>JBBMOC010000209.1:0-72500 GCA_037975185.1 Centropyge bicolor | reverse complement strand
TCCAATCTTACAGATCATCCAGCACTGACACCATCACCTGCATCGCTCACACACAGGACGACGTGTTCCGGTTTAACTGACCTGGTTTCACCAACGATGTCCACGCAGTTCTCTGCTGTTCTCTGCACATGTGACAGGTGGTCTTGGTTTAGGAGTTTGAATGGAAGGGGCCTCATGTGCTCCCTGTCTGCTTGTTTGATCCACACTGATGTTAGACCAGTCTCAGTGGGACTGTTGTCCCAAACTGGGACCAAGACCCTCCTCTTCAGGAAGTATTAGTGGAATTATTTGATCCACATCAGTTTGTTTGGACCCGTCAAGAGGCCTCTGCCTGGTGTTCTGGTCTGGTCCAGAGTCTCATGGAGGAGGACAGGCATTTTTCAGGGAGTCAGTACAGTTGGACGTGGAGGCACATGTGTTGATTCTTCTCATTGAGCTGATCCTCAGGACCTGCACAGGTATCTGGTTGGAGCGGACCTTCCCATGTGCCTGAGGGACACCCAGATCCATGAACCTGTCCTGCATGTCTGTGATCTTGCCATCTGGTGACTCATGCCCTGCAGGCCTCATCACCTTCCTCTTTTTACCAACATTCAACTACATTAAAGTCTAGGACCGGTCGTGCCCCTTCAACTCAGCTGCTGTGACGCCTGACTCAGGATCTTTCATGTGGTGGAGAGGCAGGTTCTCGGCCTGTAGTTCGAAGGGGTCGTGCCCTCGTGGAGATCCGTCATGATCAGTATTGTTCTCTCCTGAGTTAAGGCCCTGATGTCACCAGGTGTTCATGCAGTGCCTTCACTTCTTCAGCCAGTGGGCATGACTCCTGCCGGGGCCTGGTGCCGTACAGGTCGACCTCGTTCCCCCGGGGAATGTTGGAGATGGTATTCAATTTCAATTCAATTCAGTTTTATTTGTATAGCGCCAAATCACAACAACAGTTATCTCAAGGCACTTTACATACAGAGCAGGTCGAGAGACCCGACAACACATAGAGACCCAACAGTTCCCATCATGAGCAGCATATGATGCGACAGTGGTGAGGAAAAACTCCCTTTTAACAGGCAGAAACCTGGAACAGAACCAGGCTCAGTGATGGGCAGCCATCTGCCACGACTGGTTGGGTTGAGACAGAGACAGAGAGGGGGGGGGGGGGGTTGACAAGCAGCAATATAATCCACAGGCGTGTACATAGTGAACAACAGTATTGAACGGGGACACATTGTCAGTCAGAGGCTTGTAAACATGGGTCTGGACTCTGGGGATCCAGTGACACAAGAACCTGCAGAAAGCGACAGGAGAGAAGACACAGAACTAGGAGAGAGGGAAGAAGTTGCATTAGTAAGATACATTGATGGGTTATGAATGGATGCAGGTGGAGGGGAGAGAGAAGGAGAGTGAAGCTCAGTGCATCATGGGAAGTCCCCCAGCAGTCTAAGTCTATAGCAGCATAACTAAGGGATGGCCCAGGGCTCACCTGGACCAACCCTGACTATAAGCTCTGTCACAGAGGAAGGTTTGAATCCGACTCTGCCTCCTGAACCCAGACTGGGTCTGAGTCCACAGGGGAGCAGCTTGATAACTGAAGGCTCTGGCTCCAGATCTGTTGGAGACTCTGGGAACCAATAGAAATCCTGCATTCTGGGAGCGTAGTGCTCTGTTGGGAATGGCTGTCTCTTCCTCTCTTCCTGTCACTCATGTATTATATAAATACTGTATGTATATATTGCAATAGTTCTTTCTACTGTGCTTCAGTCTTCTTCACTTCTGTGTAAGTGCTGAGAGCAAAGACAAACCCCAGTCAGATTGCTGGCATGTGTTCACATACCTGGCCAAAAAAGCTGAATCTGACTCTGAATACAAGTAACAGATGAGACTGAATCAGCAGATATGCCATATTAAAGGGCCTGGACCGGGGCCCAAACAACTTACTGAAGTCATCAAGGACTCCAAGTTGCAAAATCTCATTAACTCACTTCGTGCCACGAATCACAGGAAACAAAGTGAAAATAAAAGTATTACATAACTGTACAATAACTACAGAATTCAAGCATCATCAGTGAGCTGACTGAGAAGGGAACGTGTCATGTGAGATACCGGGACCTCTGGGAAGTTTCAAACTGAACAAATGAGTCAAACCCACAACATGGTGAGGACAGACACAGCGTGAACTATGACACCTCTGATCCACGAGGACAGTGGTTTGGTTTGATGAGCACACGTCAACATCAGGCTCCTTCAAGGTCACATGACCACTGTGAAACCACAGAAACCAGAAATGGTGATGAAACGTCCCGCAGACAGTCAAATGTCCTCCACTGGATCATATTCCTGACGGAGGTATGGAGGTACACGCCAGCAGGAGAAAAAAAACAAAAACACAAACGTGAATGAAAATTTAGGAAGAAAAAACAGAACAGCAGGAATAAATGGTGTCTCTTTTAGATTTCAGCAGTCAACACAAGCCGTGGTCACACAGCTGCTTTAGCTGTGGGTGAAGAGGCCAAGCTCGGAGGCTGGGACGGCTTTGTTGCTGTGGAAACAAGTTTCAGGGATGTTGTAGTGAAAATGCTCACTGAATAGACTGAGGACACGAGAGAAGTATAACAGCCAACGGGACATTCATTCAATATTACAGCATCAATACATGACACACTGATCCATTAGAGAGTCATTCGAAACAGCCCGAACACTCATCTCCCACATCTGTTATACTCTCTTCCCACATTCATGTGTGTTGGGTGTGTGTGTGTGTGTGTGACGAAGGGGGGGGGGCGGGCTTTACGGGAGTTGTTTACCCGATTTCCCAATAAGCAGATATTCCATATCCTGCAGATGTTTCCCTTTGTGAACAGTGGCACCTCTCTATCTAATCCAAAGATCCTGGCTGTTCCAAAACAGCCCCGAAAACGCCAATCCTGATGTTTGACAAGGCACGCTCCACGTCTTGTACAACTGTCCTCATTTGGTTTCTCAACTGGCCTTGTTTTACAAAAGACATTATCTGCCACTACACGGTCAGATCAGTGCAGCTGGTGAGAGTTGGGCTCGTGTCTCCTGGATGGGGACTGAATTTGAGATTTGCCCAGTTTGAAAGGTGTCGAGTGGGTGAAGTGTTCTGAGGAGCTGCCACAGGGGGGCGCTGTGTCGCAGCCTGTCTGACCTGAATCTGAGTGGTGCCTTGCCAACAGACTTCTGTGCTGGTCCATAAGTTACCAAAACATGTTGATTACGTAAGAGTCAGTACTCCTGGTAAAAGTGTTGAAATGTTGATGATCAAGTCAGACGAAGGAGGAGAGGTGTCTGTTCCTGTGTTGTTGCACTGGACAGAGCGTTACTCTGCTCAGACTCCAGATGGGTCTGTACCGTTTCCTCTCTCAGTCACTCATACATAAAGTGCCCCTCTACACTCTTCCTGATAGTAACAACAACCAGCAGAGACCCATCAAATCTGTGTGGATGATCAAGATTTGACTCATCCTGCTTCACACGCGTCACCTTCCAGCTTTCTGTTGACTCTGTTTGTCCAGTTCCAGCTGAGGCATCTGATGGAGACAATGCAACTGCAGGTCATCACCAAAGAAAATCATTCAAACTTTCACTTCATATTTAACTTTCAACGATGTTTGATAGACTTGAAATGAGATTCAATAATCCAGTTACAGCAGCAGCAGCAGCGGTTACTTAAGGACGCCAGCTACTGCAGATCCAAATCCATCAACATGTATCCATCAATAAAGTGTCACTAGTGTAACTGACTGATCACCTTCCACTGCAGCACAAAGCAGCTCTGAACCATTTTCCTAAAACTTATTCCTGCCACCTGAGATGGCACATTTATGTGTCATGTGTGTGACAATGTAGAATTGTAATTATGACATGCTGCGTTTACAATTAATAGGTTTTTGAAAAGTGATCATTAAACACATCCAAAGAAGAAAACAGAAGGCTACATGTATGTGCAACGTATATCTGTCAGAAATGTGAAGGGCGGGTTTACGAGCAGCACCTGAAGGCAACCAAACTCCCAGTCATGAGTTTCCTTTTGGCTCAGCTGTTAATGAAGTTCATCAGGTTTGTTGGATCAGTGTTTTCAGTTGGAGAGTTTTTAGAATGAATTATAAACTGATTTGAAACTGAAACTCTGGCAAAAGTGAGAGTCAAAATATCTACATGTGCAGCTTTCACACACTCCGAGCAGACACCAGGGTTCAGGCTCTGGAGTCCACCACGGTGCACCGATAACATGAAGTGGAGTGACAGAGTCAGTGTGACAGCGGCTGCCTGTCCATACCTGACAGTGTCCAGTCCGTCCGTCAGCACACTGACAGGTGAGTCTGCAGTCACTTCCTCATCCACAGCTTCAGGCAATGACACCTGACCTGAAACACTAGCAGCAACATTTAACTGTCACTTTGATCAAATCAAGCACTTTGTTCAAATCTGAGTTCAACGCCTTTTTTTTTTTTTTTTTTTTACATATATATCTTTACTGGACTATATTATCAAGACAGAATAAATGTACAATCAGTAAGGATACAACGCCATTTTTAATTTCAGATGATTTAGCCAAAAGCATGAAGAACTTTTCCAACAATAAAGAAAAAACTCTTAACTGTAATTTTTGTCTGCAGTTTTCTTAATATCAGTTGTTTCTTCCCTGTCAAGCTAAATGGTCTCCAGACAAAGGACTAACTGAATCTTCTCACTGAGTCAAACATTCTCCATCCAAAGTCTGTTGAATTAACTGTAAGCAGCTCCTGTTGGCAGTGTATCACAGAGGGACAGTCAACGCTCACCGGATCACAGGAAAAGTTAAAAACAGGAGGCCTCTCAGTTCTGCAGCATCTTTTTTCTCTGATTTCTAAGTGGATGTTTGTTCTGGATGGACCTCACAGATACTGATATCCTCAGAAAGAGTGAGTCACACTGAGTGAGACCAACATGTGTTTAATGTCTGAGCTCAGATTTCAGTGAAGGTCTCACATTGTTCCCTCATCCTGTCTGTGTGTTGTCATTACATACACGTAAATGTCAACATGCTCAGTGTTATACAACACATGCACTCAAGCTAATCTTCTCTTCTTCTTTGAAACCCTTTTGTGACCAACTTTCTCTGGAGTCTTGGACACGTGAATATGTCTATCTTCAGCGGTTCCACCCTCTGAAATGCAAACACTGATTCTTCCATAAAGTCTGACCGCAGCAAATCTTTCCATTCCAAAAGACAAAAGTGGAGAAAAAACAAAAAAGAAATGAACTTGGTTTAGTTCCACAACATGCGAATTTATCTGGGTTCAGGTCAGATCACCTGAGCTGATGAGTGCAGGTTAAATTAAAGACCAAATGATCCTAGTGAAGCGTGATGTGTTTGTAAGAAGCTGCCTGAGAGTGAAACATAATAATGAACATGGTGCCATTCACAGATGGAGAAAATGCTCAGCTGTCCACACATTTTTGGCCATGTAGTGTCTCTGTAGTAAATAAAGTAAATGAAATCAGTGCAGATTTCTTTTGCCAGTTTTCAGTTTAACCCATCTTAAACAACTTAGAAGAAGTGAAGTGAGGTGGCGATGACCCCTCTGAATTGAACACTGGGGAGGATTGGGGGGGGGGGGGGGAGATTCAACTGTTCAGGCTGGAAAACATCTCAGTCAGAGTGGCTTGTTTGCTACCTCGGTTGGAGGCAGAATTCCAGGGCTTTGTCTTTACAGATGAAGCCGAGGGGGGGTTGGAGGTCTTTGTGGTCTTTACAGATGAGGCAGAGGGGGGGGTGGAGGTCTTTGTGGTCTTTACAGATGAGGCAGAGGGGGGGGTGGAGGTCTTTGTAGTCTTTACAGATGAGGCAGAGGGGGGGGTGGAGGTCTTTGCCAAGGGTCTGCTGGTCTCCACCTTGCCTCTGTGGTTCTGGCGGAGCAGGTAAGCGTCGCAGGATCCTTTGCGTCTGTCGGTGGCCCTCTGCTTTTCCTCCCGGTCCAGCTCCTTCTGCAGGAGCAGAGCCAATCTCCGGTCCTNTGGAGGTCTTTGTGGTCTTTACAGATGAGGCAGAGGGGGGGGTGGAGGTCTTTGTGGTCTTTACAGATGAGGCAGAGGGGGGGGTGGAGGTCTTTGTAGTCTTTACAGATGAGGCAGAGGGGGGGGTGGAGGTCTTTGCCAAGGGTCTGCTGGTCTCCACCTTGCCTCTGTGGTTCTGGCGGAGCAGGTAAGCGTCGCAGGATCCTTTGCGTCTGTCGGTGGCCCTCTGCTTTTCCTCCCGGTCCAGCTCCTTCTGCAGGAGCAGAGCCAATCTCCGGTCCTCCTCCTCCTGCTGCCATCTGCTCTGCAGCTCTGTCTCCCACTCAGTGATCCCCTGCAGGACCGCCTGTCCCACCTCCAGAGAGGAGGAGGGGGAGGAGCAGGGCAGGGAGTGACAGACTCGTTTGGTGACCGCCCCCTCCTCCTCCTCTGTCGGCTCCACCTCTGAGCTCTTCCTCTTGGCTGATGAAGGCCCTCCGTCTCTGGACAGGTGACTCCTGTGACTCCCAGAGTGAAGCGGATCCTCCACAGAGGCTGACAGAGACTCCCATCTGTCATCGTTTGTCTGAGTCCCGTAATAATCCAGCTGAGGGGGGGGACGCTCGGCCTGCAGCCTCACCTGAGAGAGGAGGATGTTCTCCTGAAACATGAAGGTTGATCCTGTTTTAGTTTCCATTCTATTGCATTAAACTGTTTCACAACTTCTATATAAAACAGATATAAAATAGGCCAATATGGCGCCGTGGATGGCCGCCTCAGTACTGTGCTCTCTTGTACCTTTTGTTTTCGTCTGTTTGTTTAGTTTTCTCCTGTCTCTCTCTGATCACCTACACCAGAGAGGAATTCTCCCTTTATACCAACAAATGCACCTCAAGGGACCCATCTGTCATCGGCCTCATCCAGGACGGTGACGAGTCTGCATACAGACTGGAGCCGGAACATCTGGCCCTCTGGTGCTGTCACAACAACCTGGAGCTGAACACGCTCAAAATGGTAGAGATGACAGTGGACTTGGTAATTAGGCGAGCTCAGGGAGGACAGAAACCTCCCGTGGAGCAGAAGGGCAAAAGCTCGCTTGATCTTGATTTTCAGTATGAATACAGACCGTGAAAGCGGGGCCTCACGATCCTTCTGACTGTTTGGGTTTTAACTTAAGGTAATTTATTGAGTCTAGATTCTTAGATTTTATATATTCTATCTTATACTTTGTATTCGATATTTTCAAACAATGCAATATATGAGAAGCGATGGAGAAGTCAATTTCCCGGAGGGAACCTCCCAAAGGGATTAATAAAGTACTCTGTCTGATTCTGAACTTACAGGAACAGTTCAACATTAGTGAACTTGGTGACTGAAAAGGTAACACAATTCGGGAACTGCTGCCAGTTTGTTGTTGGTTCGGTTAATGTCACAACCTTTTTGTTGAAGTAAATTCTTTCTCTTCAGTTACAATTCGGTGTTCAGACTTGGTTTGGGGACCAGCAAGGGAAGGAAGAAGGTTTCTCTAAATGCTGAACTGTTCCCTCATTCAACATGGGAGTTTTTGAGATCAAAGATGAATAATTTGCAGATTTAATGAAAGGAAGTATAGTTCAGTTTGAACAGATTGTGACAACAACATGTTGACTGTGAATAACTTGAATATCTAACAGACCTTGTTGGCTTTAAAGCTGGAGGTGGAGCTGCAGTCTGAGGAGCTCGTTTTAGATGGACAAGGACACAAGAACCTGAAAGGCACATCATCATCACTTTGAGACAGATTTCACACAAGTTCATTATTGCTGTTGAGTCCAATGAGACAAAACAAAAGATCATCAGATATGAACAATGTTGAATCCTGATATTAAAAGAAATATGACTCAGCTCTTGTATAATTCTGTAACAGGTGTGTAATCCAGTGATGTTCCAAGGTGACAATGATATTTCAGATGCTATCCTCAAATTCTTCTTGTTTTAGTGCCTGATAACCTTTACTCCTCTACACTCAGGGACCAGTTACTCATGCTGGTCCTCAGGGGTCCTAACCCTAACCCTATTTCACTGGCCCCTGAACAACGCAGCCTTGGATTTGGAATTAAAGCACATTTCCATCTGAAGTCAACCTACTTGTCGATCTGTCCGGTGCTGACCTTCTTCTTGGCTGGAGTGGCGGCAACAGGACGAATGTTTTCCTGACAAATGGCAGCAGAGTTCTGCAGAAGAAAGATGAGAAGGATGAGAAGACAGCAGGAGAAAGAGAAGATTAAAACTCACAGCCAAAAAACAGCAATATAAAAAACTTCACATACAGAGTCAAACTTTCATCATTGAGACCTGTTAAACCCAAAGAGGTAAAAACATAAAATGATAACAAGAAAAGACAGACAAGCTGTCTAAAGTCTCAAGTCCTGTTAGCACAACTCAGAGGCCGTAGAGGTCATTACAGCCACTACATGCACAAACATGATCCTAATGACTTCCCTCTACACAACACACATATAGACACACACACACACACACACACACACAGACACACGTATGTTATACTATATATTTCAGGTCTCTATGACTGTTTAAGAAAAGAAATATTAAGAATTGCATTACCAAAGCCTAGTTGTGCACATGACAATAAAGACCTTAGGTCAGGCCTGACAAACACTGACCAGCTCGCTGCTGAGCAGTTGAGCCAGCCTCTCGTCATCTTCTCCCCTCCTCCTCTCCTCTTGCAGCAGCTCTTCTTCCTCAGCCAGAAGTCTCTGGATGTACTCCTCACTCGCCCTCCTCTCCTCCTCGTCCAACACTCGCTTCTCCTCAATCAGCTGACAACAACATCCCAAACAACACATCTGATTTGCTTCCTCGTTGGAAACACAACCCTGATAACCTCTGTGGCTTAACTTCGTGGTGTCGGAGGTAACTTCCTGATTAACCCGTACTACGAAGGTGGATAGGTTTTACTCGAGGCGTGTTGTCATGGCAGTTTACGCTGCGTCTCTAAACTACTCGGAGCAGTTTCCAGGAGCCATACTTTCCAGCGCTTTCTATCAGCCATGCTTGCTTTGTTGGCTGAACCCGCGGCTGCTGACGTCATCACGCTCTTGTGTGTGCAATGTTGTGTTCATGTCCGGCAGGGAAAATCACCTCCTCTTCCACTCCCTCACAGTCACAAGGATGCGTTTAGGTACCGAAACATGGCACCGTTTGATTTTACGTGAATCAGTATTCTGTTGTACAGTCGGTACCTAGAAAAGTACTGAATTACCCGAACCCATCCCTATTATTTATTGAGACCCAACAGTTCCCATTATGAGCAGGAACCTGGAGACAGTGGCAAGGAAAACCTTCCTTTGAACAGGCAGAAGCCTTTAAAGAAAACCATGGGCAGCCATCTATCAGATCAATGACTGAAGCTGACTCCTCACAAATAAAAGCCTCAAAAGTTTGACTTCTGTTCTACTTTAACTAAATGTTGAAAGCTGAGTCTAATTAGATTTTGCAAACAAATTAGAGAAAATGTGACCAAACCCCAACCCAGTAAGTATTAGGTCTATTTCATTTGAGCAAATCTTTGTAATCTAATAATAATCTATACTTTATTGATCCCTTTGGGGAGATTCCTTCTCTGCATTTCACCCATCCTATTCATAGTTAACCTTCACGATACGCACTAGGAGCAGTGGGTTGTCACGGTGCAGCGCCCGAGGAGCGCTCATCTATTCAAAGATGGTTTCTAAACAAAAAACCTGACAGGAACGTCTACTTTTTTGTTGATCCTAAATTGAAATGTAATCCTTAAAACCTTGCCTGTAACGGCCGAGTACACCAGGAGATATTAAAGGGATGAAATGGTGAATATAAATCTAAAAAGCTCTGATTATGTGTGTGTCAAAATATCAATCAACAAAACTGACTCCTTCTTCTCATTGTTTATATCATGAAGGGACTGGACTTACTTTGGTGACCTGGTCCTCGTATTCCTGCCTCAGTTCTCCTGGTTCACTGACTCTGGGGAAACGCACTGAGACTGCGCACATGCACACAGACAGACAAAAAACAGCAGTTCTGAGGCCTTTGGACTTTTAAGACAAATTCTAGCAGAGCCTCTGACACTAAGCATATGATTATTTATAGTCAGTCAAATGTTTAAAGTTGTGTTTAAATTAAGTTAGTTTGATTCAGAGTTTCTAACAGTGTTGATGTTTTACATCTTATTCTCTCACATCAGTTTAGAAAAACATGAGGAGACGTTGTAATGATGACCAATAACGAAAACTAAACTCTTTTATTAGAAGTAAAACCCACACTGCTAAAGAGCTCCCAGTCTGACATTTTTATATACTACATGTTAAAATACCAAATATATTTAAAAAGACAGATGAAATAACTCACGTGTATCTATAAGGTGAAATATTTCCGATGTTTGCGCAGCTTTTTATTTGATTATATTGTGTTTAGTTCATTCTTCAGATCTCAGCTGATCAATTCAACTTGCATGCTGATACACAACAATTAAGAGTCTTACTGAACATGTGTGTGTGTTGTACCTCCTGGCTCATCCTCAGTGACCATGTCCTGCCCACTGAGGCGGTGCTGACACTGCAAAGGGAAGGAGGTCTGGATCTGCATCCAGAGCTGCTGGTTGACCAGCGTGTTGTTCTTGCTGTTCAGTCGGGCCCAGGTGGAAACTCTCTTCCTGCACAGTGGACAGCACAACGTAGCTTTATCCACCGACTCCAGGAAACAACCCTGCCAACACACACAGGATTTCAACATGACACTTCTGTCCTATACAGCTGCTTCTTTTTCACTCACACACAGAGAGAAGCGTTTGTCTACAGCATTTCACAAAGTTCTAAACACTCATTCCTTTATTAAGGAAACAGCTAGTAGCAAGCAGCAGCTTTACTCAGACACAGAGTGAAATTTAGCATCACATTTCATTTGAAGTTGAATATTCCTCCACTAGAACATCTGAATTCCCCTTCTGTTTCTTCCTTTAGAAAACACAAGCCATGTTAATGCTAACTAATGCAATCCACTTTAAATGTCATCTAGTCTACTTGTTGCAGTACTGAGGCAACAGCATAATCAATATTTAGCTCCCTTTTTCTGTATATGTTTCTTTTACTTAAATGTCTTATGTTGCGGACTACTTAATGAGATAGATCAAAGAATCAAAGATCTGTGCCATTAATATTACTGTATTATTGAATATATATGATTGCAGGAAAAATATATATGTCTAACTGTGTTTACACTTAAGTAAAAACTTCTAAATCTCTACACACATAAAGGTCTTCGCAGGGGTCCAAACAAGGTCATTACAGAAAAGGGGGTCAATTATATCAAACAGTGGAGCAACTGAAAGTTAAATAGATATAGATAGATGTATTTTAATTTGTTAACCAGGAAATTTTTTTTTCATACATGCTGCCATTTATGAGGCACCAAATCACTCATGCACGTGAGCGTACCCTGGCCATGAATCAAACCAGGTCGCGGCGCTGAGAACACCAAATCCTAACCACTGGTAAAGTGGTTGTCCACTAATCAGAAGGTCAGTTTGTCGATCAGTGGCTGACCCAGTCTGCATGTTTTTGTGCCCTTGGGAGAGAAACTGAAGCCCAAACTGCTCCTGATAGCTGAGTCATTGGTGTATGAAAATATGTGTGAATGGGTGTATATTGACATGTGTTGTAAAGTGCTCTGAGTGGTTGGTAGACTAGAAAGAGATTTATAAATAAAGCCCGTTTAAAATTTTAATTACTGATCCTGGTCCAGTTTCAGAGTGTCTATTACAACAGAAATCATTTTACTTAGAGAAAACATAGTCTCTCTATCCTCTAGGCCCCACAAAGTCAGTTAAACATTGTTTGGCTTAACCAGAGACACTCTCAATCAAAATCCACAAGATGTCGACACAAACACCCACCACCCCCCCACTCAGGGTGTGTGTGTGTGTTACCTTGCAGAAGGTGTGTGTGCAGGGCAGTGTCACCGGTTCCACGAAGATCTCCAGACACACTGGACAGCGACAGTCATCCAGACTCAGCGCTCCCCCTTCTCTCCTTCCTCCTCTGTCCGGGACCTCCAACTCCACGTCTGACACAGGTGCCATCTTCTTCTATGGTTAGTTACAACTCTGCAGGGAAGACTGAAGACCCAGGGGAGGAGCCTGGAGGAGACACCATGATGAGTGTTCAGGAAACTGGTCCAATTTAGGATTTTTTTTCACACTATTTTACTGAATTTGTAAGTGAAATCTTACAGCTGAGATCCATCTGATCATGAACTGTGCAGTGATTTCTGCTGTTGTCCAGGTGAGACTGATGACACATGGACTCATTCATTTAAGACAGCTGTCACAGGGTAACCTCAAACAGAGTTATCAGTGAAGGGCAACAGGACTCAAACCTCAGCCACCTGTCACATTCTGCAATACCTGATGATCAACTACAGAAAAAAGGCAGAAGTGTTGACTAAATATTGACAGGTGAGGTGTTGCTACAGTGCAGACACACCTGTGCACTACTGGTACACTACAGGCAACAGTTTGTGCCATCACAGCTATCAAAGTTGGATTGGAAGGATTTTCAAAATGACAAAGACTAAATGTAATCTTAACAAATCATTTATCTTTGGTGTAAAAAGATCATATATAAGTAAATAAATAAAACAGTGATTAAACCTTAATGATACTCATCCCTTGTGACTGTGATAACAATTTGGCTAATTGTTCCTTTACTAAACACATCAGACAAGCTGTAGAGCAAAAACTGGGCATACAGAAAAAACAACAAGAAAAGTTTTGGTCATATGTTGAGCTCCGCCTTCAGTCATAGCAAGACAGCTAAAGCTAACGGGGCTGACAGTTCAATCCGCTAATAACGTTACTATTAAGCTTCTACGGGGCAGGTGACCGACTCACCTGAAGTCCATCAACTCCAAAGGTGCAGATACATAACTACTGGTACCAGCGTTACTGTTAAACTCACCTGAGCTCTGCTCGCCGCGACGTTTGGGGCCTCAACTGATGCTAAAATTAGCTTCCCAAAGAAAACAAGCTAAGTTAGCGTTAGCTTCCCGGCTAACAGCAGGCCGGTGTGTTAGCGGCTAACAGTTAGCACTTTTGTGTCCACTTAATAAACTGTAAAAACACGCAATCAGCTCATACCGACACCGTCGAGCTTCACGCCTCCAGAAACTTCACGGTGGCCGCAGCTGTGACGCCGAACGGAGACTCACTGTTGTCAAAACTTCCGCCACAGATTACCCGCGTCTATTGACTGCTGATTCAAGGGGCATGCGCACAATCTGAGCCGTCATCATCATGACTTCCAGTCCAGAGAAACGGATTTGTTGGAAAAAGTATTCCTATCGTTTAAAGCAAAAGCTGCGATACCACACTGTAAAATACGCCATTACACGTAAGAGTACTGCATTAAAAGTGCATTAGTATTATCAGTTAAATGTATTTGCAGTATGAAAAGTAAAAGTATGATTGTTATGCAGAACAACTCCTCTCACAATGTTAAAGAGCAACTTGCAGGTTGGAGACCCCAGTTAAATAATGTAATAATGTAGATAGTAGATTTTATAAACATATACATATACAGACAACAGGGTCAGCGAGGGTGGCTGGTCTCGCTGACGAGTTCTGGTCCTGATGGAGGGGTCAACCACAATCTTACCTCTGGGGAGTCAGGCAGCATGATGGAGGGCGGGTGGGGCTGGATTCTTCCTGAAGTCCACAGTCATCTCCATTGTCTTTAGAGCGTTCAGCTCCAAGTTGTTCTGACGGCACCGGGTCTCCAGATGGTCAGTCCCTCCCTGTAGGTTGACTGATGTAGCTTGATGAATTGCCTCCTGCAGGTAGAGTCAGACACCTGAGCAGAGCCAGAGCTGAAGGCCATTATTAATGATATAAGGTGTCCAGGTGCTGGAGGATGAAGTGGAGGGTCATGTTGACAGCATCATCTACCAACCTGTTGACTCTGAAGGGGGTCTGTGAGTGGGGCAGTGATGATTTTGTGGCGGAACAGCACAAGGTGCTCAAACGACATCATTACCACAGAGGTCAGAGCGACCGGTCTATAGTCATTAAGTCCTGTGGCCCTTGCTTTTTTCTTTTTTTTTTGTGGGGCGTGGATGATGGTGGAGGTCTTGAAGCAGATGTGGATCCTTGAAAATCCCAACTGTTTGTGTCACTGCTGTCATCTCCACAAGTCTCCTCTTTCCTCGTTGTCTGACTGGATTTGCTTGAACAACAAACTTCTCTTCCTTATACTTCAAATTTTCTTGTGTCGTCATGTTCATGAATGTAACAAGAAACTGCTGCTGTCAGATAAAGGTCTAGTATAAGTCAGATACAATGAAAAACATCTCGTTCAATAGCTGTTAAACTCAAAGAATTCAGACTGTTTGAAATCTTTAAGCAGGACAAAAATGTTTAATCTTATCTAATTACATGAAAACAGAAATATCAGGATTTAAATCTTCTGGACATGTTCATTGAAATCAAATGTATCATGTCATGTTTGTATAAAAACGACCGTACTTTAACTTTCTGGACACGAACCACTACACTGTCACCAACAGCTCCGTAAAATGAAGCACAGTTCAACTCAAGAGGGGTTATTTATTCACCGTTTCATTTGAAGGACGCACAGAGAAGATATCCAATATTTCACAGACAAAGAAGCAAAAATCAGAGAAAAGTCAGAAAAAAATGAGGAGAATACATTTTGTGCACTGGAGATACTGTTTGTACTCTCTTTAATCATCTCCTGACCCCTGAGATTTATCTTGGCAGTCTTTGTGGGGGTGTCCACCGAACTGAGACAGATGTATCCACTCATTACAGCTTTAAAATAAGGTCCGGAGTGTCCTGAACTGAAGGTGTTAACTGGGGGCTGACTTCACCTTTTCTTTAGCAGAAAGTGATTCCTATAAAAAGCTCTGTGGATTGTCCAGAGTAACAGAAACTGCTTTAGAAACGTTGAGTGGATCACTTTGAACTGACTTTCATTTATAGCTCAGAACATCCTTCCACTAACACGGAGTATAAAACAGAGAAAATTGACAAACGGCCGCTGCATATCAGTCAGAGTCATTCCTAAAAACAACTGTTGGTTTTTCAGCTGTGACTGATTTAAAAAATCTAGTTTTCTTACATTTTTGTTTTGAAATACTGAAAATAAAGTAAGTAATTAAATGAATGGTACGAGATTTTGGGATTATTCTGTGTTCAGAGGAGTGAAATGAGATGATGGACATTCATCTCATGTCAGTGTGTTGATTTCTGGACAGATGGAAAAACTGTCATTGTCCAAGAATTAGTTCTGTGGTTTTTACATTCAGTTTGTGTATGAATGACAGAAACCAGATATTCATGTTCTAACCGTAGATCTTTGCAGGTGTTTGTTGGCTGTTTCCCCAGTCTCCCGTCTTTGTGCTAAGATATGCGTTATAGGTTAACGGCCGTCTCTGTGCTGTACATACAGACATACTACCCATATCAGACTCTCAAAATGCTGAACGATGCATCTCCTTTTCTGAGGTGTTACTGGTCTGTGAAACCTTCGCGCCACGGAAAAACGTTTTTCTGTTTCCTAGATTTGCTGCTGGACTCGAAGCTCTGAAAGTCGTCTCCACAGTGGTGTTTCTTGAGCTGCCGGGAGTCGGAGAATCCCCGCCCACAGCGCTCACAGGTGTACAGCTTCACCCCAGTGTGGATCTGCATGTGAGACTTAAGCTGATTGGACTGTCTGAACTTCCTGCTGCACACAACACACTCGTAGGGTTTCTCTCCGGTGTGGACCAGCAGGTGGCGATGGTAGTTCTGCGGCGTCCTGAACTCCTTGCCGCACTGTTCACACTTGTGAGGTTTGACTCCAGTATGCAGGAGCTCGTGTTGCTTCAGCTGCGACATGAGCAGAAAACCTTTCTCGCAGACGCCGCAGATGTACGGCCGGTCGCCACTGTGCTGCCTCATGTGGTACAGGTACAGGTGTCGCAGGTGGAAGGACTTCCCGCAGGTGCTGCAGGTGAACTCTTTGTTCTCGGCGTGGCTCTTCTCGTGCGTCCTCAGTGTGGTGTTGCTGCTGAAGCTCTTCAGACAGATCTTACAGCTGAAGGGCTTGACGCCGGTCGGCCTCCTTCTCCCCAGCACGCCTCCAGCCTTCTCTCGCTCCTTGTTGTTGTGGACCAGCTGCTGGTGCTTCTGCAGCTGACAGTTGTAGAAAAACGTCTTCCCACAGAGGTCGCACATGAACGGCTTCTCCACACCGTGAACCAGCATGTGTGTCTTCAGAGCCCAGGTACCTGTGAAGCCCTCTCCGCATTTATCACACCTTAGACAAAGACAGGAACAGAGAAGGTGTTGAGCTGGAGTAAAGCTTTGTCTTAGCTCATATTTTTCAAACTACAAGATTGTTAAATCTAAATCAGCTCTGTGTAACGTGCCACAGGTCTTCTGAGTTCCCTGACCCTAACCCTGCAACTACAACCTGTTTAATGTTCATTAATAATTGATCATCAAAAGCCTCACAGTTGATTGATTTAATTTTTTAAAATTCAGAAAAGGCTCAATCAACTAATGGTTTCAGCTCTGACTGGACGTTTCTGACCTTCCACCTCAGCCTTGAGTTGTGAATGCAGACACATGTAAAGAAATAGGTCCAGAGTGAAGCTTGTGTATGTGAGTGACTACCTGAACGGCTTCTCTCCGTTGTGCAGGCGCAGGTGTCTCTGGAAGTTGTACTTGAGGCCAAAACTCAGCCCGCAGGTCTGACACATGAAGGGCTTCTCTCCAGAGTGGACCACTCGGTGCTGCAGCAGGCCCATCTTACACTTGAAGGCCTTGTCGCACTCGCAGCACTTGTACGGCCGGTCCTCAGAGTGCGACCTCTTGTGGACGCGCAGATTGCTGGCGGTGGAGAAGCTCTTCCCGCAGGTGGTGCAGGGGTACGGCCGGGCGCCGGTGTGGACGGTCTGGTGCTCGCGGAGGCTCTTCTTCCTTGTGAAGCCTTTCCCACAGACGTCGCACATGAAGGGCTTGACCTGGGCGTGCGACACCTCGTGGTACCGGAGCGCGGCAGAGGAGGTGAAGGTGCGGTCGCAGACGTGGCACTTCAGCGGTGTTTTCTCCAGCCGGTGAGACGCCTGATGAACTCGGAGCTGCCGCAGCAGTCTGAACTTCTTGTCGCATTGGTCGCAGCGCAGCAGCTTGTCGGGGTCATTCTCCTGAGCCTCCCTCAGCTGGTGGGTCAGGACGTGCTTCTGCAGAGTCTTGGCCTTGTAGAAACCTTTATCACATGAGCTGCAGGGAAAAGGTTTGAGGTGACAGGAAACATGCTTCCTCAGCTGGTGCTTCTGATGGAAGCCTTTGTTGCAGAGCTCACAGAAGAACCTTTTCTCTTTGTACAACTCCCTCCTCCTCCTCCTCTCCAGCTCCTTCTGCTCCTCCTCACTCAGAGCTGCAGAGGACAAAGATTTCACATCAAAGAGCCAGAAACCCATCCTTTCACCAGTCTGAACTTCATTCACTTACTAAATACAAAAAGACGTCTCAGCTTTAATCTTCTGCTGAATGGTACGAATGCAAAAAGAGAAAAAAGACAAAGAAATGTATTACTGAGAAAACAATGTCACAAAGTGAAATGTGCTGCTTCAAGAGAATAAAATCAGTACGTTTTTTTCAACACCATCACCATGAATTCTATCAGTGCATCTGTCAGCATTCTGCTGTTGTGCTTTAAGGGTGTTTCTTATTTAAAGAGAATGAATGTTGGGCCTCACCGAGAGCACTACATGCTGTTCCTTTCTTTGCAATATCTCAACTGCAGAAATTGAGCCATTCCTATTTTTAACATGTGATCACCTGCTGGTTTCTCTGAATTGTCCTCATCGGAAATTTAGTGGCACAGGAGGCCAGACCGGACACAGGTAGGTAGGTAGGTAGATCGATTGATCTCTCTCTCTCTGCGTCAGTTACTTGTCTCACCTGGTCGACTCTCAGTGAGCGTCTGCTCCTCAGCTTCTTCAGCACCTTCCATTTTCTTGTCTGCATTCTGGAAAACATGATTGATTCTATTGTTGTAGGTTTTCAACACAAAAACATTTACTATAATCATCTTCAAACCTCATCAGTAATTATCATATATCACTAATCATCACACGGTTTATTTTTTATTCCAATTTTGTTTCAATAACAAAAAAACAGTGGCATTTTATTTACCATTTTCTCAGACTATATAAACTAATCAACTATTTGATTATTGTAATTATAATCTGCAGATGAATTGATAATGAAAATAATCATTAGTGGCACCCTATTTGCCAACTCATGTTCAACTCCCTCTTTTAGTAATACTGTAAAATCTCAAAGAAAAGCTAGTATTTAAATTATGGCAAATTTCTCATGTACTTGCTTCTACTGGATGTTGTTTCAGTTGCTGTTGAGCTATTGTCAATGAAGCTCAACACTTCCTGTTAATATTTCTCAGTAACAGCTTACCAGGAAAGAGATGCTGCCCTTCAACCCACTGGAATGCTTTTAATGTGAAACATTTGCAGAGTTTAATTAACAATCCCTTAACAATGATTGAAAAAACAAAGTAGAAGCAGCTAGAAATAATCAGTAAATGAAAACATTGTTGTAGTTGTTTAACACAGTGTTTTCTCTGGTGAGAATGTCAGACTAAGACTAAGAACAGAAAACAGAGGAAACAAAAAATTAGGGTTCTTCTTTGCAGCTCTACATTAAATATATTATGTAAAACACTTACAACAACAACAGCTTGCTCTTCCTCAAGAGTAGCCGTTTCTGCACGGGCTGTGGGCTCCCTGGTTGGCTGATCATTGCCCATAGGAAATGATGTCATGTCTGTGGAGGACTGGGTCCCATCTCCTGGTGATTCATCTGGATCTATAGAGACCTGGTTCATTTCTAGCACCACCTCAGTCTGAAGGTCAGCGTGAGTTAAAGCAGCTGACGCAGCCGAACCAGTGGTGTTCGTGTTACCGGTGGTTTGATCCGGTTTCTCTGGCAGTAACCGTGGGCTGCTCTGGCCTGTGACTGGTCTGGGGAGCGGTTGGCTGATGATGACTAGAGGAACCTGAGGGTTGCTGCTGGCTCTGCGGCTGGATTTGGCAGAGTTAAGGATGGCCATGGCAAGGGCAGCTGGGTTGGCAGCTGGTTGGTTGATGTCCAGTGAGAGGGCGGGTCCATCTGGATGATTTAGACAGGAAATATGTTAAATAATCTAAGAGCACAAACAAGACAGTGTTGAGTTTCTCCTGAAACAGAGCACTTCAGTCTTCAGCTCAGTCATCTTTACCTCTGCTGAAATCTTTTTGGAATGAAATATTAGACATTTTGGTTTTTGGAATTAGAATCTGAAATTGATCCCCGATGGCACAGGTTCTCCCATTCTATAATAGAAATATCAATCTGCTTGAAAATTAGAAAAATAAGAAAGCTAAAATTATGTAAACTATGTGTATTAAACAAATATATTTGACAATATATAGAGAAAATAATAAAAAGTAATGAGTAAAAAATAAAGGTGTAAAATATGTGAATCATTCTACAATATATAACTACTATGTAAATCAAATTTGAAAAACCTGAAATTAATTTTATTAAAATGTACAGTATAATACAGCAGACTTGCATAGAGACACAGATCTGGCCCTTCTTGTTGAGAGCATCGGTGTTCTCAGCCCCTTTATTGTCAAAGTACACTACCAGGTAGTCAGAGTCTTCAACAATGCCCACACTTTCCTCTTGGCCGAAACAGGGCTGCTTGACCCAGATTGTTCTGCTCACACCATGTGACAAAGTTACCCACTTCAGCCCTGAGCTCAGTCTCCTCACCCCATACGATACATCGAACCATACCATCCCTCCCTTGCGGGGTACCACAGGGGTCCATCCTTGGCCCTATTCTGTTTTCACTGTATATGTTACCTCTGGGATCAATTATAAGAAAACATAAACTGTCTTTTCATTTTTATGCTGATGACCTGCAGATATATTTGCCGATGAGACCCAATGAAAGAACTGCTCTCACTAAACTACTGGACTGCATTACTGATGTAAAGCAGTGGTTGGCATGCAATTTTCTGCACCTAAATGACAACAAAACAGAATGTATTTTATTTGGCACATCTACTACGTCGAATGCTTTTAACACAAACTCTGGCACTCTGGCCCCCTTTTTCAAACCACTTGTAAAAAATCTTGGGGTAATGTTCGACAGTGGGCTTAAATTTGATAAGCAGATTAGTTCTGTTGTGAAAACGAGCTTCTTCCAGCTCCGCCTCCTGGCCAAAGTGAAGCCGTTCCTTAGCCGACAGGACCTTGAGAAGGCAATACATGCATTCATTAGCTCCAGATTGGACTATTGTAACGCCCTTTACGTTGGCCTCAGCCAGTCCTCAATTTCACGTCTTCAACTTGTGCAGAATGCTGCTGCCCGATTTTTAACGAGCACGTCCAGACGTGAACACATCACCCCGGTGTTGTCATCACTCCACTGGCTTCCAGTTCGTTTTCGAATTGATTTTAAAATCCTGTTGTTTGTTTTTAAAGCAATTAATGGCCTGGCTCCCTCTTATCTGTCTGAGATTTTAACTATTCGTGATCATGGTAGGGCCTTGCGCTCCTCGGGTCAGCTTCTTTTAGCAGTCCCAAGGTCAAGATACAAAAAGTGGGGTGATCGCTCTTTTGCTGTCGCTGCTCCCAGGTTGTGGAACAAACTGCCCCCTGACATTCGCACCATTACTGATCTTGGCCTTTTTAAATCGAAGCTAAAGACCCACCTTTTTAGAGCGGCTTTTAATTCTGTCTAGGGTGGTCTTGTTTGCCTGCTTTTATTTTACTTTTTATTCCATCCTTTCGGAAGGCTTCTGATAACCTGCAGCACTGTGGCACTTTCCGTTGTTTTTTTGTATTTTTTTAATCCATTTTGTAAGTATTATTTCTATGTACTGCTTTTATGTACTGTTTTTATGTATTGCTCTATGGTACACTTGTAAAGCACTTTGGGTACCGTTTGGTAATTGTAAAGGGCTATATAAATAAATTTGATTTGATTTGATTTGATAGCAGAGTCATCAGAGAATTTCTGATGATGACAGGACTCTGTGTGGTTGTTGAAGTCTGTGATGCAGAGGGTGAAGAGGAAGGGGAGCAAGACTGTCCAATGTAGTGCCCCAGTGCTGCAAGAGCATGTTCTGCAGTCTGCCAGTCAGGGATTTGACAATCCTGTGTGATGCCTTTCTGTCTCACCGCTGCGACTCAAGCCATCCAACGCCTCTTGGTTATTTCCTCAACCGAAAAATCTTACGTTGTGTTCAACTGTTCTGCCATTTCTGTGGCGTGACTTAGTGGCAGCCTATCACACAACACGAGTGTCACAGATATCAAAGATAATGATATGCCACACGCAAAGATGATGCTCACTATCGAGTTGTTTACATCACGTGACCCTCCAAAATGACGATTCGACCCACAATGCACTGTGGCTGTTGCAAGCATTAGGTCACCTGACAAAGTATGTGTTCACATACCTGGGCAATAAACTGATTCTGATTAACCTTTAACTTTATTGCGATATTCAGATTGTTGTTTTACATGTAAAAAGAGTCATGTCATGTCTAACATGACTCAGAACAGTTTATTACGAATTTCATATGTTACGTTACTTTGTATACATTTGCTACATGATAATAATCGTATAATCAAAAGGCCATATCAGTCTACTTAATTATTTATACTATATTTAGTTTCATATATCAGTAGCTGAAAATTGGTGGAAACTCTTGTGAATTTTATTCAGGAATATTTGTCCCCCTCATGATGAGCTCTGTTCAGGTTCTCCTGCGAGATTTCAATGTTAAACTCACCTGATGGTTTGATCTTATAAACGGTCTGTGTTGTGCTCTTCTCGGCTCCACAGTTTCTCTCCACGCTTGACCTCAGTTCTGCCTCCAGATGTCCCACTTTGTCCTTCAGAGCTTTGTTTTCCATCACTAAGCTCATGTACAGCTCAGTGAACACTGTGCAGATTTTACGAATGGCCTCTCTGGTCATCACATCCAGGACGGCAGTCAGCTGAGCCTGCAGAGGAAACACGGCATCAAGTTGAAGGTGCATCCCCGGTTACAGACTGAAACTGTATACTGTTACAAGACAAAAGATTTTGTTCATTTTCATCTAAACTTTCCACCTTCTCACTTTATACATACACCAAACGAGGGCTGAAACAATTTGTTGATTTGTAGTAACCATTTTAATAATTGATGAACTGGATACATTTTCTGAGCAAATATTCTCTGGTGTCAGATTCTCTGTTTTATATGTCAAACTAAACTGACACTCTTTGGTGTTAAACTGTTGGTCAAACCAAACAAGAAGTCTAGACTAGAACAAGTAAGTTACAGCCTGTTGGTCACTGTTTACTTTGTTTTTGACTGTGAAAACAAAGTTTGCGTGTCTCTAAACATGATTTTTGTCGTCACAGATAAACAATGAGTTGATCATTTTGGAATTTCATTGATCTGAATTTATAATCTATACTTCTATTCAGTGGAAATTTATTACAATCACCCTCTTATTCTGAAAGTCATTGATCGGAAAAGGAAGTTCACTTGAGCGCAGCTTGAAATGTTTTTATCGTTAGAGTGTGTTAATGAGTCTTTTGAGCTCCCCGTGTTTTAAACACAGCGAAAAGTCACATTACACAGTTCTGCTTTAGTGAAGTTAACACATAAATAAATAGATAAATAAAGTTCCTATAGATAAATACATGACTCTGTAGCTTAAAGAAGTTCTCGTTAACAAAGAAATGTTACTGTAGATAAATAAAGGTTCCTGTAGATTAAAATAAAATCCATGTGGCTATATAATTGTCCCTGTATATGAAACAAAGTTCAAGTAGATAATTAAAAGTTCCTGAAAGTAAAAAAAGGCAAGATGGCGCCCGTCACTGTGTCTACAGCATATTTTCTTTCGTGCAAGAAGGAATGTCTGAACAGCAGGATTTTTTAAAATCTCATCTGCTGAATTAAACGTTAATATTATCTACGGAACTAAATTTAATCTTCACATATTTCACATGTTACCGTTACTTTGTCTCGCGCGTTAAATTCACTCTCCAGCAAAGAAGGAAGTGATGGTGGATTTTCCTCTGGACGTCTCTGATCTCTCAGATAAACTTCCATCTTCGTCTACATTGATTTTAACCTGAACTCATGTCCTCACCCGCCTCCCCTCGCTGTCTGTCCCCGCCTGTCCGAGTCTCTCCTGCAGGACACAGACCGCGGACTCCACCGCCACCTCCATGATCAGCTTCGTCTGACAGCAAAAAGTTCTGCTCGCCTCCATCACGAGCCGCGAGCTCAACGGAAGATCTGACGGCGGAAACTAAAACGTCGAACAGGTGTCAGAATGAAATATGACCACAGTTCAGGTGAGTCTGTGAAAGTGTGTAAGCTGGTCAGAAAAGCACACAGCAGGATGGTTATCTACCGTTTGTACATCCAACATGGCGCTCTGATGTTTACTTCCGGTTCACTGACGATCGACTTTTCAAAGTCAAAGTGGAGAAACGTTGTAATATTTGTTAAAATTCTCTTATTATCCCAACAGCATTCCATAAATTAATGCTCTGACGAAAAAAGAAAAAAACAAGTATCTGTGACTGTTGCAGGCCTGACACAAGCACATCCAATACTGTCATTTGGCCTGACTGACATGACCTACCTGTGAACAGCCCGCCAGGTGTCACTTAAGAGTTTCCTCCAGCCTCAGCAAGTAAATTGTTAGCTAGTGCTTTAGTGAGCCAAGAATTTCCAGTTCCACCTATAATAGCTTGCTTTGCTAAACAAAAGAAGACAAGAAGGACAGAAACAGAAAAGACAGCGAGCAAACAGAGGTTGGATGAAAAAGGAGGTCGGAGCAGAGTCACCATTGATGTAGCTCAACAAGAACAGAGGGACCGAAGGCCCAAAAAATGGCTGCTGTATTTCTGTCGGACAGGTTTGTTGTTAACGTTCATAACGATAATATTAAATGTCTTCTTAGATGTGAATGGGAGGCCTGTTGGGACTTTTTTCAGCTGAATTCTTTCAAATTCAAGCTCATTCCCACTGGTTTCTCTAACGCCACAGACCAAGCTCTAAAATGAAATGTCAAGAAAAATGTAGAATGAGATAAATCTGAACAAAAAAAACAACTTTATATTTGGGAAGTTTTAATATATGTGGAATTTGTTATTCAGTATAACTTGGTGTAGTTACACACTTGGACCATTAGAGGGTACACAATATTATACTCACTAAATAATCAAACAAACATTAATATTGAAAATAGAAAAGTTAGTTAAAAAAAACAACTAACTAACAAACAAGCAGCTGTGGGCGGATGAATATGGAGGGTGACTACATCAGCCGGTCAGCTGGCCTGGATGTAAATCCAAAGTCAGGACGACCACAGCCTTGTTTCCTCATAACGATTGATCACAGGGTTTCTATGAGCACTCTTAAATTTCTAGATGTCTTTCCATCACTTCAAGAGAGTGTTGAGTGACAGTATCAGACGGGAAGTGATGCAGAGATCAGATGGAAGAGGACTGGCAGCACGAACTCAAAGATCGACTGTTGACTTCATTTGTGTGTTCGTTTAATTTTATTTCTTTCTTGTCTAATTTCAACATAATCACTCATTTGACATCACTTAACAAAGAACACCAGTTTTAATGGTAAAAGTGCAGCTAAAAATGACCAAAAACCAAAAAAAGATAAATAAACGTAGTGTTTTCGGAGTCACTTGTTAATTCATCAATATTTCTCTGAGCGTCTTCAGTTACAATGTTTTTGTAAAACATCTTTTACAAAGGATTTTACGATCATTTGTGCCTTCAAATGCATCTGGGAGACAATGCTCTGAAGTTTCCGTCTGTTCTGTGATATCAGCAACGTCTGAATCTTTTTATGTCCCTTACAGTTTAATAATCTTTGTGTTCTCCTGCTGATGTGATCACAGTGATCTGAGCACCGTTCAGTTCATCACAAGCCTCCTCACTCATCATGTTGAGGCTTGTTTGATGTTCATCTGACTCAGAGGTGGATGCAGACTGAAAAGCTATGAAAGAAATAAATAAAATCTTTGCAGTATTTTTACTTTCTGTGTAAAGCCTTCAGAGAAATAAATCTATTCATGAATCCATCCAGTCTTCACTGCAGATTTGAACTAAGTTTAAATATTAATATTGATAGATGGAAGAAGATTTCTAGCATAACATGTCTAAAGGGATGGTCCAATAAAACCCATCATAAAACCTTTACAAACTGTTTTGAATGTTTGTTCTTTGTGTTCACTGTATGTGTGAATTTTAAGTTTAAGAAACTGAAGAAGTGCACTTAGTTTTATGTCTGAAATCACAGCTGATCTCATATGTAATGAGACAAACAACAAAAATAATTTTGCACTGAAGAAAAAAGATAAATGTCGTGAGAATCTAGATTTGTGAACATTGTTGGACAGCGTGTGTGTGATTTTGTCTGTGTGCATATTAAAACATTAAATCTCCCTCTGGCTTCAAGCTGATTGACATGAATCACACTAGGTTCACTACAGTATCCCACAATGCTTTGCTTCAGTCCCATCTTACCTTTGATTTGACATCATGCTAATCAATCAACTCATTCATATCCATCAATAAATCAATACACTCCATTCATCGAGTCATTTCTTTCCACTGCCCCAAAAACTCAGACTGTCACATGACCATCGCGTCACTTTCAGGTGACTGTCACGTGACCCTCAGGTGACCTTGATGTGCTTCCTGTCTGGCTGCTGAAGTTTAAACTGAAGTTGACTTTGTTTTTGTCTCAGATGTTCTGATTGAAGATGGTGGTCAACACAAAAGCACCAAATCTACAAAAAAACCACCAACAATCTGTCTGATGCCAAACATTTTCATTTGGTTTTATTTAAAACAGGTTTTACAGCTGCCTGGAAAATCTGAATTAACTGAATTTGAATAATAAGTAACTAAGCTGTTGACTAAGTAATTCAATGAGGAGGATATTTGAACTAACAACTGTTCAGTAACGCCAACAAATGTTACACACAGATTATATGAGGACGTTATCGTTCATTAATTCCCAGCAGACCAGGAAAATCCTATCTGTTCTGCACTGTCTCGCTTCCAATGTGTCAAATTCAAAAAGTCAAACTGTGTTGCTATTGGTACCTCTCAAATGTATTTTTCAGGAGGCGCCCCTCAAACACAATGTTTTGATCTGGTGACGACTGAGGTTACAGAACTTAACGTTAACTGAGGCATTTATTTCAACCCAAACCACAAACTATTACTAAGTAGTCTTGGTGCCTGGACCCTAATCAAACTGCCAACTCACTCAGGAAGTTTTATTTTGAAAGTCTTTTCAGATGTAGCATATTCATCATTGCTGCCATGCACATAAAAAACAGACCAGAGAGCTACGCAGAGCATCGGAGTTTGAAGCGTAGGTCCAGGGATGAAACTGCATGTTGTTGACACTGTTTACAGATGGATGAGAAATAAAGTCTCTCTTATCTCTTCTCTTTTCTGTTGAGGTCTCTGGAAGTTTTTAACATTAACGCCCAAACAGTGCATGCTGGGAAGTAGACTGATGGACTGGTTACTTTAAATTTTTTCCATTTAACAAAACATTTCCTAAATGAGTTCAGTGAAGCCTCGTTTCTAAATGCTGAAGTGTTCTAAATTACTGCATATTTCATTTAATGTGAAATGAAGATCTTCTGGATTATGTTTGGCCATCTGACCCTTTTGATCTGTGAGACAATAAACCTGGACGTCTTCACTGTTGTCAGGTTTTACTCTGTTCTCTTTTTTTGGTTGTAAGTCAGTATGTTTCACAGCTGACTCTCAAAAGCTCCAAAAACAAACTCATTTGTATTAAAAAATATTGTCCCTGGTTGTTCATGTTGTTTTAAGGACCCAATAAATATTGTAGTAAAAAAACAAAACATTTTTAATGTGGAGTGTAAACATGAGATGAGTTTTCTGACCTAGTCTCCAATGATGATCAGAAATATAATCAGATGTATTTTTGTCTGAGTTTCTGGGACAGTGGATCAGACCAAACAACCAACAACATGCCAAAATATTCTCATTTTAAAATAGTGCTTTTTTCATCATAATAAAAGTTCTTTTATATATATGTATATATAAAAAAACATCATCACTTACTGACTTTTTCTTCCACACACAGACAAGCATCACAGGTTCTTTTTAAAATAGAAAATCATGTTTGACCAACACATTCAGGTCGTTTTTTCACACAGAGAAGAGTTTATAAATTATTTTTTCTTTTTACAGCGTTCTGCTACACGACTGTCAGACTTTAAAAAAACATCTGAATCTTTTTAGTAGTCAGATAGAAAAATAACAAGTAGAAAGACAACAGCAAGCTCTGCTACAACTGTATGGCCACCCCTCCCTGCACTCTGATTGGATGCCAGCAAAACACCTGTGTGTGTGCATGTCACAGTGCGTGTGTGTCTGTGTTGACTGAAAAAAGTTGGTGTTTTTCACATTGTGAAAACTTGAAAGTCATATTTCAACCTCTTAAAAGTGTTAAATAAAACATAAAATGGTTCATCTCTCTACTGATTTTCTCAAATGATTTCTTTGATGGTGTCTTAACATCTGGATCAAGAGGTCACTTCATGTGTTGATGTGACATTTCTGAAACTATTCATGAGATTAATTTGACTTCTGATTAAAAATAAATGTTCTACACTGAAATATTTACAGCAGGTCCATGCCACAAGTCAACCTTCCAAACTGATTCGTGTATGAGCTGATTAGTTGACGGTATTATTTCATTAGTTGATAGAAGGAAACAATAATTAAGCAGATTGTTGCTGGATAATTATAAACAACCTGACTGATCTGAACTATAAATGTTTAAAAATCATGTTGTTGCTTCTGTGCTTCTTTGATGTGAAATCTTCTTTGTTTGAGGATATGATCAAAGACTACACTCTGCTCGCTCCTGACGCTCATGGAATGACCTCATTTACTTTTGATGTGTAAATGCTAAAGCTCTTAAAGAGGGCGACTGTGACTTGATTAAACTGGAAAGACTCTACACCTGATCGACAGCAGACATGAGGGTCAGATCGTTTTTTTTGAACATGAACGTCAGTGAATTGGATCTGACCCGATGTGGCTGCATCCTCCTCCTCATGGTTTCTGTGTTGTCGTTGTGCTGCAGTGTGTTTCAGATGGCCGTGTCCCAGAACACCGTGGTGGTCTGTCCGGCAGCGGTGGCTGTGGGAGGGGCAGAATATGGCGGCGGCTGCTTCCTCTTCCAGCTGGGCAGGATGGGCATACTGTCCTGTTTGCACAGATTCTTCTCAGGCCGCTGACGGGCTTTAATCTCTCGACACAAAATTCTCTTCTTCTCAATCATCTCCATCATGGTGGCATCTCCGCAGAGCCACGGCATCTGCAAGCGGAAGACAACTCAGCATCAACATGTTCACAACCAGTCACTCCATGATCACTGCCTCAGAAGTCTCAGCAGTGTTCTACATCACACTTTGAGTGTCTTTGAAGTTATTTTCTCTGCCAGACGAAGCAGACAGACTGTTTTCTCAAGGTTTGTGCAGAAGGTGAGAGTTTTGTGATCAGCCTGTTTTGCCTGCTTGTGTTTAATCCACTCTGCCTATAAATTCCTGAACTGGGCATTTGTGACATGTGCCATGTGTTTTCAGGTGCTGTCATATTAACACTGTATGTATTTGTCTGTATTTCCCGGTCTTTCTGTTTTATGGAGTACTGTGGTCTCCATCTTGTGGCGACTGCTACATTCTGACACCAAACAGTGGTTTGAGCTGAGCACTGCCTCTGCCTGTTTGTGGGGCACAGCCAGGCAGTGGACTGGAGCTGCTGTTCCAACACCTGGCAACCAATGTTTTTTTATATGAAGACTAAAAAATATGTATTCAATTATACATATATATATTTAAAACATAGTTTTGATGCCTGTACTTACTAACTTACCGACTAACTTTCTAACTACAATGAACAGAGAGATATTATCTAAAACTAAGTGAAGAGACTTGTGAGAAATAGTCGGGGTCAGTCGATGCGAACACCGTCTACACGGCTCAAAACCAAGGCTCTGCTTTTTGTTTCGCGTGCTGACGTTTTTCACATGAGGGCCACAGATTTTACAAAGAACCAGGATTTACCATGACAGGTTCAGCATCTGGGCTAAAGTCAGTCTATACACATAATCCACAGGCTGGACATCGAGTAAATTGGCCATAAGGGAAGTGAAGTAAGCAAAGGATCTTCAGTAATAGTGTGTGAAAACAGGAGGAACATGTGAGCAGTCAAAGAGGCTCGACGTTACGCTGCTGCTCAAACTGCAAAGGTCGAACACCAAATAGTAGATGCTGTTGCTGTGGACCACCACAACCGAGGCGCTGCTCGGACACAGACGGACGTCCACTGGTAAGAAGGCCAATATGAATGCATATGGTTTGGTCCAATAGTTTAAATCCGTGTATATGTTTACTGTAGCAACGTCACATCTGTTTTGTTGATGGTTTCACCATCACAGCAGCTGCAGTGACAAACTCACTCTGATGTTTCACTGTGGAACTGAATCCTGACAGCTGACAGACAGACAGACAGACAGACAGACAGACAGACAGAGAGACAGACAGACAAACAGAGAGACAGACAGACAGACAGAGAGGGACACAGACAGACAGACAGACAGACAGACAGAGAGGGACACAGACAGACAGACAGACAGACAGACAGACAGACAGACAGACAGACAGACAGACAGGCAGAGAGAGAGGGACACAGACAGACAGACAGACAGACAGACAGAGAGACAGGCAGACAGACAGACAGACAGACAGACAGACAGAGAGACAGACAGACAGACAGACCGACACATAGACGCACAGACAAACAGAAAGACTGCAGTTTATTCTTCACCCTCAGGTTGTCAGCATGGCGGCTGCATTACAATGATTTTATTAACATTTATATTATGAGAACAGGTGATGTGTGTGAGAGACACTTAACTTCAGTGTAACATTCAGACAGTCGATTGTGACAGCGGAGAGACAGATTTTAATCAGAATATATGCAGAGTGTAAAGTTTTCATACTGAAGCTTGAATCTGATGTTTGAACTCTGAAATTGTTAACATTAAGTATTTTATTGTCAGAGAATTCTCAGCAAACATTAACACACAACGTTACAAATTTTATGTAAATTTGCATCATCATGATTCAAGAATGAAACAGTTGAAGACAGAACTTACTTAGTCATTGAAAAGGTAGAACAACAGTCATCAAAGAAATTCAAGTTTCAAGTGAAGTCTGAAGAGAATCGTTGTCAGTTGTTGTGGACGGGGGATGTTTGATGGGTGGGCTTAATTTGTGATGGGGAGGGGTGCGATGCAAAGGGGCCGAGCCAATGTTTGGTCAAGGTATGTGAGAGGTGTAGTGTAGGTGGGCGGAGTTATAGTTAGGTTCGGTTAGGTTTTTGACTTGTAAATAATTTTATAAGTGATGAAGTTTTAATGGGATTTAATGCTTCAGTGTGAGTTCAGGATCAGTTTGTTTAATGTTAGTGGAAAGTTAGTTTGATGTTAGTTTAATGAATAATGAACCTCTCTTAGTGTTACTTCACCGTAAATATCTACAGATTAATTTTAGTGTGACACAATACAAAAACAAATATTTTACACAAAACTGAAATTGCAAAATGTCTTTTGAACAATGTAAGAAAACATGTTTATATGTTTCATGTTTCAGTTGAGATTTTAGTCGGCTGATGGATTGAAGCTTCTGTCCGTCTGTACATTTTTTTTACATTCTGTTACTCAGTGCAGTTGAATCCTGTGTGAAATCTAAAGTCTCTATTTCTATTTCAATTTAAAATGAATTGCTTTTTGATATCAGATTTACAGAATGGATCTATATGAACAGACAAGCCACAGCGCTGTTTACAGACACACAGACAGGTAGTTGAATAAGTAAACTGACAGGTCGACGGACAGACAGACAGACGGGTAAACAGACAGGTGTTTACAAATGCTGTACCTGGCTGAGGGCGGGGTGATGCGGTTCATGCAGGTGACGTTGTGGCGTCCCACCTGGCGATGGAACTCCTGATGTTGAGGCTGAACGTCCAAGTTTACACACGGACTTTGACTCTGAAAATAATTATTTTTACAACAATCAACACAAAAAGATGATTAAAGGAACCAGCTTCAGCTATTGTTCACTTTTGTAGAGGTTTCTAGAAATCAGAGTCGGGAGAAAGATCAGGTGACACTAATTCAACAGGATAGCAGACTGGACTTAATCCTCAGAATTTCATTTCATCTTCTGACTTGAAAATGGAAGAAAAGGGCTCCTGACATTTAAACCTGAGCCCCTGTTGTTCACTTGATAAGACAACATAAATCTGATGCCCTCTGTTCGTCCCTGTCGGGCTGGTGTTGACTGACTCACCTCCCCCTCCTCCACTCAGCATCATGGTGGGGCTGACGGACGACCTCCCCATCCTGCTGGAAACTGGACTGGACTGTCCCTCTCTGTCTTTACTGTCATGTCTTGGCAGAGACCTGGAGTCTACTACAGTGAAGAACGGGAGAGAGACAGGAGAGACAACATCAGTCAAAACTAAGACAACACAGAAATCAGCGTGTAAGACTGAACATCACCAGTTTATACAGGAAGTCACAGAAACACTGAAATCCTCTGACATTCGATCCTGATTTAATAGGATAATGCTTATAACGTGAATGTGACCATGACATGATTTTTGGTTTAACGTCAATATTACTATATTATTTACATTAAAATAAGATACACTACAATTCTCATGTAGCACAGGCTCATCTCAGTTTGTCTACGGCCGGCAACATGAACTGAACCTGCTCAACTCAAACCCATTCACATTCTGAGATAAATAAATTCACATCAGTAAAGATGAAGAAGAGTAAAAAATATACAAAGGGAGAGGGAAGCAGCTTTCATGATCGATCTTTCAAATAGGCTTCACATCTGCTTCATAATACTGAAAAAAGTAAAGAAGAAACATTCATATTATACACTTCAATGATCACAGATTGTACGAAGTCTATAAGACCTACCTCTAATACTCTATTAACAGAATAAAGCCCCATAAGGCAAAATCTGACTAATTCATTCAAAAGCTCTCCAATTTAACAGAAAATGAAAAGACATAAAACATAAAATTGATAAAACGTCACAGCCAGGTGTTTTCCATCAGCACTGAGCTCTGCAACCTGCAGCTGCCTGGACTCTGTCACCGGAGCTAACTGGGATCAAGTCGGACAGAGACTGTGTTTCCTTGGTTGGTAAAGATCCTCAGAGACACTCAAAATGTCTCTTTTGTATTGAAGTCATTGAACATGCTCGTGTTTCATCTGCAGTTGTCTCTGCTCTCTGCTGTAGTTCAACAACCAGACTCATAAAAGGGTCAGTGCAGGTCAGGTGATCATTGTGTCAGCATTAGGGTTGCATTGTGACGAATACGATTATGATACGAGTAAAACTCGTCAATATCCGTGCTCGTGCTGAAGGAAAATCCTCATTGGGTAACTGACCGTCTTCACGCTCTGTGATTGGCCAGTCACAGAGCGTGATTGGCGGGGAGGGGCCGTAACTGTCTGCTTGCTCTTAGTTTGGCTGGTGATATGAAGTCAGTTGAAAAACTTTGCTCGTACTGAACGCGGTGCTTTTGAGAAGAAGTGAACAAGGCTGACATATTATTTCCCTGTTTGCCATCACTGGATGTTTGCATGAATCATGAAGTTCACACAGATCATTAAAAAATAAACAGTCTCACAGACCATTTACACACATACACACATATAGCTGTAGCTGAACACACAAAGTAGCCTATATTAATATTTTTATTGTATGTGGCTGCATGCAGTATCTGACACTTTCTCTCTGCAGTTCATGAAAATAATATTATAAATATTATGGAGATATACTGTATATAGGCTTTGAATACAGTAGATTAGCGACTTCTGATCAATCCATATCAATTTCAGACTTAAAATAATGTACAGTTTTAAGCCCCACCCATTTCTGTGCAGACGTCCGGGTTAGGCCCCGCCCACACCGTGTACAGATACAGATCCAGATCATTTAGATCATTGAACAGATACAGATACAGATAGTGGTGTACTTGCTCATCCCTAGTCAACATCCATAAAACAAACCAATAGTTTAAGTAGAAAGTCAGTAATAATGATACCAAAGGAGTTGAGATTATCTTGGTAACAAGAAGAAAACGATTATAAATGAAGTTTTATATCTGGATTCAGGAACAAAGACCACGCCTCGAACTTATCTCATTTCCATACAAGAAGTACTGAAACATCACATCAGTTTTCTTGTATTCGACTTTCTATCAGAAGCATTGTGTTGGATCTTGATAAATAACTACAAACTCCTATATGTCATCCAAATCATTTTCTCATAATTATGCCACCTTCTTCGCCCCCACCATACAACCTTAACACCCTCACTTCCGCACTCCACGAAATTGGAAGTCCTCTCTGCCCAGAGAAAACAGCAGCTTCCAGCACACTGCTGGAATTCCTTGGCATCGTCATTGTCTCTCCAAGCATCCCTACCGACAGAGAAAATCCACAAGATTCCACTACTCATTCAAATTTCCTTCTGGCCCAAAGATGCACCAAAACAGCAATCTCTGTCCGTTATCACCACTAAATACGCACTGAACTGTTATGAATCCATATCTCCTTTGAGGTGGTCTTTGTTAGTGAAAATGCTTTTGTTGGAGCTCGTTGAGTCTGCTGCACTGTGTTATGACCAGCAGGTGTCTCTGTGAACACTTTCAACATCTAATGTACTTAGTAAACTGATATTCAGTCAGAAACAGTGATAACGCCCCTTTACACACTGCAGTCTTTCATCTCTCAGTTCAGCAGGACATTCAACCTCTGTGGCCCAGTGATTTTGGACAAGGTGAGGGAGGGAGGAAAGACAAAAATAACAGAGAGAAAAACAACAGTAGTGACAGATTTCAATAATCTACCCCAAAAAGAAAAGCCAAAGAGTTCAGACCCAGAAAGTGAGTCAGAGTGCAAATGCACTGCTGTCATTCAGCCCCCTGTGCTATGACTGCAGCCCTGTCTCTCTCCGGTTTCTCTGAGCTAAAATCTCTCTGTGCGTTAGTCCAGACTTCACTAGTTCAGGAGATAATCACACCTGCACAGGTAGACTCACGTTTGTCTTTGGAATTATTTCATTAATCAGACACAGATATGACACACTTACATTACTGGGTGTTTACCTTCACTCTCTCTGCTCTTCCTGCCCCCTTTTCCTTTCTTCATTCCCTGTCTACCTGAGGTAAACAGGTTGTTGAGTTCATCCAGTGGACTCGTGGGAGTCTGTGACCTTATCGACACATTCTGCATAGAGCCGTGTGTGGAGGAAGAGCTACTGAGTTTAGCCCCTCCTTCCCCAGCTCTGTGTGAGGATGAGGAAGAGGACGATGAAGAGCGTGGCATACTTCCTCCTGCCATCAGAGTGTCATATGGCGGTGGCCTCTTCAGGCTCAGAGGAGTCAGAGAGCGACCCATGCTGACTGGAGATGGACATGCTGATTGGCTGCGTGGGTAACCATGACCACCATGGGTGGAGCCAGAGGACTTGTAAAAGTTTGAGGGGAGAGGTGGAGCTGATGAGCGACCAGAGGATGTAATGGTGTGTGTAGAGGACAGATCCCGATCTCTGTCTCGGTCTCTGTCTCGCTCTCGGTCTCGGTCTCGCTCTCGGTCTCGGTCTCGCTCCTTGCGATGGTGAGTTGAGCTCTGCAGATGTTCGACACCACCTGACTTGCTGTAGGAGACATTCTCCATCATGGGCAGTCGGGTGACATCTAAGGGGGTGAGCGGGGACTCATCAGAGTTGGGGGAGCACTGAGCAGGAGCAGGGGGGAAGACAAGCAGTGGCGGGCGGTGGGTCAGGAGGTTGGGAAAAGGCGGTGGGATATCACAGAGAGAGCCACGTGATGACCAGCCTTCAGGATCCATCATGGCAGAGTGAGCATCCTGCAAGAAGTCCTCCAACATCGGGTACTTCATCTCTTCATACACTGACTCACTCTGTTCATCCTCCACAGCTTCTTGACCTTTTAGCTCTCGCAGGATATTTCCCACCATCTCAATGTAGATGGGTTCCTCATCATCTGTGTCTCTTGATGCTGGACTTTGACTCTGTGATGAAGATTTGTCACATCGCAAGGAAGACTTCTTGTTGCCATGATTACGAATGTAAGATTCATCAAAGGAGGTGCTGAGCTGAGTGTTTGGGTTCCTTTTGGGTTTGGGTGGAGGCATCTTCTTGTAGTCCTCACCATAGAGATGACATCGAGCTGCAGAAAGATACAGATGAAACAGATGTTTAACCCAGCAGGCGTCTTTTTAAATGAGCAAGTGTTGAGTTTAACCAGCAGGTGCTGTGAATTCACCTTCACCCTGCTCCGGTGTCTCTTTGGTCTCTTGGTCTCTCTTGGTGACTCCAGAGCCTCCATTCACTGTCTCAGAGCTGCTGCTCAGTTTGGTGTTAGGGTCTCTCTTGGGTTTGGGCGGGGGCTGTTTTCGGTTGAGATTAGAATCCTCGTCTCCTCCCCCCACCGAATGGAGGGACTGGGATCGGACAGCGAAGCCCTGGCTTGGGGGGGGCAGACGGTCCTGTGGTGCTGGCATGGTCATGAAACCCATCCTGAAATGTTTCCCGGAGTATGCCCCATCTGTTGCCATGGCAACATCTTCACCAATTCTGGATGGACCAATGGAAAGACATGTTAGCATGACTAAACAATCATCAACCATTGCACAATGCTTAAAAAATACACGAGCTTGAACATGAAGAACAAACCACAGACACAGAGTGAGGTGTTACAACAACAACTGCACTGTATTTTGTCACTATATGGTATCCTTCATACAAGTGGAAGAAGCCACGTTTTAACTGGAACCTGAGGAAGCACTAGGGTTGAGCTTTCACATCCGTTTTTATATTAATTTTTCTCTTGGCAATGATGTCAGTAACATTTTGTTGTTCTTACCAGTAAAACCCAATGTATCACATTCCACCACAACCCAACGCTAACAAATCTCTGGATGAGCTGTATGGAGTTATCCACAGAACCGAGACCTCATGGCCTGAAGCTGCTCTTAATGTGGCCAAGAATTTTAACAGATTCAACCTGAGAAAAGTCCTGTGAGATATCCCCTGCACATCAGCTGTCCTGGCCATGGTGGTAACACACTTTACGCTTCTGAGCCAGTACCCTCTCCAGAGAAGACAAGGTCAGCAATGGGGTCTGCATGTGTGTTGCCACCATAAGGCCTGGAGGAGGAGCTGTGATGGTGCATGGGGGCCTTGCTGGTGACAGTGCTGGAGATTTATTTAACATTCACGTAGCACTGAATGAGCATGGCTACCAGCATTCTGCAGCGACAGGGTCCCATCTGGTTTGTGGGGCCATCATTCGTTTTTCAACAGAACTGTGAGCCCAAACGCACCTCCAGGCTCTGTGAGGCTATCTGACCGAGAAGGGGGGTGATGGAGAGCTGGACCAGAAGACCTGGTCTCCACAATCACCAGACCTGAAGCCAACTTAATCTGGAGTGCAGAGCGAAGGAAAAACAGTCAACAAGTGCTCTGCACAAATGAAAACTCCTTTGAGACTGACAACCAGCTGACAACCTCATGAAGCATGTTGAGAGAATGACCACAGTGTGCTAAGCTGTCACAAAAGCAGAATGTGGCTACGTTGAAGAATCTAAGTTATAAAACAGATTTCACTTTGTCTACAGTTTATTTCCCACATAATTTTTTTGTGTTATTTCGTAGTTCTGATGTTCTCAGAATTAACCTACAATGCAGAAAACAAGTTAAACAACAACAACAAAACAAACAAACAACTTATTTTAGAAATTATGTCATATCTTATTTTATTCTTGTTATCTCATTTATTTAAATAGCCCAGAATCAGGAATCACAATTTGTTTCAAGTGGCTTTATAGTCTCTACAGCAGATGACCCTTGATTCAGAAAAAGAAAACTCTCCCAAGAGCCCTCCAACGAGGGAAAATGGAAGAAACTTCAGGACCAGCAGTAGAGGAGGGATCATCGTTGAAGACAGAGTGACTGCAAATAGAAGTCATGTGCACAGAATACATCAACAAAAACCACAGCATTCACATATTTTGAGGACGAACTGCATATGTATAACCTGTATTTGAAGTGAAGACTGCATTCTTTTTTCTAATATTATATTTTATTCTATATTGTAACTTTGGCAATATCATCTGTCTAGCGTCTCAGATTCTCATTTTTACTTGTTCACTTTTCTTACATATTATTTGACCACTATTGGGGGGAACCTGTGGACAAGAAAATCATTGCCAACAACTACATGTCTCTTGGGCATATGACAAATAAAGAACTTGTCTTGATACTTGTGATAAGCAACATTTGTCTACATTCATCAGTTGTCACAGTTTTAAAGTTTTATGTGTTCATATGTTTTCTACCTCTTGATGGCTTCTTCCTGTCGTCTCTTCTTCTGGTGTTTTTCCTGCAGGTAGGTCCAGTTGGTCTGATTGCGAATGCGATCACTCTCTCTGGCAATGTCAGAGGCATTTTGGATCACCAGGCCGTCGTACGTTCGAAGGCCACTGTCCTCCACGTACTGAAAAAACCTCCTGAATGACGATGCCTCCTCCTGAGACGTCATGGCTTCTCAAAGACCTGAGAGGAGGACAAGGGAGGACCTCATCACTGAGGGTAACAATGATTACAGTTTATTTCTCACTAGTTAAATAATTAGTGTTTCAGAGAAAGGCAATTTGAAATTGTTTTTAATTCTGTTTTCTTAAAATAAAAAAAAAAGGGTTCATCCAGGTGAGTAAACAGAAATCATTTCTAGTTTGTGTCTGGATTAAGATCCATGTTAAATTTGAAATTAATTGTCTAGCATTAAACTATAAATACTTTATTGTGTTATTATTATTTTGTAAAAAAAATAAGACATGATGATACCCAGCTCTTCCTGTCGTCCCCCCCAGACAACCACACGGTCTCTGCCCAGATCTCACCATGCCTTGCAGATATCTCGGCATGGATGAAAAAAACGCCACCTTCAACTCAACCTCTCCAAGACTGAGCTCCTTGTCATCCCAGCCAGTCCCTCTATACAATGAGACATCAACATCCAGCTTGGATCAGCCCAACTCAAACCCACAAAGTCTGCCAGAATCCTGGGTGTCATGACTGAGGACCAACTAACCTTCAAGGCTCATGTTGCCTCTGTTTCTCGATCGTGTGGATTCTCTCTGTCCAACATCAGGAGGATCAGACCCTTCCTGACTCAACATGCAGACAGCTCCTGGTCCAGGCTCTTGTCATATCAGACTCCTGACTGGCAGGCCTCCCTCCATGCACGCTCAGACCTCTGCAGATGACCCAGAATGCAGCAGCTCGTCTGGTCTCCAACCAGCCGACAGCAGCACCTGTCCCTGTTCAGACGGCTCCACCGGCTCCAGCTGCTGCTGCATCACCTGTCTACAGAGCTACAACAGAAACAGCTCCCTCCGACCTGAACTCCTCATTCAGGTCTGCACTCCCTCCCGCTCACTGCGCTCGGCCGGTGAAAGGCCTGATACAGCCGCCTCAAAGGGCCCGAGGTGGAGAACCAGACTCTTCCTCCGTGGTTCCCCGGTGGAGGAACGAGTTACCGAACTCTGTTCCATCTGCTCTGTCTAACTTGACCTTTGTTTTATGTCACTTATCCAGGTTGTTTCTCCTGACTGATCCTCGCTTCTGTTTAATTACCCTCAGATGGACGTCGCTTTGGGTTAAAGCATCTGATAAATGAAATTGCATTGCAATGTATCAGAAGTTCTTGTTCATGTGATAGTCAGGGTCAGAATATAAGAACAACATTATTTTCTGACATTTACTTGTTTTCTATTATTTTTCTCAGTAAATGTTTTTCTGTTTTCTTAACTTGTAAATTAGCGTTAGAGCAAGTTTGTTTTGTTGACAAGTGGCCATCGGCATGGCTGTAGCCAAAAGCTCCCATTTGAACAAACTGACTTGCTGATGTGCAATTAAGTTTTTCCTGGCTGGTTATGATGTTAAATCTGTGTCTAGTGTGTCCAGGAGAAACCCATCCTGGACACGGGAGAAAAACACAGTTGACATCGCACAGTGCATCTGTTACACCTGCTGCACACTCATGGAGATATGGAGAAAAAAGCCAGAAACATTTTGACAAAGCAAACCAGCATACATTCATACATAGTGGCTGTTTGGAAACTGGTTACCACCACTAGCCACACACACATATTCACATGCCGATGGAACACTCTGAAAACATATCTTGGCATAACTTTGAAAAAAATGAGGTAACAATTTGCAAACATCTTTTTAAATAGTTCCTACTCCAACTGGCATTATGGAGTAAATCCTACAAGTCTTTTATAGTTAGTCTAACCAAACTGAAATAACTGACTGGGACTTGTTCTTTGGGGATTGTGGAGATGATTTTAACACACTGACGGATCGACTGACCTCTTACATGCTATTCTGTAAGGGCAATGTCACTCCCGTCAAACAAACCACCCTTTATCCAAATAACAAACAGTGGTTCACTAAAGACATGAAAATGGGCCTGGAACAGAAGAAAAAAAGCATTTTTAAAGGGCAACAAGCTCAGGATGAGGGAGCACGGGAAGGAGTTCAGAAGGAAGGCCAAAAAGGCCAAAGTCCACTCTAAAGGAAAAGTGGAATAAAAACTAGCACCTGGAGAGGCGAAGGAGGCATGGCAGGGGTTGAACATCATGATGGGGAGAGCCCACAAACCTGCAGTGATTAGCTGTCAGGACCCCTCCTCCTTTGCAGAGCAGCTCAACACCTTCTTCAGCAGGTTCAACACATCAGCAAGTGGAACCGCCCCCAGCCTGGGCAGGTCCCACGAGGCCCTCATTGTAGAGGAGAAGCTGGTGACCTCCGTCTTCAGCAGAGTGAACCCACATAAAGCCTCTGGCCCTGACAAGCTCAGAGGGAGGGGGCCTAAAAACTGTTCCACTCAGCTAAGTGGGGTTTTCACCAGGCTCTTCCAACAACTCCTGGACTCTGGATGTGTACCATAGCACTGGAAAGAAACTACCATCTTTCCAGTCCCAAAGAAGGTACACACCAAGGAGCTCAATGATTTTAGACCTGTGGCCCTAACATCAATATTATGTAACTGCATGGAAAGAGTCATATGCACCCATATGGTGGCAGAGAGGCTGGATCCTCTCCAGTCTGCCTATAAGGCCAAACGTGGAGTGGAGGATGCAGGCCTGACTCTGCTGGACACGGTGGGCAAGCAGCTGGACTCGGTACACCCCCACAGCAGGATTTTATTTATGGACTTCTCCTCAGCTTTTAACACCATCAACACAAACATTTTATTGCTTCAGCTTGTGGAGCTTCAGGTTCATCCTGCATTGGTTTTATGGACTAAGAACTTCCTGCAGGACAGGCCACAGCAAGTTCTGGTCAATGGTTTTAAATCTGACAAACTGTTTTTAAAGACTGGGTTACCCCAAGGTTGTGTTTTATCTCCCATCCTCTTCTCCATCTACACCAACAACACTTCCTGGAACAGTGAAGGAATGACTCTTTTTAAATATGCAGACGATGTGGCTTTAGTGGCCAAAGACAGCAACACACTGTCTGACGACCATCAGGCAGTCAACACCCTGACCAGCAGTTTTATGGAGAGCTCCCTCGAGCTTAATGTCGATAAAACTAAAGAGCTGTGCTGTGGGAGCAGAGGAACAGGGGACCACTCGTTCAGCCCCTCAACATCAACGGCCAGCTGGTGGAACAGGTCTTGGGTCTTTCAAATACCTGGGGACAGAGATCGACGCAGCCTTGTCTTTTAACACACACACACACACACACACACACACACACACACACACACACAAACACACACAAACACTCCATCTCCTGGAAAACCCTGGAAACTCCACCTGCTGAGGAAGCTCTGGTCCTTTAACATCAGTACAAAATCACTGATAGAATCTTTACTCACTTTCAACATAGTATCCTGGTACAACTCACTCACAACCAGAAATAAAGCAATGTAGTGTTCTGTATCTAGTAACACGTAGAGTGCAGGGGTCAGGGATCAAATCACCAACCTTTCCATTGGTGGCTCTACTTCCCAAGCCACAGCCACTCCTAACCTACTCTAATCTGATCTAATCGGATCTGATCTGATCTGATCTAAGGGAGGTCAGGAAGCATCCGTCATCAGCACCTCGAGAGGCAGACCATGGCATGTTTTTAGGTCTCTCTCTCTTTTAAAGAGATCAGGGGCATCTTCAGTGGAGAATGTTACAATATGTTTCTGTCTCAAGTGATTCCTAGTCAGTTAGCAGGGAGGGCTGTGTGATCTGTACATCATGTGTTGATTGAATGTCTAGGGTTTTCTTTATGGTCTGTACTCTGATGCTTGTGGGATGATGGGAGTGTGTGTCCATATACCGAGGCCCAGGTATTCAGGTATAACAGGTTCAGAGTTTATTGTGTGTGTGTGTTGTGGCTCGGGGGGGGGGTACAGTGCTTTAAGGACAAAAAGTCAGTCTTTCTCTCTCTGTGTGTCTCTCTTTTTCTTTCTCAGTGTCTCTCTCTCTCTCATTCCCCTCCCCCATCTCTCTGTTTCACTCTCTCATTGCCCTCCCCAAATTCCATGTCTCTCCTTGCCTCTGTCTCTGTCTGTCTATTTGTGTCCCTCTCTCTGTCTCTGGGTTTCTCTCTCTCTGGTTCCCATCACCTACCTCTCGGTGTCTCTCTTTCTCTCTCTTGTTCCCCTCCCCCACCTCTCTGTCTCTCAGCATCCTTCTAAAAATGGAACAGGGAGTCAGCTGGTGGTAACCTAGCAACAGCAGCATCTCTCAGAGGAGCATGATGTAATGCTTCCTGTCCACGAGTAAGGAAGAGGAGAGGAGGAAGACAGGAGAGAGGAGAAGAGAGGATCAGGAGAGGAGGAGGAGTACAGTAGGACCCCTGAGGGAGAGGGAGCTTCAGCTCCTCAGAGTCTGCATTCGTTTGACCAGTGAAGTCCACCAGTCTCCTCTGTGGCAGCTCTAGACACTAAAGTATTACTTCTCAGGGTCTGAAACCTGAGAGAGCAGGACCTTCCACTTTACCAGTTAATGTCGTGGTCAGGGGACACAGTTCCCCCCTCTCTTAGTGACCCAGCTCCTCCAAGGCCAGGCACACGCCAACACCTTCAGGCCAGTTCTGCTCCAGTCTCACCTCAGTAACAACAGGCCTCGTGTCATCCAGCTCGCTGTCACTGAGGATCGGCCCTTTTTATTTCGCTTGACAAAAATGTCTGATTTGGTATTTATCCCAACACAAAGTCAACAAATTTGATTCTTCCTCCTCTCTTTGCACACAAGCACCTCACAAAAGGAGTTTTTATGTTTTACTCAGGTCTCTTTTTTTAAATTTATTTTTGACATAAACTCTTCTTGACACAAACATGAAACCTTTGAAGTAATTTTGTCCAGATTTGATTCATTTTTTCAGTGTGATATTTAAGAAAAAGAAATCTTGTATCTTTGAAAAGAGAAAATCAGACGTTTTAAATCAGACGGTTTCCTGTCAGAATAAATAAATTGCTAGAGTTTCTGTTTAGGTCTGAATGTCTCTGAAGCTTTCTGTAAAAAAATTCAATATTGAGTGTAAAAGTTTTACTCTTATGATGACCTTTGACCCTGAAACATCACTCCATCCTACATCACAATCACACCTGTTAATCATTTGTTTTGATCAATCAGGTCGTTCATGCACTGAAAATATTTCTGCAATATATATACACACATACATCTTATATTTGTATTGAGCTGTTAAGTTAGTTTTGATGATTTAAAACTCCAACAGAATTCTGGTTGATTTTTATTTTTTTTGTGTGTTTGAGATGTAAAACTCTTCTGTTGGCCACATACATCAAAATACTGGTGAATCAGTAGTATTGATCAGATCAAATGGGTGCCTGTTATAGAACATGCTTCACACAGACTCACTTTCTTTTTGAACTTTGGAGGACTATCAAAACATGTCAGGTACGCTAACCTTTGTTTACCACTGTTAAGTCATGTCTGATGGAGTCTGAAAAATCCATTTGATTTAAAATAAAATGGATTTTTCCTCTTGTCTAAGTTTGTTTGCAGATCTGATCCAAGATGGCGGCCATGTTACTGCTTCTGATTTTACTGTTTGAAATACAAACATGGTGTGAAGGACCCAGATGTGCTTTGAACAGACTTTATTGGCACTGTCAGTGACAGCCAAAGCGACTCAACGACAAACAGATCAACATTTTTCACCAGAAGAGAAATAATAAGTCTGGATGACCAGAGTCGATGAAACAGATAAATAAAAGCAGGACAAATGTGACACACATGAAACATGCGAAACATGAAAGACTGAAAATGAATGAAGGTGGTGAGAGGAGGCTTACCAGAGGATCAGCAAGGATTCAAACTCCCTCCATCCCTTCTTGAGTGTCTCCTTCAGTGTCTCCTTCTTTCCCTCCTTCAGTCCTCCCTGTGCAGAAACAAAGATGGAGTGAAAGCTTCCTGTCGTCCTCACTGATCTCTGCAGCTCAGAGGAAATGATGACTCGCTGTGATTCTCATCTGCAGCAACGTTAATCCACATCCACCATTCAACACCTTCTTCCTCTCTTCCTTCCCTCCGTCCTCCCGTCATACAGCTGTAAGAATCACAGCTCACAAACACACACAGACACAGACACAAGCACACACACACACACACACACACGCACACACACACCACTTACACTCACACACCCTTCAGCCACACACACATCCCCAACGACAGTCGCCACAAGAAACGAGAGGGTGAAACCACAGCAACCTGACAGCATCCTAACCCTGCTGACTCCTCCCCCCACTGCTGGGAGAGAGAAAGGGGGGAGAGAGAGAGACTAAGAGAGAGAGAGAGAGAGAGAGAGAGAGAGAGAGAGAGAGAGAGAGAGAGAGAGACAGACAGACAGAGAGAGACAGCGAGAGAGAGACTAAGAGAGGCAGAGAGAGAGAGACAGAGACACAGAGAGAGACAGAGAGAGAGAGACACAGAGACTAAGAGAGAGAGAGAGACAGAGACTAAGAGAGAGAGAGAGACAGAGAGACAGACAGAGAGAGAGACAGACAGAGAGAGAGACAGTGAGAGAGACAGAGACTAAGAGAGAGAGAGAGAGAGAGACAGACAGACAGACAGAGAGAGAGAGAGAGAGAGAGAGAGAGAGAGAGAGAGGAAGACAAAGAGGGTGAGAGTGGAAGAGAAAGAGAAATTTGATGTCTCAAACACAAAAGTGTCTTTTCTTTGTGGGGCTATAATTTTTTGTATTTTTCCACAGAAAGAAAGCAGTCATGTGGTCCTTTGTGTGTATGTTGATGACATTACCTGGCATGACATCACATGATGTTTAAGCACAATGACATCATGTGACATCACAGAATCACTGTTAAATTGCAAAGCCACAGAGTGAATTTTGACCACTGGAGGCAGGAAGTGTCCAGAATTGTGGACTCTGTGGCCTCCCTGAACTCTTTCTTCTTCTGCTGCAGGAGGTGCTGTTGGTTCGACCTCCACATACCTGTTTCCAGTGTCCTGTGGGGGGAAATAGGCTGAAAGGAAAGGTTTGACAACCTCCTCACAGCCAGCGTTCAAATCAAAATGGAATGAGGTTTGATCATCACATAGACAATCATTCAGACAGACAGACAGGCAGACAGACAGGCAGACAGACAGACAGACAGACAGACAGGCAGGCAGACAGGCAGAGTACTTTATTAATCCCTTTGGGAGGTTCCCTCTGGGAAATTGGCAAATTCACAGTACAATGTCTACTGAAGTTATTCTGTGCTGACCTCCAAAACAAGTCTAACAAATAAGTGGAAAACATAATGATGGATCCAACAATAGAATATAAAAAATCTAGCAAATGGCTAAAATATAAAAAGAACGCAATATATAAAATAGAGTAAAAGAAGAACTGTGGAACCATCAACAGTATAGTCAGTAATTATTTTCAATATTGAGTGTGCATTTCAGAAAAATTACAGACTGAAACAATAAAGTCTTGACCAGCTGGTTCTTCGTTTGCCTCCATGCAGAAGACTTTCAGTCTGACCCACTCAGACTCCATGTCCTCAGATTTCCCAGGAGAGAGAAACACTGGCTTTGGAGGCTTTGGGTCTACCAGGTCGTCCGGCAGTCTCCCAAACTCACCACCAGGTGGTGCTCAAATGTTCAGCTCTGCTCCTCTTTTCACCTGAGTGGCACATGAAGCTTTAGATATGAAGACTACAAGTAATCATTGATCATTTGGCCCAGCAGGTACACAAGAACAGAAGTTAGATCATAAAATAGCATTCAGTTACAAATCTGGCTCAAACACAAAAGTCAAAACTCAGCTCAACCCCTTGCACCAACTCTCCCTCCTTCCTACCAGAGAGGCCACTTTCTACTTGTGTGGAACCAGTTTACAGTATGACAGGCCAGCACCTCTCCTTGTTTCATCTCCCTGTTTCCTCTTATTGTTTCCTTTACTTGTTTCCTCTCCTTGTTTCATCTCCCCGTTTCCTCTTATTGTTTCCTTTACTTGTTTCCTCTCCTTGTTTCCTCTTATTGTTTCCTTTACTTGTTTCCTCTCCTTGTCTCCTTTGCTTGTGTCCTCTCCTCCTCCTCACAAGGCTCGCTCCCCCCTTGTGTAGAGGTGACATCAGCACATCGTCCTGCTTTTATCCAATGACATCTTGCCACTGTAGTCATGTGATGTGCTGTCAGCTCTGGTGTGATTACATAATTTTAGATTCAGTTTAATATGAAATTATTTCAGGGCAGATGTTTTTAGTCTTTCTGTTCAATTCTGGAATAAAACGTTTTACGGATTTAACAAACTGCAGACTTATTCAGATCTTCATTAAGGAACAGGACATCCTCAACAGGAAAAATCGTCTTTCTCCTTCAGCAACATACAAATAATAGTGTTTTATTATTGATATTAGTGTCACCTGGAGACTGGTGATAATATTACGTGAGATGTGATCAGGTTGAATTATTGTGATCCTTCCTGTGAGAACACAATGTTTCATGGAGAACAGAGCTTATTAAACTGATTAATTACTCACTAACCGACTCACTACAATTTCTGTATTTATGGTCACAGAAAATTATTCAAGTAGTACAATTGCAGGTTATTAAAGCATTATTATGATATGATAATAGAAGTATTTTACAGCAGAGTGCAGTTCATCTTCATCACTCCAGACCCCCAACCCCCGGGGCTCTGATCTGCGCATGCGCTTCATTTTGCAGCACTCCCTGTGTGTAGGCATGCGGGCGCGGGCGCGCGTGAGTTTCTCTCTCTCTCTCTCTCTCTCTCTCTCTCTCTCTGTGTGTGTGTGTGTGTGTGAGAGAGTGCAGCCACTGAACGAAGGTCCGCTCTCTAATCTGACAGATCGCTTTAACCTCCTATCAGCCCTTCGTTGATTAGCTCGGCTCTGTTTAGTCCGGCACGAGCCGTTGATCCAGCATGTCGTCCAGTCCGCAGGAGCGGAACCCGGAGCAGAACCCGGGGCAGAACCCGGAGCAGAACCAGGAGCAGAACCAGGAGACGGCGGAGGAGGTGAAGGCGGAGGAGAAAGAGAAGAAAAATGATGAGTCGAAAGAGGAGAAAAGGGAGGAGAATAAGGAAGAAACCAAAGGGGAGAAGAAGGAATCCTGGAAGGATTGTATCTACAACCGGAGGACCGGAGAGCTCCTGGGCCGGACCGCCAGCAGCTGGGGTAAGACAGGCGGTCTGGAGACCGCCCGGCTGTCTGTGTCTCACAGTCTGTCTGATCGGTCATGACCAGGCTTCACGGAACCCGACCCGGTCTGACCAGGTCTGGTGCGGCTCAGGACGCCTCCTCTGTTGCTTAACCAACACAAGGATCAGGACTTCATGTTTGTGTGTGTGTGTGTGAGATCAATGACAGTGAGGATTGGACAGGATTATTGATTTTCATCTGAATATTGCACATCTGTATCGCACTAGGGTAAAGCACAGCCCGTCTTTAATTAATCTGAATGTGTATTTCCTGTTCATTAATGCTTTAAGATGACTGAAACAAATTCATTTTTCAAACATTCAAAAATGAGCATGTTAATAAATTATCACCATTTTAATTAATGATGAGATTTAATGGCAGTTTTTGGGAGACATTTCCTGGTTCGGTGTGTAGGCTGTGTGATGATGATGATTGCTGAGATTACTTTTAGTAGTAGTAGTAATAGTAGTAGTAGTAGTAGTAGTAGTAATAATAATAATAATAATAATAATAATAATAATAATAATAATAATCAGTTAATGGAATGATACATCACCTGAGTGATCATCACAGTGATCAGTCTGTGACAAATCCATGATGTCACTTCCTGTCCACCTCATCATGGTCTCATTACAGGCAGTTTGAAAATAATTATATTATAATAATGATATATATTATAATATTATTAAATGTTATTAATTACTGTTGTTATGGGGTTATTTTATGTGAATCTTTATTTTCTTTATTTATTTGACCTTTATTTAACCAGGAAGTCCCATTGAGATTCAAAAACTCTTTTACAAGAGAGACCTGGCCAAGGTAGCAGCCAATCACAACAAATTTAGATGCAACAAATACAACATATTAAAAAAAAAAAGTAAATAAATAATAATAAAAAAACAACAATCAAAAAAACAAAACAAAACAGAAAATGCCACAATACAACAACAAGAACAACCAATAAAACATAGTGGACCTCTCAAGAAATACAAGCACATGTCTCTGTCACCATATTCTTTATGATGCCCTTAAATGTATTAATTGATATTTCTAAATTTCTATTTCTAATCTAAGCTCTTTCTGCAGATTATTCCAAGCCCATGGGGCATAGTAGGAAAATGCAGTTTTCCCCAAATCAGTTAAAACCCGGGATACATTGAAAATAAATAAAATTAATATGTTATCTACATTCAAACTAATAAGATGATTCATGGTGACTGAGCACCCGTACAAGGTGCTCAGAGCAAGCCTGGGTTCAGCTCAAGACCAATTCAGCACACTGATTGGAGGATGGAGGTAATATCCTTAACCCTCACCCGAACTGCCAACCCTGAGATTAATGGACCACCAACCCCAGCTGGCTGTGGAGATAGTCATGAGCTCTAAGCTCAGAGCTACTGTATTGAAATGCTCAGCGGAGGGTATGGTCTGTATAGCAGAGTTTCTCTGGGAAGAAGAATCTTACTGTTCTAACTATTAAGATAAGATAAACCTTTATTCGTCCCACAGTGGAGAAATTCACAATATACAGCAGCAAAGGGGATAGAAGCAGGTAAATAGTAAAAAGAGCAATTTAAACAGGCTAAAAAGACAATATAAACAAAATTACATCTGAAATTCACATGAGGTTTGAATAATTGGATTAAATATGAAATATTAAATACTAAAATACAAAATATTTTACATTGACCAGAATGAAGTGAAATATGAAATATTACATCATCAATACCAAATATTGCACCTTGAGTAGAAACAAGAAAATATGAAATACTAGACACAAAATATTGCACATTGGATAGAATGAAGTGTATGCATTGCACAGTGAATGGAGCTGACTAAAAACGAGTATTGCACAGATGTAAAGATCTAATGTATAATCACACAAAAAACAACTGGCACCAGAATGTACAACCGAGCTCCCCACGTCTTACTACCTCCCTCTGAACAGAGTCCTCACGTCTAAAAGTATGAGTAACGAGCTGTGTTGAAGAGTTTCTGGGTGGAGTACTGGAAAGGGCACCAACTTGGACCACATACTTCTGTTGGTGGACTTCAACAATCATATGGGAGAAACAATCTGCCTGATCTGAATCAGAATATTGTTTTGTTATTTGACTTCTGTACTATTAATCAATTGTCCACTGTGTTCAAGTATGAAATGACTCATGAGTGTACCTGGTACCTCAACACCTGAGGCCAAAGATCAATGATTGAACGACTGTCTTGGATACTTGGGTAAATTGAGGTGCAGAGGTTTCAGCTTATCGTCATCTGATGGTGAATTGGATCAGGCAAAGGGGGGGGGGGCTGTCAGATAGACCTGGTCAACCCACACAAGTAGTGAGATTAAAATCAGAACATCTTACTGAGGCCAGTAACCATGAAGTCTCTAACCTTCACCTCAGAAGGAATTATTCCTGCTTTGAGCATGGTGTCTGGCAGCTGCATATAGATTGGCTTCATTTTTGTATAGCGGTAGCAAGTGGAAATACATCCTCAATCTTTAAATACAGTCGTTGTCCAAGCATCCTTGTGACTGTGAGGGAGTGGAAGAATAGGCGATTTCCCATGCCGGACATGAACACAGCATTGCACATACAAGAGCGTAATGACTAGGGATGAGCCGGATACGGTACGGATATAGCATTTTTGGCGAATACGAGTATGATACGAGTAAAACTTGTCAATATCCGTGCTCATGCTGAAGGAAAATCCTCATTGTGTAACTGACTGTCTTCACACTCTGTGATTGGCCAGTCACACACAGCGCCCGCCCCTCCCTACACAGACACGTCTCTCGCAACATACGCGCGGTGCATTTGACAAGACAGAGCTGAAAACGGCTCGTGGCGTGTCTGTCACTGCCTCCACTCTGGTCGTTTTTTTTTGTTTGTTTGTTTTTTACCGTCTGCTTGTTCTTAGTTTGACTGGTGATATGAAGTCAATTGAAAAACTTTGCTCGTACTGAACGCGGCGCTTTTGAGAAGAAGTGAACAAGGCTGACATATTATTTCCCTGTTTGCATCACTGGATGTTTGCATGAATCATGAAGTTCACACAGATCATTAAAAAATAAACAGTCTCACAGACCATTTACACACACACACACATATAGCTGAACACACAAAGTAGCCTATATTAATATTTTTATTGTATGTGGCTGCATGCAGTATCTGACACTTTCTCTCTGCAGTTCATGAAAATAATATTATAAATATTATGGAGATATACTGTATATAGACTTTGAATACAGTAGAATAGCAACTGCTGATCAATCTATATCAATTTCAGACTTAAAATAATGAACCGTTTTAAGCCACACCTATTTCCGCTTCCACTTCCGGTTTAGGCCCCGCCCACTCCGAGTACAGATACAGATACAGATAATGGTGTACTCGCTCATCCCTAGTAATGACGTCAGTAGCCGCGGGCTCAACCAACAAAGCAAGCATGGCTGATAGAAAGTGGCGGAAAGTATGGCTCCACTTGTCAAAATGCCATGCAGATTACGCTTGCTGCAACATTTGTGACGCGAAGTTCAAGGGCAGCGGCAGGAATACCTCTAATCTGACGAAGCACCTGGTTAAGCACAAGATTTTTCTCAAGGCTGAAGAGTGCACCATTTTTGACAGCCTCAGATCTACGGCTACAACTCCTGCATTCAGCGCCGTTAGCACACCTGCATCCGTTAGCGATTACACTATATTTGTTTTAATTCCATCCTCTTTTGCTCATTTGTTTTAAACTTATTTGCCCTTCATGGACCCCCATAGAACAAATTTTCCAGAGGGGAAGGGAGAGGAATAGGAGTACGTGGAGCTGGGTTTTAATTTGTGCATTATTAAGAAAAAACACTGTATGTGCTGTCCTTGATACACACGTTGTGCATGTTTGACAATAAGTTAACTCTTTCCCCATATCAAGACTCTGAAGGCTGACATGTCGTTGTCCACAGGTTTAATGACAGCAAGAAAAGTATAAAACTAAAAGAAAATGAAAGCGATGCAGTCAGTAAGATGTGTATTACATCTCCAATAATGCGCAGACATTATGTTGCAAATATAAACAACAGAACTGCCAAGCAAGATGCCAATGCAAACAACTGGTTAGCATGAAACAGTGTAGCTAATAGCCTAGCATGAAACACGAGAAATAAGCTGACAAATTTCTATCGTGCTTCTAATCATAAATTTCAGCAAACAATAACATGCAATATTAACATTTTAACTGTACATACTGACGATGCAACCAGAAAGCATGAGATGTGTGCAGGAGCTGCTGAGATGTTCAGATGAATGAGGCATAAACCAATAACTATAACAATAATTGTTTGTTTTCACTTCCTGAGTAAAGTTTTATACAAATTAACAAATTTACGTGTAGCTGTACCCAAGAAGCTGGTAGGTGTCAGTATGAACTTATGTCTTCATGATTTTTAACTTAGAATTTTAACCTTGACAGAACAGCGTAGTTGTAGTTCAGGGTTTTCATGTTGAAGAAATTTTTGTGAAACAACTGCGATGTTACAATGCAAACAGTTGGATGTTGTTTTGATATATTTGTTAAACTTTTTATACTGAGAAATACATATATTAAATTTAAAAAAAAGAGCTTTTATTATTAAACAACTTAACATGTATTACCACGTAAACACACACAAAAGTACCAAAAATTGGTACTGTTGAGTACCGATACCCAGGTACCGGGCATTGGTACCATATCAGTTCAAATGTGAAAGGTACCCATCCCTAGCTGTCAAGGTGTGGAGAGTGTTAGTATGATGGCATCAGGATTGTATTTCTGCTCTTTGCAGATGACATGGCTCTGTTGGTTTCACCAGACTCTGATCTCCAGTGAGCAGTGGTTTAGTTTACAGTTAAGTGTAAAGCCGCAGGATACGAGCCAGTTCCTCCCAGTCAAAGAAAAATGTGGATTTTAAACTAAGAATGTTCTCAAAAAATATAAATAATAATTTATTTTTATCAATGGCAAACAAAAGAAAATTCTAAATCAGAAATATATTTGCTCTTACACACAGAAAATACTTACCGTACACATTTTAATTCCTCATAGTATGCTGCAACATCTCAGAACTACCTCTATTGGTCATCAGTGTGTTTATTTTTAGCTGCAGCCCCTGAGCCTTTCAGTTTATCTGAACCTCTGTGACTCTCATCAACAGCATAGATTTTGGTTCCAGAGGTTGTATTGTCAGGCAGAGTTTCCTCCTGAAAACTTTAAACTGTGACAGTAATAATTAGAAACTTGTTTTACATTTAAACCTGAATCAACCCATCAGCCATTGTACAACAGCTTCACAGATTTAACTTCAGTCAGCAGCTTCTGTCATTTGCTCTAACTGAAGACCATCAATCTACAATTTCATTCGGTCACTTTTATCCAACTTTTATCCACTTCGATACATAGACTGCAGGGGCCAGGGATCAAACCACCAATTGGTGGACAACCGCTCTACCTCCCGAGCCACAGCTGCCCCAGTCAATCATCATGCAGCAGCTTTTGTCAGTTAAAAGTGCATCAATTAAGCAATGTTAGAGTGTGACAGCTCACATAAACACAACTGTAGTTACAGAGTAACAACAGACCAGTAGATCAAATCCATGTCATTTGAACGCATACTCCAATGGAAGACATGCAACACATGGAAAAATGACCTTTTGTAGAAAATTAAATTAAATTGTTCAATTTCTTCTTCCTTTTACAACATCTAAAGTTGTGCATCTAAATTATGTAGTTACAGACATAGTGTAGTGATATAACGAAGCCTCATTTGTTTCAGTGTTTTTGATTAACATCTTTACAGATCTAACAGCTGACTGATAAGGATTGGCAGGGCCTTAACCACCAGCATTTGGGTGAGAATGTACACTGTTGCATTTGTGAACTATCATGACTGTCAATCAAGGGGGGAGTAACATGATAGAGAAACCTAGTTTGAAGAAGTTTCACTGCAGGAAAATTCACTGTTTTGGTGTTTTCTCATTTTGTGTTTAAACAAAGTATTTTTATACTTCTCCCACCAGGTCTCATCCTCCTTTTCTACCTCATCTTCTATGGGTTTCTGGCGGGTATGTTCACTCTTACCATGTGGGTGATGTTACAGACTCTGGACGAGAATGTCCCCCGCCATCAGGACCGAGTGGCCAATCCAGGTGAGTTCACTACCACAGGTTCTCATGTTTGACCCAATCACTAAACTTCCTGTTTATTTCACATTGTCAAGTTCTGCAAATTTCCCCGTTGTGGGACTAATAAAGGAATATCTTTAAAACTGTGCTACAGACAGAAAACTCATCACAGTCAAAGTTCAAATTTCTTTAGGTGGAAACACACTGAGGACACCAGTTGGATAGGCGTGACACAACAGATGTCATTTAACAACATGAATCAGTCAGTAGGATGAGTTGAAGAGTGAATGATGATAACCTTTAAAGGCGCATGCTCTGCTATGACAACACAGTCTGTCCTCTACCTGCCTCTGTGTCAACTTGTGGAAGTTTTATCACCTCTGCCATAGCAGATCTTAGTTTCATAGCTCAATAACTACAATAACACAATTTGTATTCTGTAATGTATTGATGCTGTATGCAAAAGACATGTGTTCCGGAGGCACACGCACTCGCTGGAACTCACTCTTTGGCAACAAAGCTCCCCTTGTGGCCAGTAAAATAGATCTATATGAATTTGTGGTTGATTACATTTTCTATGAACTCTGCCTTGAAATAACTGATCAGTTGCAGTTGTTCTATTTTCAGTGTTTGGTTATTGATTATAGATTTATTTTGTTTTGTTTTTTTGTTGAGTCTAGGTTTGGTGATTCGTCCTCATGCAGCTGAAATCTCTTTCAACCGCAGTGACCCAACAAACTACCAGCAGTATATCCAACAACTACATGACCTGCTGCAGCGTAAGTACAAATACACATCCTGCTCTGCAGAAATATGGGGAAGTTTCAGCACAAAACTTGAAGGCTGTCTTTAGTGTGTGTGTGTGTGTATCAGACAGACAGACAGACAGACAAAGTACTTTATTAATCCCTTTGGGAGGTTCCCTCAGGGCAAACACACTGTATAATCAGAGTCACTGATCTGCTGTTAATGTGAGCCACAAAAAACACATATACAAAAATATATAATTTATCAGTTTGTTCTGTCTGATGTGTTGATAAACTCTGATAACAACATTACTTACATTTACTATCCAACAAGTAATACGATCAGAATCAGCTTTGCTGCCAAGTAGCTTTTCACATATGAGGAATTTGACTTTGTGTTTGGGTGCATCACAATAAACAAAAATGCAGAGAAATAAAGAGAAAGATGAAAAAACAGGCAGTCAGAAGCATACACAGAAAATAGAAAAAATAGAATTTAAAGGCAGAATTGAAGTGCACAAAGAGGGTCCCGTCCAAGGTCACAGAATCATCTACAGATCTGTTGGCTCTGTAGGCAAACTGCAAATTGTCCAGAAGTGGGACATGGTTTTGATGAGGGATGAGTAGACCATGACATGGTCAGAGTGTCCCAGTGCAGCAGGGGATAGTGCTACACACAATGACGCAGTTTTACAAATCTACAAATTCCCTACCTGAGACACTTTTATTCAAAGTGACCAACATCTGAGAGTAAATGGATGAAAACCTGGATAAGAGCCATGAAACAAAGTTCAAGTGTGACAGGACCTTAGTGCCTACAGACAGTGCAGGAGGAAATAGGGTGCATCAGTTTCTTTTCTTTTTTTTTTAGTTGTCAAGTACAAGGACTTCAGTGAAGAGCTGGGTCTCTGAGCGACTCTGCAGATCAAACAGAGTTTGGTAACTCATTTCACCACTGGGGAACCACAGAGGAGCAGAGTCTGGCTCTCCACCTTGGGCCCTGTTGTGGTGGTTGTATCAGGCCCTTCATTGGCCGAGCGTAGTGAGCAGGAGGGAGTGTAGACCTGAATGAGCGAGTTCAGGTTGGAGGGACCTGTTTACATAGTAGTTTTGTTGACAAATGTGTCACAGTTTTCAATTTGATGCGTCCAGCAACTGAAAGCCAGTGGAGTGATCTGAACCAGACATGCTGCTGCATTCTGGATCATCTGCAGAGGTTTGACTATGCATGCAGATAGGCCTGCCATTAAGGACGTGCAGTGATACTACAAGAGCCTTTACCAGAAATTCTACTGCATGTTCAGACAGGAAGGGTCTGATCCTTCTGATGTTGCACAGGGCGAATAGACATAACTGAGAAACAGAGGCCAAGTGAACCTTGAAGGGTGGTTGGCCACTTTGTGAGTTTGAGTTGGATTGATTTGAGCTGGATGCTGAGTTCTTGTTGTACAGAGGGACTGGCTGGGATGACAAGGAGTTAAGTCTTGGAGGAAGAGAAAACCATTGGTATGGATTATTGTGCTAAGTGAGGTTGTGTGTATTGAGAAGAAGAGGGGACCGAGCACTGACCCTTGAGGAACCTCTGTGGATAGGCTGTGGACACTTCTGCCCTCCAAGAGATAAAATATCTCCCTGAGAGGTAAGACACGAACCAGCGGAGGGCAGATCCTGAGTTGCCAAGCCCAGTGAGTGTGGAGAGGAGGATTTGGTGGTCAACTGTCTCAAAAGCAGCTGATAGATCTAACAGCAAGAGAGCTGAAGACTGTCCAGCAGCTCTACCAGAACTCAGTGAGTCTATTACAGATAGGAGCGTGGTCTTGGTAGAGTTACCCTGTTTAAAACCAGAACGATTCGGGTCATACAGGTTATTGTCAGAGAGGAAAGTAGAGACTTGGTTGAAGACAGTTTGCTCAAGTATTTCATACAGGAGGGCAGGAGCTACACTGGTCTGCAGTTTTAAACCTGAGCTGGGTTGAGTGTGGGTTTTTGGAGTAGTCGAGTAACTCAAGCTTGCTTAAATGCAGCAGGGAACGCACCCGTAGCAAGTGAGGAGCTAATGATGTGCATTACTGCTGGGTAAAGTGATGGGGAAATGGACTGAAAGAGGTTGGATGGTATCGGGTCCAGGAGGCAGGTAGTGGCACAAGAGTCCAACAATAGTTAGGAGACTCCCTCCTCTCTCAGAGGGGAGAATGAGGCGTGTGCGGCACTGTTAGCTGGTGGGTGCAGAGTCAGTTGGTCAGGCTCAGTGTTAAACACTGCTGATTGTAGTGTAACAGTGATCCAGAATATTCTCCTCCCTGGTAGGGCATTGAATAATCTGTCTATATTTTGGGAGTTCATGGCTGAGATGATCTTTGTCCAGGGTTGTCTGATCCACAAAGAGCATCTGACGTTAAACTGAGTTCAGAAAGAAGACAAAACAAAGTGCACCAAGACACCAAGGCAGCTATCTGTCGCACCATAATAAAGCAACATCAGAATGATATGACCAACATGCATCTCTGAATAGGTGAGTCACACCTGTGAACTGGTGACATCATTGATGACAGGAAATCCCTTTACATTAGCATTATGAGCTTCACAATAATAGTCCATCTGAGAGTTTTGTATTGACAAACACATTTTTTTTATTGTTGTTGTTGTTGTTGTCCTCTGCAGATTATAATGACAGTATTCAGGAGCGTAATGACTTGTGTTTAGTGGGCGAATACACTGAACAGGACGACGAGCCGATCAAGAAAGTTTGTCAGTTTAAACGCAGTACACTGCGTCAGTGCTCTGGTCTGCCTGACACCAGCTTCGGATACGCCGAGGGGAAGCCGTGCATCATTATCAAGATGAACCGGGTCAGTAAAACACTTCTCATTCACTCTGTTAGGATGGTGATGGTGAACAAAAATCCATTTATTTAAGATAAGATATTGCTTTTTATTCATCGAAGACTCTTTACAAATTTACATGAAATATATGAATGTGACCAAAGTACATACACGATGGGCAGGAGAATTAATACGAAAAAAAGATATAATATAGTAAGAGCAACAGAAACACATCATTACGACTCTAATTGTTTCCACCTGCAGTCTTGAAGCACCGTTGATATATTTGCTGCTCTGTCCGATTTCATGTACAATGACATGATGTGGAACAATAGTCATGAGAATGAAGAACGTGGTGACGCATCTGTATGGTTACAATGGTTACCAACAGGCTAATAGAGCTGAACCTCATTGAGAATTTAATCTACTTCCAGAGAGAATTGTAAATTTGATTGTAATAATTATAAACATAAATGCTATTGAAATGTGAATGGAAATCAAAATAAAAATAACAACAATCTGACTGTCTGTGCGCAGGTCATTGGCCTGAAACCACGAGGAGACCCCTACATCAACTGTACTGCCAAGGTAGCACACAGATGCCGAAACAGAAATATACAATAATAGAAAATATTCAATTTGTCATCAGCTTTGTAGAAACCAGTTATAATGCTAGTTATAAAGTTTCTTATATGTGAGAGATGTGCAGATTAAAACTATTATTTTTTATTTTATCCTCTGATGATCTACAGTCTGCTTTTATATTTGGTCAAGCAGACAGAGATAGTTTGATGTGTAATTCATCCTCATTCTGTTGACTCTTTAAATTTAAATAAATCTCTCTCTCTGGTAGAGAGACAGTCCGTTACAGATGCAGTACTTCCCATCAGAAGGTCGTCTGGATAAAATGTTTTTCCCGTACTATGGCAAGAAAGCTCATGTGAGTAATTGTAATTATTATGGAAACTTGTTTTTAAAGAATCAGTAACTAAAGTCTTATTTTAATCCAATGTTTCTTTATTGTATATATGGGTTATTGTGACGGTGTGATAGTTTTAGTTTCAAGTTCAAATCAGATCAATTCATATATTCACTCACTGAACAACTTCAATGAGGAGAAATAAACAAATATAAAGATAGTTGCACATATTTATGAACCAGGACAATATCTGACTCTACCTCAGTCTCTCTCTCTCAATGTTAACTCTACCTGTCTCTCTTTCTCTTCACAGCCTGACTATGTGCAGCCTGTGGTCGCAGTACAGTTGCTGTTAACAAAAGAAGATTATAACATTGAGCAGACAGTGGAGTGTAAAGTTGAGGGTTCAGACCTGCGTAACAATGATGATCGGGACAAGTATCTGGGTCGCGTCACTTTCCGAGTCAAAGTGCTGGAGTAACTACACATGCTGGTTGCAATAAATACCAAGAACTGGGTTTATACTGGAAATAAATCCCCAGTTCCAGACACTTTGTAATCCAGACCTGATCTAATCCTGGATGTCTGAATCTGGTTTATCCTGTGCAGACTCTTATGAGGAAACCAGATGTGGACCAGTAAGAGCTAAATATAGTAACACTGCCAGAACCCTTTGGACCTGATCTTGGTTGAGTTCTGAATCTGAATCAGACCTGATCCAAGTTCTGTCCTGAATTGGTTGAGACCTGGCTAACCCTGGACCATAAGATTTAGTCAGTGGTTAAGATCTGCTCCTCAGTAGACCAAACAGAACTTAGACTGACTGTGGTTTCACCTGTTCAGACAGTTGGAGCAGATCAGGTCTGTTGTGGAAGCATGTGGTGAGTTGCACAATGATGTGTTGTTTTTAAATGTATGTATAATAGTGATGTAATAATAACAATAATATGATCCCAGCAGTCTGTAATGGAGCAGCACAGCAGAAACTGACTTCATTATAGAAATATCAGTGAAATCACAATGAGACAGAAAAAGAAACTATGAATTTATATTTGCGGATTATTGTAAAACTTAACATTCAGGTTAGTGTTCAGGTGGTTAGTAATCAGAGTACTGAACTGAAATGTCACAGGGATTGCCTTTACAATATTTAAAATGTTTATACCACCACAATGAAGATGTGATTATTCTCCATTTTCAGCTTTATTTTCAAGTTCAGGGTTGAAGAAAAAAGATTAAAATGTTGACTTCTGCATCATAAAGTTAAATTAAGTGCAATTCACTGAAGCAGCAAAATGATATGCCAATCATTTGATCACTGATTGCAGGTTTTATGGTTAAACAGAGCATCACAACTGCCAAAAGAAAATTCATTGTGAGTAGAGTTTTCATAGCTAAGAAGAAATTTCACGACGGCAGCATCAATGTTTATGTTGTCCGGGTCTGGTTCAGTTATCATTGATCATAAAGATCATAACACCCTCTAGTGGATTAACATTACACTGTGAAGCACAATGCTGCATCAGCACTCCACCTGCTGGGATCCCCACCCCCCTTCCATCTGTCTTTTATTTTTAAGAAAGCAAAGTTCGCATTCTGCTTCCCTTCCACCTCCTGAATATTCTTCCTGTTGATGGTTTATCTGTTGTCATGTTTACAGACAAATTTGTTTCAGTCTCAGTTTTCCAAAGTAAACATTTTAAAATATTATACTTTAGAAATTTAATGAGTTCTTTAATGAGTTCCAATGTCAACCTAATTGTACAACCAATCCTGTACAGTTTTCGTAAATGTGAATTTGAGTGTGATTCCAGTGACTACTGTCCTGTGTTTATTGAAGAAGATGACATCAATAGAGAACCAGTCAGTCTTCAGTAAAGTAGTTTCATCATCATGTCGCAGTGTTGTCTACATCCTTTAAATATATTCTGTTGAGGATGAAAGTGACTTGTGTGAAACAGAATGAATCATGGCTTTAACATGTATGTTTCTGTCTGCTGAAGGATGAATGACAGGAAACCCAATGATGCATGTACACTACTGTAAATAAAACAAATAGATCCTGTGTTGTCATTATTAATGTATTATTAAGTATAATCCCAATCCCTAATCTTATTCTAACCCTAAATCATATCGGCATACTGTAGATTAAAATTTACACTAAAAAATGCATTGGGACAATAAGACATTTATTATAAGAACCTCAATACATTTGCGTACCTTAAAAACAATAATAAAAAATATAAATCATATACATATATTATATCTGCCGGTCATTTATGACTTCACGAATCGACTGATGTGCAATCATTATTTATTTCTTCGAGAAGACATGGACACACCATGAAAACTATAAGAAAAAACATAAATTCATATTAAGACACAAAATGACAAAATCATAACATACGGACATACTACTCTGAAATAATATTACACAAATAAACAATTACCGTGTTCGCCTGGATGACCAACAGAATGAATGAAAGGAAAGGATTCATGGACTGCCGCCATGCTCTGCTCTATTTTCCTTTTAACCTTTCACCTCACTTCTCCCGCGACTCTTAGGTCACGTGACCAAAATGAAACTTAAAAACCAGGGCAAACACTTAATGAAAATCAAATAAAACAACTTAGAAACAATTCTAAGGTGGCTGACACTCAAAAGTTTATCTTATAACAAATAATAAATTAATGTGTAAACTGGAAAATAAATGACGATTATACACTGTTGCCATGGTAACCACAAAATACAACCAGCGTCAGCTACACTCCCACCAAATTACCTTTGATTATTTCATATCAACATACAACCATACACAATGAAATTTCATGACATTTTAAACTTTGCATGAAGTAACTCAATGATAATTTCAAAGCTTATAGGGCTCTCAAAACCTTTAAAAAACTGAGTAAACCATAGATCTTAGTAACCTGACCTTAAAGGTATCTAAACAAGCCATACATATTGCATTTAAACTGAAAGTGATCCTGATAACCAGGTTTAATAAATCTCTTTGCTCTAACTAGAGTTGAGCTGTTATTCTTGATTTTTTTGTATTCTAGCAGATATAGGCATCTAGTTGCTTTCTATCAGCACAACTAACTTTTGAATGGGTCTCTCTAAAATTGATGGTTTGCTGAGACGTTTGCCATCTTTACCCAACTTTCGCTCTCCCATCAGAACCGTTGCTCTGCGCACCAACCCATCTCCATTTTTTTCTTCATTTCGTTTTGGAGCATGCCATTTCTGTCTCACATTAATGTTTGCCAGGTACTCTTTCCTCCATCTGTTCCAAAACTGCTCAGAAAGGTACTGCACTCTTCTCCATCGTTTTCTAGCATACAAATCTTCCTTGACAAAGTCACCAGGTGGGGGCAGTGGAACAGAAGTTTTCATTGTTACAAGATGGTTGGGGGTCAGGGGCTCTAGACTGCTGGGATCACTGAGACTGTCAACAGTAAGTGGGCGACTGTTTACGATGGACATGGCTTCATAGAAAAGTGTCCTCAAAGAGGCGTCATCCAACCTTCCAGCACTGCTTGCAAGAACTGAGCTCAAGACACTCCTTACTGTTCTGATCTGCCGCTCCCATATGCCTCCAACATGGCTTGAGCTTGGTGCATTAAAACGGAAGTCGCACTGCTTGTCCGCCAGAAATGCAGCCACTTTGTCATTAACCATTTCTTTCAGGGCCTTTTCCAGTTCGTTTTTTGCTCCAACAAAGTTGGTTCCCTGATCGGACCTGATGTGTCTTACAGTTCCACTGATGGCTATAAAACACCGCAAAGCGTTAATGAAAGTGTCAGTTGTCATGTCCTCCAACATTTCTATGTGAACCGCTCTGGAACACAAGCATGTGAACAGGAGACCATATCTTTTTTGCATCTTGCGGCCTTGCTTAATGTGGAAGGGCCCAAAACAATCCATACCACAGTAGGTAAACGGTGGAGAGGGTTCAACGCGGTCAATTGGCAGATCAGCCATCTGTTGCTCTTCTGATGGCCTGCGAGCTCTCCTGCAAGGAACACACTGCCTTATGTGCTGGGCAACTGCTTTGCTCCCACCAACAATCCAGTAGCCATTGGCCCTCAGTTCATTCAGGGTCTGACCTCTGCCTTGATGTTGTGTCCTTTTATGATAGTGCGCAAGGATGAGGCGTGTAACAACACAGTCTCTAGGAAGGATTATTGGTTGCCTGACATCAAGAGGTGCAGATGCTTCTTTTAGTCGCCCTCCCACCCTCAGTATGTCATCTTTGAGGTAAGGGTTAAGCTGATAGAGCTTGTGGTTACAAGGCAGCTTTCCAGATTTTTTGAGAATGTGCATCTCTTCCTTGAATGCATCTTGTTGGGCTATATATAAGAGCCAGTGAAGCTCTCCTTCTCTCTTCCACATTTAGGGGCCCTGTCGTCTTAGCTCTTTCTGCTAGCCTTTGAATGCGGGCGATAGCATTTACTGCTGTAGTCCAACTTGAGAATCGTGACAGTCGCTCTTGAAAATCAACATGCTCTGTAACCTCAGTCTTCAGCACTTGAGTTGCTTTAACTTCAGGATCTCCCACCATTAGCTCTGAAGTTCCTCTGTTTGCAACTATTTCATTCTCCCACAGGAACTTTGGCCCTGTGAACCAGTTGGAGCTGATAAGCTCTGCCACCTTTAGCCCTCTCGAGGCATGATCTGCAGGGTTCTCTCTTGTGTCAACATAGAACCATTGGCCTGGATCAGTTGCTTCCCGGATTTTCTGGACTCTGTTGGACACAAAAACATGAAACCGTTTGGCCTCGTTGTTGATGTAACCGAGGACCACTTGGGAGTCTGTCCCAAAGTACTCTCTGTCAACTCTGAGTTCTAACTCTTCTTTTAGCACGTTGCTTACTGACGCAGAGATCACTGCTGCGGTCAGCTCTAATCTTGGTATGGTGACTACTTTAGTAGGTGCGACTCTTGATTTGCCCATTAGTAGGGAGCACTGCACCTTACCTTCACCAACCAGCCTGACGTATGAACACTGGCCATAGCCATGACTGCTTGCATCTGAGAAGTGATGCAGTTCGACCCTCAGGACCTTTCCAAAGTTCTCTGGCATAAAGCATCTTGGGATCTGAATCTGTTCAAGGTTTTTCAAATCATTCATCCAACTCTCCCACCTTGGCTCCAACAGACTTGGTAGTGGTTCATCCCAGGAAATGCCTCTCTGACACATCTCTTGCAGCACTCTCTTTCCTGTGAGAATGAATGGTGCTAGGAACCCTAATGGGTCATACACAGAGGCTACCACAGAAAGTATCCCACGCCGTGTAGCTGGTTTTTCGTCAAGCGAGACTTTAAAGGAGAAGGTATCACTCTCTACATTCCACCTTACCCCTAACACTCTCTGAGCTGGAAGGTTGTCGTGCATGAGATCTACATTCTTCACCTCAGCAGTACGTTCAGAGACATGGATGGACTCTAACACCTCTCTATTGTTGGAGAGAAATTTGTGGAGGTGTAGTTGTCCTTCAGCACAGACAGCCTGGGCTTCCTTCACCAGCTCGATTGCTGCACCAGCGGACTCAACACTCACAAGACCATCATCCACATAGAAATGTTTCCTGATGAAGTTAGCTGCCAAGGGGAACTCTGATTCATTTTTGCTGGCAAGATGTTTCATTGCATAGTTGGCGCAGCCTGGTGATGATGACGCTCCAAAAAGGTGAACCTTCATCCGATACTCTCTTGGTTCTGAGTCCGTGTCTCCATTTTCCCACCACAGGAAACGCAAGAAATCTCTGTCCTTGTCTCTGACATGGAATCTGTGAAACATCTTTTCGACATCACACATGACTGCAATGGAGTGTTTGCGAAATCTGCAGAGAACGCCAGTCAGGCCGTTTGTGAGATCGGGTCCTGTCAGCAGGTGGTCATTTAAGGATGTGCCTTCATATTTTGCAGAGCAGTCAAAAACCACCCTGATTTTTTCTGGCTTCTTGGGGTGGTACACTCCTTGATGTGGTATGTACCATACACTTCCTGGTTCGGGGGTGTGTCTGCTATCTCTGCGTCACCATCCCTGAAAACTCCTTCCATGAACTTAACATAGTCGCTTTTAAACTTAGGATCTCTGTCCAGCTTTCTTTTGAGATGCTTTAGTCTTGTCAAGGCAAGCTTTTTGTTATCTGGGAGGTGAGGACGAGCTTTGAAGGGGAGGGGCATTTCAAGGTGACCACATGCATTCTGTTCAATGTTTCCATTTAAGATTTGCAGGAACTGGATATCCTCTTGAGATACACTCTTTTCTCCAGGTTTGGTGTCTGCAAAATCTAACTCAAGCACCTTTATAACATCAGCTGGAGTTACAGGTGGAAGCTCCATGACCAATATACGGTGACATAGACCAGTTACATCTTGGGAGTTCACTCTGTGTGGTGTATTTCCTACAATGCTCCAGCCCAAGTCCGTCTTGACTGCATAGGGCTCGTAGTCACCACCAGTTATAACCTGCCGAGGTGCAAGAGCTCTGGAGCAGTCATAGCCTATCAAGAGGCCTACTTCACAATCCATCAGTGGGGGCATTTCATGTGCTTATGGTCTCAAGATGTCGCCACTTGTCAGCTGTTTTACAGGATGTAATGTGTGCACGCTCAAGAGGGATGAAATCCCTTGTATAGGCAGGAGGTAAGTCAATAAAGCTATTTGAGTTGAAACCCTTTACTCTAAGTCCACTAACTCTCTCACTCTGCACAACTGAGCCCTTGGCCAACATAGTGGAAAGCTTTAGTTTAACTGGCTCCTTGTCTGCCTTTAATTTTTCACACACCTCTTTATCAACAAATGTGTGACTACTCTGAGTGTCAAGCAAAGCATACACTAAAATTTCAGAGTCTGAGGCATCAGGTGATGAGATCCAAACTGGAACCACCATCGACGTGCTCCCACTTTCATTTCCTGACACACAGCATGATAACGATGAGGTATTTTGCCCAACCTGTGGGGCACCTTGAGCAGAGAGCTTGTCTGCTGACATGCGGTCTTCATGCAGTGATGTCGGGTGGTTCTTTTTGCATATGCCACACATTGCTTTGTTTCTGCACTCTTTGGAGTTGTGTCCTCTTCTCAGACATGCAAAGCACAACTTATTTTCCTGCACAAACCTTCTCTTTTCCTCGTATGATTTTTCCATCAGCCTTTGACATTTATGAATTGAGTGGCTCTCTCCACAACACATACATTTGATTGCATTTTGATTGTTGGTATATGCATTGGCTCTCTTTGGTTTGTTTGAGCTGGTAGCAAAGATGTTTGCTTTGGGTCGCTTTATGTCTCTGAAGGACCTTTCTTCAGGAGGCTTTAATGCAAGCAGTGAGGACACAGGATTGCAAGCTATGCGTGCTTCTTTAGAGACAAATGAAGCAAATTCTTTAAAGTTTGGGTAGTCTTTGGCTTGATCTAGCTGATCAGTGACATGGCGATTCCATCTAGATGTGACCCAGTCAGGGAGTTTTGTTAACATTTTCTGATTCTCTTCGCAGTCGTTTAGAACCTGTAGACCCTTGACATGTGGCATGGCGTCACTGCATGTTTGTAGGAAGTCACTGAACTCTCTTAATTTAACATACTCCTTTGCAGCAATTTTTGGCCATTTGTTAAGTTTCTCTCTGTAAGCCCGCTGCACCACAAAGGAGTGACCATATCTGGCATTTAACTTCTCCCATGATTGCTGATAAGCCTCTTCATCCTGTCTATAGAAGCTGCCTTCTAAGACTGATCTAGCTTCTCCACTGACATACTTCTGCAGATAGAACAATCTGTCTGCTGGGTTTGAGCACCTTCTCTCTATAAGTGCTTTAAAGCTTGTGCTCCATTCCGTAAACTTCAGTGGGTCACCAGAGAAGACAGATGGTTCTGGGACTGGGAGCCGAGTGAGAGCCATTGATTCCTGTAACGTCTGCACCAAGGATGCTTCATTTTGTGTAACTTGTCCATCACTTCCAATGCAACGCTTAAACTGACCTGAGTCATTTGCTTCACTGCATGGGGGACTGTGTCTTTCACTTTTTACTCTTATTTCTTCCTCATTGTACACTTTGAGTTTTGCCTCAATTATTTCCATGTCTCTTTTGTTCTCAAGCCTCTTAAGCTGTTGGCGTTGTGCATCAATCTCAGCTTCCATTTTAATTTCAGCTTTCTTTGCAGCTAACTGTGCAGCTGTCTCTGCTCTCTTAGCTGAGATGCTAGGTGACTCTGAAGACTGGCTAGAGCGGGAGCTTAGTGAGGAGGCTTTAGAGGCTGAGGATCCGTATATGGACTTAGCATAATCATTGTCTAACAACATGCGCAATCTTGCATTCTCTGCTTCTGCATCAAACTCTTCTCCATGTTCAGACACTCTCACTCTCATTATTCCCATTACATCTGCTGTGACGGCTACGCATGTATCTATTTTCCTCCTTACTTCTTGGCCAGGTTTTGTTTGGAGTCTTATATTGTTAAAGAGTTCCTTCAGTTCAGTCTCCATTTTTTCAACTGCATCCATCATGTCAAACAAGTCACCTTCAGAACACACTTGTTTTAACTTAGTACGAACCTCTCTAACTTGAGTTTTCCACCTTTCATATGATGACCTAAACTTCCTTTCTTTTTGGGCTGCTTCCTGATGTTTTAACTCTAGCATTTTAGGGGTTAGACGTCTCTCACGGGAAGATTTTCTGACTCCTCCTTGTGCCCCAGATGTGTTAGGCTCTGTATTAGTTTTACAATCTCCTTTAAGAATTTCTTCCTTCCCTGTCTCTGGTGCTGTCTCACAGTTGGGGTGGTCGAGCTTTTCTGACAGGGCATCTTTCTGCGCAGCTAACTCACTGCATTGTGGAAGGAATTCACTCTGAACTGACATTTTGGATAATAAAGTAAATCAACCCCTTTTTACAAACAAGTTCATTGAGCATATTAATGAGGTAATTTCAAAATGAAACACAACCTTTAGATAGTATGCACAACCCAGAAACATCAAACTTTAAACTGTTAAATTAATAACAGAGTTACACGTGTTTTTAACCACACTTATTTACCTTGTAGCAGTTGACTGAGACATTAAATCATCACCACATGCATTAATTGTCTCTCTTTCACCATTAACAGAGTTCGTTTGGAGACCCGAGCTTCATTTAAACTTATCTACACACTTCAGCTTGTTTTACCTTGATTGTGAAACTTTCCATCACTTGTTGGAGGTAGAGTTGTAGTTTATAACAGTTCAGTCTTAAAGGCCACGCTTTCATCTGAAGTCCACTGCTGAGGATGAGGCAGACCGCACGTTATCACAGCCAGCTCATGTAGGGATGGCGCCGATGCGCGAAGGCCGTAAGTCCGTAAGTCCACCGTAGGCAAGGGAGCCACAACATGCTGAGACCCACGGTACACAACAGGATGAGGCAGAGCTGCACGCTGAAGACTGGAGACCACCACAGGATGTAGCAGGACTACACGCTGGAGCCTGACGGTAGGCGCGGGAGTTGAGGCAGGGCTACCAGCTAGCATAGAGGTCCACAAGCTAGCATAGAGGTCCACAGCAGAAGACGCTACACCTCCGGAGGATGGAATAAGGTCACGTTTTCACTATATCTGCCGGTCATTTATGACTTCACGAATCGACTGATGTGCAATCATTATTTATTTCTTCGAGAAGACATGGACACACCGTGAAAACAATAAGAAAAAACATAAATTCATATTAAGACACAAAATGACAAAATCATAACATATCGGACATACTACTCTGAAATAATATTACACAAATAAACAATTACCATGTTCGCCTGGATGACCAACAGAATGAATGAAAGGAAAGGATTCATGGACTGCCGCCATGCTCTGCTCTATTTTCCTTTTAACCTTTCACCTCACTTCTCCCGCGACTCTTAGGTCACGTGACCAAAATGAAACTTAAAAACCAGGGCAAACACTGAATGAAAATCAAATAAAACAACTTAGAAACAATTCTAAGGTGGCTGACACTCAAAAGTTTATCTTATAACAAATAATAAATTAATGTGCAAACTGGAAAATAAATGACGATTATACACTGTTGCCATGGTAACCACAAAATACAACCAGCGTCAGCTACATATATAGTGACCTGTATAAACAATTATATACAAAGTATATGTACAATGAAAGCAGTTTCATAATATAAACACAATTTCATAATGTATGAACCTCTCACCTGTATTATATACCTATATACTTACCTTACTTTAGATTATATATATTATATACTTATCTTGTAAAAAGTTATTTAAAATAAGTTCAAATTCAAAATAAGTTTATATTTACATTTAAAAGTAATTTTAGTATCATATTTAAAAACAAGTTCATATATATACATATAGAAGAAAATTAAAAAAAAATTACATATAATAAAAAAAAATTAAATGACAAAATATGAAAAAGACAAAAAAAAGGATAAAATAATAAAAGGACATAAAAAAGAAGTTCATACTTACCTTTAAAAAGAGTTTAGTTTTCCTTTAAAAAGAGGTTTTGAGTTAAAAAGAAAAAGACTTTGTTAGAGTTTGTTAGGAGGAGGAGCCTCTTCCCCTCATTCCAGCTCAGGATCTCAGAGAGGCAACATCTCTTGCAGCAGAGCTGTTTTAGCTTTTAGTGTGCCACATACAAACCTGAGGAAGATCTAAGTAGATCGAAACGTAGTTTTATTGGCATCCATTTTTGTTTACTTGTTTATTTGTTCTTTAAAGAAGAATTAAAAAAAAACATTTTTTCATCGAAATTTTTTTCGAGACATTTTTCTTCTTTTAACTTACCTTTAGATCTTTTTGTTATTCTTTTTGCATTTAACCTCTTTATTAGAGGACACTTAGTTGTTTGAAAAACATAAAAAGAAAAAAAGAACTCAGAAAAAAATACGAACACGAAAACCAAGAAGACGGGTAACATTTACCTGCAAAACAGAGATGGAGGACGGCTGGACGACGGTGTAGTATGGGAGGAGGGCCCCGCGCGCCCATCAGAACCAGCAGCAGGGGGACCAGTGGTTTGGGTGTTCAGGGTGGATGGCCTGTGCACACACCTCCTTCTTTTGGAGGGGGAATCAAGCCCCTCGCCCTAACCCCCCCTAACCCTAACCCTAGGGAGGGAGGCAGGCAGGCAGGCAGGCAGGAGGCCTGAGAGCCAGAGTGAGAACCAGAGGGAGGGAGGGACGCAGTCAGTCAGGGCCAGGAGCCCTCTAAAATTGCATAAAAAGCATGAAATGATAATACTAATATTCACCAAATTAATATTAGTATTGAGAAGAAAAGAGGCAAGATGTTGGGAGAAGGGAGAGCTGGCTCTTACTTATCCTTATGTTGCCTGGTGAACCAGGACCACGAAAAGTCAGAGGTTGGGCCCTGTTTTCCAAAGGAGTGTGGGCAAGAATGTTTTCACCCCCAGAGAGGGGGAAAAATGTGACCCAAACTCTCTAGGGACCCACGTCCCTCAGGCAGCGAAACCAGAGGAAAGATAATGAAGAGTGATGGATGAAGAGAGAAAAGCAAAGTAAGAACTCTTGATGAGGGAGAGCTGGTTTTCCCTTATCCTTTCATTGCCTGATGTACCATGACCACAGACCCTGATCTCCTGCCGTCTCCACTCCCTGCTGCCTGTCACCATCATCTGAGTTTTTCTTTTTGAGTTTTTTGTTAAAGACTTTTTTAAGACCACCACCTGTCTCCGTCTCTGCCTCAGTTGGTTCAGACAAAACCCGCTCACAACACATAGCAATGAATGGTGGTTGGAAATTGGAACATTGGACTGGTTTGCAAGTCTCTAGCACCTTCAAAAGGTGAGATTCCACTCCATTCCAATTCCAGATTTGTGTTCCAGATTCCCGTTCCAGATCTCAGATTTCATTTCCAGATTCCAGATTCCAGTTCCAGATTCCAGATTTCATTTCCAGATTCCAGTTCCAGATTTCATTTCCAGATTATATTATATATTCTATTTTATACTTGTATTCTATATTTTTTAAGCAGTGCAATATGTGAAGCGATGGAGATGACAATTTCCCTGAGAGAACCTCCCCAAGGGATTAATAAAGTACTTTGTCTGTCATTCATCTAATTAGCGACACGCATGAATGGATGAACAAGATTCCCATTGTCCCTACCTGCTATCTAGCGAAACCACAGCCAAGGGAACGGGCTTGGCAGAATCAGTGGGGAAAGAAGACCCTGTTGAGCTTGACTCTAGTCTGGCAATATGAAGAGACATAAGAGACATGAGAGAGGTGGGTTAGGCTTGGGAAAGATCCTGATCCCTACTGGGATCAGGCTGGGGCACGGTCCTTCCTCCTGCTGGACAGCAGGTGACCTTTAGCCCCCCTCTACTAATTTTTAGGCTTTTTAGAAAATAAACTGTCACATCAAGAAGATTGTGCTAAGTTTGAGTCAGTCATGTCGTGTGTTTATGTTGTCTTGTGACTTCCTGTTTTATTTTGAAATCTAACTTTCCCTCTCGTTTCAGGTAACTTGCCCTTCCTTGTGTTTCCCGCCAGTGTGATTGTCTGCCCCGCCCTGATTGTTTCCACCTGTTCCCCATTACCTTGTGTATATAATGTCTGCGTCTCCCTTTGTCCTGTGCCAGTTTGTCTCGTCTCGTCTGTACAGTCAACCGTGCCGTCCATGCCAATTTTTCGCCTTTGCCTTCTCATTCATCAAGATTCAGGTTATTTTGTTACTTTGTCTTGTTTATGCCATTTTGCCTTTTTGCCTCTTAGGAGTGATTTTTGGTTCTTACTTTGTTTAAGACTTTGCTGCATTATTATTAAGTTACCTCGCAAGAGTGATTTTCAGTTGCTACTTTGTTTCATCGTTTGTATTGGTATTTTTCCCTCGTGCGAGTGATTTTGTTTTGATACTTTTCATTAAAAACTTTATTATTGCACTTCCTGCCTCTGTGTCGTGCGTTTGGGCTCCGTCCACAGACCAGCCTTGTCATATACATGTCCTTACCCTGCTTCTCTATGCTGCTGATCTTAGCTTTCTCGTGTCTGCTCCTGTATCCCCAATTAGCCCTCTAGCTACTTGCTTTTTTCGTGTAGCTTCTTGCTCTCTTCTTCCCTTCCCTTCTCCGGTCCCACTGGCGTGAGCGCTAGCGCCGCCTGCCGTAGCGGACCGTGGTCCAACCTGCCTCCTCCATGCTGTTGTCCTTTTCTTTTGCTCTTATGTTATTTTTTCTGTGTTTTTAATTTTATTATGATTTTTCTGTGTGTTTTATGTTTTATCGTTTTTTTTAAAAATTATTTTATGACTGTAAATACAGTAGCCGATAAAACCAAACAACTAAGGGCGCTTTCCCCAAAGGGGGAAAGGAAAAGGACAAAAAAAGAACAGTGAAAAAAAACTTAAAACTTAGAATGTGCTTAAATCTTATGAAATAAACTTATATTTTATGAAATATTAATAAACAAAAGGAGGGTGTGCCAAAATATACGACGTTTCGATACAACTAAATCTGAAAAAATCTGGCACACTGAAAAGTAAAGCAGCTCTGCTGTTTAGGAAAGAAGTGTGAGAGATGCTTCCTCTCCAAGAGCCAGAGCTGAAATGAGGGGAGAGTCTCCTCCTCCTAACTAGATGAAGTGTATTTTCCTTTTTTAAAATTAAAACCTGGGTTAGGCGAAGGGTCAGCCCAACCCCTCGGCCGAGGGGCGGGGAATGCACGGGCCTTCCTTCCGGCATCCCTGTCACCTCCTCGTCCCCAAAAAGAAAAATGATCGTCCTGGGATTGGGGTCGGGGGTCCGAAAAACCCTCCCGGTAACGTGCCCCTCTCCTCCTATGGCGGACAATCTCCCAGCCCTCATCCTCACTATGAAAAACCATGTTTTTCTGTCTCCTATGTGTGTGAGGATGGCAAAATAAAAGACTAAGGAGGGTGGTTTTTCTAAAAAGGAAACTAAAAATAAACTGAAAAAAAACACGAAAAAAACACGAAAAACTGTGTTTATCAAAAACTAAAATAAACAACCAAAAGACAGAGGTAAGTCTCTTCTCTGTGTGTTTTTTTTGTTGTTATATGTTTTCTTATTTTTTCGTGTTTTTTATATTTTCTATTTTTTTTATTATTTTGTGTATTTTTATGAAAAATAAAATATGAAAAGAAAAGGTGTGCCCTCTGTGCGACGTTTCAACCCGTGAGGGTCTTCTTCAGGCACGGGCACAGAATATAAATGAGATGAAAAGTCTTGAAAGAATAAGCTGAGAGAGCAGGGAGATGCTTCTCCTTCAGCTGCAAGAAAAGAAATGAGGGGTATAAGCTCCTCCCTCCAACTAAATCAACTCTGGTTTTAAGTTTTTCTTTTTTACCGACACAGCTTATTTTAAAAGAAATATCCACTTGTTTTTAAACCATGAATTGAACTTATTATAAAAAGTACGTACTTTTAAACAAAGGTAAGTATAATATATGAAATAATATATATTGTCAAATAATATAAAAGGTAAGTATTTTAAATAAAGGTAAGTATTATATGAAATAATATATAATGTGAAATAATATAAAATAGGGTAAGTGTTTTAAATATAAAAGGTAAGTATTTTAAATAATCAGGTAAGTATTTAAAACCATAAATAATATATAATAAATAATATAAATTTATTATTAAATAGTATTTCCAGATAAGTGTATTATATTATAATATGAATATTAACAGATAAGTAATACAAAGGAAAGTATTATTACATTATAGGTTAATATTATATTAGGATTAGGCATACATTAGGGGTGAATGGTTAGGGTTAGCGTTAGGGGGTTAGGGCGAGGGGCTTGATTCCCCCTCCAAAAGGAGGAGGTGGG
>JBBMOC010000208.1:257315-290603 GCA_037975185.1 Centropyge bicolor | reverse complement strand
CACACACACACACACACACACACACACACACACACACACACACACACACACACACTGCTGACAGCCTCGTAAACTCTTGTTCACAGCCGGCTCGCCTTATTCGTTTGCTCACTCATGAGCTATAAGAGGGAAAACCACCAGAGCTGCGTTTGTAGTTTGCAGAGTCAANTCTGCTCTTACTTCTTGCAGGAGCTCTGCTCAGCAGCTCGGCCACGCGCCCCTGCAGCCGGACCACTCTGCCCTGCAGCGCCCCGGACCTCCGGCACACGGACACCAGCTCCCCCTCCAGCTCCTCCAGGATGCTCACGGAGTGCCGGGACAGATCCGACAGCTGGCGGAGCACCGAGCACAGGGTGAAGCCGCACACGTCCGCCAGGTCCCCGAAGAGCTCCGCCTGCGGCTGCGGACGCGCCTCCGGCCGCAGCCTCCTGCCGCCGGGCTTGCACACATCTTTGGGAAGTATGGTCCGTTTGCAGAAAGGCATGTTTGGGAGTAAAGTGTGCAGATCGTGGAGTTACTGTCCTGCGGTCCTTCGCCCTCCGGGACGCGCGCACACACATGCTCCGGATCCTCCTCGTGCGCGCTTGGAGACGCTCGGAGCGAGTTGCGCGTCGTGCGCCCTCATTGTTTTTCACTGTGAGTGAGCTGCTCTGTTTTTTCCAGCGGAGACGCTCAGCTGCTGGGAGGACTGGTGTCAAAGCAGCCACCGTGTGACACACAACACATCCGGTTTACGCTTTCAAAATCAAAGCCTGGGTGCATTTTTTTTACTCATCCTAATTGTGCCAAATTGTGCCAAAAGCGTGGCAACATGGATTTGAGGATTAGTTCTGCAGTTAAATCAATATGTTTTTGCCTTTACTTTAAAATGATTACATTTGCTTTTTCTTCATAGTTTAAATAGTTAAATGATGTGTTTTAGATGCAGGTTTCATTTGCACTTCCGGAAATAATCTGATATTATAATATAAGTTATATAAGTTTTATAAGTATTATAAGTTTTTATTTCATCATTACTTTGAAATAATCTTTCTCTGCTGCACATGTTGGCCAAGTTTTCAGTCATTTTGAACCTTGATTTATGTTCATGCTTTTATTTAGAAGGGAAACAGTCCAGCATCAGAGCTCATCTCGTCCAGCTTGACGCGGCGACAGGGGGCGCAACAGTCTGGTGTTTCCCGAGAAGGAAACCTGTCAGGAGGAGGAGGAAGAGTGGAAAGAAGAAGGAGTAAAGGGGGGAGGTGGATCAGCTCCTCAGGAGTCCTTCATGCACCAGTGTGTGTGTGTGTGTGTGTGTGTGTGTGTGTGTGTGTGTGTGTGTGTGTGTGTGTGTGTGTGTATTACAAGTGTCCAAATACTTCTGTGTACTTTTGCTCTGAGACAGATTTTCATGGTCAGTGAAAGGAAACTTTATTTCTACAGAATACAAAGACATTTTGGATAATGTCGTTCTTCCAACTTTGGAGCAGTGCAGGAACAGTGTCATATTAGCTGATCATTCTTTTCACTTTTTCATGCACAACACAGACACCAAAAACATGAGTTGAAACATAATTAAAACAGAATATGAAATTACAGATACATGTTTTTCAGTGGACATGAATGACGTCAAATGTTGTAATCTGAAAGGTAACTAAAGCTGTCAGACAAGTGTAGGGGAGTAAAACAATAGTTGCTCTTGAGGTGTAAAGTGTATTTGTACAGTACTCGAGTAAATGTACTTAGTTACATTCTACCACTGGGACGGAGAGATGCAGAAATTATAATCTTTATTTTGATGTGTAACTAAACACAAAAGATTTCAAACAGACCAGAAAGTTGCAGGTTGCACCAACACTCAGACTCTGTTTATTTGTTTGTTCATTAAAGCTGTTTATTAATTTTACATTAATCTTAAATCTTTATTTCATAAACATGCAAAAACCTCTCAGGTCACATTGAAGTCTGGGTCACACTGGTGGCGTCTGCAGGAATGGGTTGGGAGAAAAATACAGTTGTCAAAAATCAACATGAAAATCGACAAAATGTCAAACCTGCAGTCAAAACCAAACAAGTTCAAGACTGAGACTCTCACTCAGCAAATGTCGGTGCTTTAATTCAAGCAGTCTCGATCCTGTTCATCACTCATTAATACAAGATCATGATTAGATTTTACTGCATCTTTTAGACTTTTGTAAAGATAGCTTTGTGTTTTCCTGTTTTTCTCAGATCCCCTGAATGCATCCCAACACTGAGCCAAATCCCTCTGGTCAACCAACACGACCGACCTCTGCCACTGGATTGTTTGTGCTTCCCACAAAGTGACAACAAGTGCAGAAACACAGCGGAGCGTCGCGCCTCCTGTGACGTGGCCTCCTGGACTCCTGCAGGAGGAGACGGGTGGAGACGCTCCATCCTCGCTCTCTGGAGCTGCTTCCAGCCTCTTGCTTCACAACTGTTTTCCCCAAGCAGCTGCTCACATCCTCCGCTGTAAATCTCCCAGTCGGAACGTGTCCTCTCTTCAACTCCTCTCCTGAGAGAAGACACAGGAATTACAAGTTTTATTCCAGAAAGACTCAGATACTTGAGCTGATCAGTCTAATGATTGTTTTCACATGATTTCAAAGACCTTTAAATGTCTCTGTGTCCATCACTCACAGCATCAAGTTTGTTTGTTTGTCGACTGTAGCTCATAAATCTCAGTGCACTTTCATGAAATCTGTGAAAACAGCAGTGTAATGTAACTAAGTACATTTACTCAAATATTACACTGAAGCACAAACTTGAGATTCAGAGGGAAACATTGTACTTTTTGCTTCACTACATTTATTTGACAGCTGCAGTTGTTAGTTGATTAATCAAGAAATTGGCTGATGGAAAATTAATTGGCAACTCTATTGATACATTTTCTGATTTGTGATCAAAGTTTGGTTTGGTTTCGTGATTAGAACGACTTCGAAAAATGAAAGTGAAAATTATGATTCAGACTAAAAAGATTTTTTCATTAAAACCTACAGAAATGATGCATCTCTGCTGTTGCACATCGATCCAAGATGGCCGCCACAATAACATGTCAAAACAAGCTTAGCTATGATTTATTTGTGCTCCTGTGTGAAAACAATGCATCAGATATTGATCAGGAATCAAACCTGCTGCTGCTCAACCTTCTGTTTCTTCTGTCTCTTACACAGTGAGGAGATTTTACCAGCTCTGACCTTTGACCTTCCTACTGTTGATTCAAACACTGATCTATGAGGTGACCTTATATAATCATAAGCTTAATATGTAATATATAAGCTTGTGAACGACTGAGTCTTTCCAGAATGAACCTTTCAGACCCAGTCATGATCCTCTCACCTGTTACCAATGAGCCTGTTTACCTGTGGAAGGATCCAAACAGGTGTTTCTGGATCAGTCCACAACTTTCACTTTGCTCCTGTTTCGACGTGTTTGAAACGTGTTGCTGCATCAGATTCAGAAAAAGAAGGTATTTACAAAGATCAGTGAAGCTGATGAGGTCAAACTAACTGACTTAATATCTGTGAGGATTCTAGTCAGCTGAGGAGACGTCTCAGCAAACGTCTCTGCAGCGTTCCAGGACTCTCCACTTTCTCCGGAGCTTTGTGAAAACTCCCTGTTCCTCTTCTCCAGGCTCGTGAAACGTACCCCTCCTCCCTTTTCCCTCCCCCCCAAAAGGAAAGCACATCTGGCCCTCAGAGCGCCCCCTGGGCCCCCTTTAGAAACCCCTCCCAGACGTGAACTTGGCCTACCTAAATGTTTTTGTTCATGCAGCCTGTGTCTGTCTTATGGAGAGGGGGATGGCGAGCGCCGAGGAATTTCAACATAAACGACCTTTTATTGACACAATTGAAAACATCAACATGAGAAACTTATGAGAGACAGAAGAGAGAGAGTGAAGATGTTGATATAAACTGTGCCAGAGGCTGGAGAAAGAGAGAGAGAGAGGGAGGGAGGCGGCGGAAGGGAGCGGCCGCATGACATCATCCTTCCACTAATCATATCAGCGCCGTCGCCTCAGCCAATCAGCTGCCACGATGGTCAATTAAGTAACGAGCTCGTCATCGGATCGAGCAGAGTGGGTTAGACTAGTTGTCAAAATCCCGCCTTGTGCCAGCGACCTCGACTGTCACCCGGCCAATCAGCCAATCAGCCGACAGTCAGTCAGGCAGTCAATCACATGGAAGCAATTGATTAGAAACAGCTGTCCTCACCCACACACCCCCTCCCCCTCCCCCTCCTCCTCCTCCTCCTCCTCCTCCACCTCCTCAGATGACTGAGTTCATTGTTTCAGCAGCTCAGCCCACTTTTCTGTCGTCGCACAGGGAGCACGCTCCACATTCACCTCCATTACTTCGTCCACTCCCTTCTTCACTTCTTCTTACTACTATTATTATTATTTAACTTCATTACTCTGAATGTAACACTACACTCCATCCTCGTTTTAATCAGCAGGATTGTCTCATCCATCCTGATCCAACCTGACTCATACAGTTTATTAAGAATAGTTCATTTCAGTGGTCACAAACCTCCAGGATGATTCAAGTCTCTGCTCTGATACTTTTACTGCTTCAGGCCTCAAAAATCCTTCAAACTAAACAGTCTGAGGAGGAGAAGAAGAAGACGAAGAAGAAGAAGAAGAAGAAGGAGAAGAAGAAGAAGAAGAAGAAGAAGAAGGAGAAGAAGAAGAAGAAGAAGAAGAAGGAGAAGAAGAAGAAGAAGAAGAAGAAGAAGGAGAAGAAGAAGAAGAAGAAGGAGAAGGAGAAGAAGAAGAAGAAGAAGAAGAAGAAGGAGAAGAAGACGAAGAAGAAGAAGAAGAAGAAGAAGGAGAAGAAGAAGAAGAAGGAGAAGAAGAAGAAGAAGAAGAAGGAAAAGAAGATGAAGGAGAAGAAGAAGAAGAAGAAGAAGAAGAAGAAGAAGAAGAAGAAGAAGAAGAAGAAACTTTTTGGTCCACAGACAAACTAGTGATTAAGGATCTCAGGTGGAGATGACTCACTTTTAAATGTACTAAACTTGTGTGTCAAGTCCTTTCTAGGTTTTTACTAGCCTCATACTAATACTACATTAAACTGGGTTGTGTCATTCAATTTAAGAAATCCATAATATGTGAGCTGGCTCCCAGGAAGTACAGCAAACATCAGTCATCATTTTAGGCCATATTTCAATCTTAACTCCACCGATGACAGACTCAGATCACAGGACCAGTTCTGAATGAGAACTCTGAGAAACAGTTTAATATTTAGCACTTAAATCCTCTAATATGAACGACTTTGTCAGTAATGTTTTGACCTATGGTTGGTTTGTGTGCTCATAAGCCATTTAATAATTTCCATGATGCTTAGTATAAAAACATGAAACACTAGGCTCTGACACGCACGTTTACACTTGTATCCATATTGAACTCAACCTGCACAAGAAGCTTGGGTCTTAACGTTATGACCAAATTGAGGTGTTTCTATATTGTAATTAACAAATACATTAAAGGATCGTCCCTTCATTCTGCCTAATATCTACGTATTTAAAAACAGAAAAATACATAAGCTCCTTTGACTCATTACCACATAGTCAAACAGCTGAACTGATGAAAAGTCTGAAATATTTTCAACACAGCAGCAGTTTGACTTTCTCCAGTCATTAATGTTGGACTGTCAGTGATCAGCTGGACGGACACATGAGGCAGATCCAGGTATCAGGTGTGTTGTTGTGAGTCTGAGATCGTTCACATCAGCTCTCTGCTCTTTGACTGGATGTTTCCCTCCATATTTCCTCTGCAGCTCACATTTCTGTTGCTTTTCTCACCATCCAGCCAAACGCACTTCAAAGCCTCTGTGTGTGTGTGTGTGTGTGTGTGAGAATCCAATGTGATTGTTGCTGGGCTCACGAGGGGACGCAGAGCAGGACCAGAGCGAAGCCTGCGTCTGGTGAGTCTCCGATTTCAAATGTTCAAAGAGTGTGTGTGTGCACTTATTTGTTTACAGGAACGGCTCCCAGGCCGATAAAAACAGGGACAACGCTGCCACTTTTGATTTGTTAGTGAAGCACGAACCCTGAAAGTATTCACAGCGGCTTCATTTCGCTGCAGATCTGTGGCCTCCTGTCACCTCGAGGTCAAAGGTCAGCGTCACACCGCTGGATTCAAATGTTCTCAATTTGTACCTCAGATACTTTTACACAGTTTTAAATCATTAAAGGATCATTCTACTTTGAAAGCAAGTGCACCAGACGTGTGTGATAACTGATCAATGTAAATGAAGTACATGGAGGTCAAACATGGACGACGGCCTGTGAGTTATGACGGATGTTATTTCCTTCATTTTCTCTCATCTGATTCCTCCTGTTTCTTTCTGTCAGACTTCATTTTAGTAGCTCCTAGTGTTTGGTGTCTACAGCATCATTATTACTGAGTAAAAATTCAAGGTACTTGTACTTTGAGTATTTCCATTTTGTGTAACTGTATACTTCTACTCCATCACATCTCAGATGCAGTTTTAGTTATTGGTTACTCCTCAGATGATCCTGTCCAAACGTCCATTTTACTAGTGGAGTATTTTCAGTCTAACATTAGTACTCTTAATTAAGTGAATGCTCGTGGACACAGCAGAGTGACCGTCCTCACTCCTTGCTGCCAGGAATGATGGATGACTGTCCTGTGTGGTGTCAGAGAGCAGCCGGAGCTCTGAGCCACACGCAGCCTCCTGCTGAGCGCGTTGCTCTGCTATGAATCACACGTCGGGCTGGAAGTCGCAGGGGAAAAAGGCCAGCGGTGATCTCTCGCTCTTTCGCTCACAAACACACACTCGCAGGTGAAGAACAGGAGCCAGAACAGGATACGTCACACACACACACACACACACACACACTGAGGCCAGGTTTCTGCAGAGCGGAGCAGGCTGCGGCCCAGCAGTCACCATATGGACTGGTACTGAAGTCAGAACACAGAGAGAGAGAGAGAGAGAGAGAGAGAGAGAGACAGCAGCTAGGAGGGAGGAAGCAATGAAGGGAATGAGGGGAAGGAAAGGAAGACAAGATGGAGGTAAACAAGGGAAAAGATGGAGAGAAACAGGGAAGAAAGGATGGATGAAAGAAGAGTTGAAACAAAAGATGGAAAATAGGAAAAAGTGGGCGGAGCAAAGAGGACGAGAGTGGAAAAAGGAAAGAAGGAGGGATCAGAGGGATCAGGAGTATAAACAGATGGATGAGTGCATGACGGGATGGAAAGAGGACGGAGGGATTAGGAGAGAGGGAGGGAGGACGGGCTGCCTGCAGGTGAAGGATGGAGGGATTGTTTGGAGAAGAACAGAGGTTTAGTTGCAGGTTAAGTTGATCCAGAGCCAGAGCTCAAGAATTAAAGGGACAGTTCACCTCGTCATCCAGACAAAATGTATAAAATTAACCTTTTGCAACGACTCAAACACGTTACTAATTGTGATATTAATTGCTGGTACACAACAATCTTGTCAAATTGTCTGCTCTGATGCTAATGAGGCTACAAGGACTGATGCTAAGATTTACTCTAATTGCAAAAACTCAAGGAAGTCTTGTTTGCCAATAGTAAAAAAAAATACATTGAAACAAGTGGAGTGTTTTGTAAATAACAGTTTATTTGAAAACCAGGTGTCAGGTTGTCTCTGTGGCCAGTTTAGCTGCTGCCCTGCTTGGCGGCGAGCCTCTTGTCTCTCTCCTCGGCGATGGTCAGACGGATTCCCTTTCCTCTGGGCAGGGACACCCACGGCTTGTTACCCTGCACAGACACGATGGAGAGGACAGGGATAAATCTGTTAGTGGTGATAAAAGGGAGCAGCTAAAGCAGATGGAATCATGGGATTGTTTCCTGGTTTGTTTCTTCACATACAACTTTAGCCAGAGCAAACCTAAAGGCAAATACAATGAATGAATGAATTTCACAGCACCAATTAAAGGAAATGGGAATTCTATTTTCAGAAATTTTATTATGGAACAACAGAAATTTCTTTTTTCTAATATACATTAATTTAGAAGAGATGATTTGAATCTGAAGACGGACGAAGTTGTGACCAGATTTGCCCGGTTCTCTCGTGGCCAACACGAGCTCAACACTTGATGGTGCTAACATTTATCTGACGGCCGACACTTCAGCACGAGGTGAGAGAAGCGCCGCGTCGAGGCCGCTGAATAAATGTCAGGCAGCAGAAAGACGACTGCGCCGCTGACAGCTCCGGTCACATCGGCGGCCAAATAAATGTCAGGCGGCCGAGAGAAGAGCGCCGCGTTTTACTGCCGACACTCGACAGAGCAGCTCTTCATCAGTTAATGTGTTTGAATTGATGGGACTGAAGACAAATCAGAAAACTTTTTACAAACTGCTACCTCTGCTTTCTGTGAGAGACATGAGCTTCTGCCAAAATCAGCAGAGAGAAAAAAAGACACTGCCAATGCTCCGTTTTCAGGACATCACGTTTCTACAGTTGAAGCTGTTCTTGTCAGGGAGCTCAGAACTTCTTAGAGGAATTGGTTGTGTGTTTTCATTGGTGATCAAAACCAAACATGTCATCATTGCTCCAAAGTCATCTGAATTCTCTCGACCAAATAAATACAATATTTTGTTTCAGGTGAATTTTTCCTCCTGATATGATGGAACTTAAACACCAGTGCAGCCCCGTCCTCTGAACATGAAGTCTGATGTTTCTCACCTTGCCGATGACAAAGATGTTGGAGAGCCTTGTGGCGAAGCTGTTGCCCGTGCTGTCCTTGACGTGCACGACGTCGAAAGAGCCGGGGTGACGCTCCCTGTTGGTGATCACTCCGATACGCCCCAAGTTAGCACCACCGGTCACCATGCACAGGTTACCTGCAGGGGGCAGAGGGTGGAAGCTCACGTCATTAATCAATATCAAACAATAAACTCCTGGTTCATTGTTACAGTCAGAGGAACCCACCAGTATCGAACTTGATGAAGTCTGTGATCTTGCCGCTCTCCAGGTCGATGCGGATCGTGTCGTTGACCTTGATGAGGGGGTCTGGGTAGCGGATGGTGCGGGCGTCGTGGGTCACCAGGTGGGGGATTCCCTTGGTGCCAATGATGATCTTCTTCACCTTGCACAGCTTGTACTGCAGAGGAAGAGGAGACGGGTTAGGGAAAGTAATGAAAAACAGTGTTTCATCTCAAACTCCGTCTCTGCCAATCTGCTGTTGTAATTCTTCTCAGAGGATTTCAACCAGATTTGACCAAGGTTTTGGAGATTAAACCAGACTGAAACACCATCGGCTGCCACAGCTCATCTTCAAATTTGGCGAGTGACAAAAACCAAATCCTTAAAGCTTGTTGCACACAGCAATTACACCAACAAAGATTCTGCGAAAGCTCAAAACCAGACAGTCTAACAAACTTAGACTCAGAGTCTTGTAGCAAGAACCAGCACTGACTTAGACTTAATCTTTATTATGACGACCTAAGTTCACCTTTTGCCATTTATCCTTTCAGTATTCTTGAAGTTACAGATTTCAAACAGGAAAAGGGGATTTTTTTTTCTCCTTCCTTCAAGTTTTGTCAGTTCTCAAATTACGATGAAGGACGCAGGCTAAAAAAAAAAGCAGATTCTGATTCTCACCTTGGCCTCCTCAGCGGTGATGCGGTGGACGGTGAAACGTCCCTTCACGTCGTAGATCAGACGGAAGTGCTCGCCGGTCTTCTCAATGCTGATCACATCTGAGTGAACAAATAGTAAAAGGGTTTTAAATCACATTCATTTAACACATAGATGGTAGTAAGCAATTTAACACGATCTGGATTGGACAGACTTATTAATTTTACAGCCAACATATCACATTTCACAATCTTGCTCTTAATCTGTTCATTTGTGGTCACAACTACAAACACAGTTATGATGCTTGGACAGTAATTGAGTTCTTCACTTTGAACCAGCTTTGATTATATCACATACTATCAGGCCAATTCAAACCAGCACCTACACAAACTCTTTAAAATCAAAAACAGGACATGACTTTGAGAATCTTCATTCCAAACACGGTCTCAACATCATGCAAATTTCAGTCCACTCCAAATCTTCAGTAATGATTTATTTCCATCTCAAACTCCCTATTTACAATCAAGGAATAAACTGTGACCATGTGATGGACAAGGACATGTTAACATCTTTCTGACTGAGTTTCATCCACAAGTGCCATGAACCAGTGACAGCCCAAGCTCTCTATCCAATAATAATAAACAGTACTTAAAAGTGAAAGTACTTCATATTAATTCTAAGAGGCCTCTGAAATGAGTGACCATCAATTTGACTGCAGCACAATTTGTAGTATTAAGAGTATTCCTCCTGTTACCAGCCCACAGTGTTTACTGTGAATGTATATAAATAGGCTGTGGCCGTCATGCTGTGAAGGCTTCCCTTGGATTTGGAAATTAAAACGCCACACCTCCATATGAAGCTGCTGCCCAGTGTCGAGGTGGGAAGAAAACTGACTGGGTGACAGGTCTGAAAGAGGCGTGACTGTGATTGGACAAAGCCCATCAACGCCTCCGCTGACAGCCCGACTGGCCGCTCTGCAATACTCGATCAAGTTTGCCAAACGTTGAAAAATATGACAGTCCAAGGTGACAATGTGAAAACTTGACCTCTCAGACAACTGACTGGATGATAGTGACAGATCTGACAAACAAGACTGAAGAATAACTGAATCTGTCTCAAACATGTTCAAACTTGACAAGTGAAGGTTTTCAAACTCTGAACTCCTACAATGATGTGAGAAGTTAAACGAGGACATATAAAGTCTCATTTCGTCGACCACTTTAGAGCCATTTCATCTCAAAATCACTTTTGGGAATAAAGCAACTTTGCTCCTGCTCCATCCGACCAGGAGACTGATATTTGCCTGTCTCTAACAAAACCTGATATTAAGTTAGTTGATAAACACATATTTGGAGCTCAGAACTTCTTAGAGGACGAGTTGTGTTGTTTCATTGCTGATCAAAAACACATATTCATCATTGCTCCTTCTGCCTCCCTGTACCTGACAAGCACTGTTATAGAACTTAAAACCTACACATCCAACAGCACCAGCAGCATCACAGTTTATACATCTACTTAACTCTATTAAACTCAATCAAACACTAACCAAAGCATTTGTGGATAATCTCTTACTAAATACTGGAAATCAGTAGCTGAACCGAAAGCTCTCGTTGTCTTAACAAGTGAACTCACCCATGAATCCAGCAGGGTAGGTGACGTCGGTGCGAACCTTGCCGTCGATCTTGATGAACCTCTGCATGCAGATTTTCTTCACCTCATCTCCAGTCAGGGCGTACTTGAGGCGGTTCCTCAGGAAGATGATGAGGGGCAGGCACTCCCTCAGCTTGTGGGGACCGGTGGAAGGACGAGGAGCCTAGGAGAAGAACACGTGTTACTATACTGCTTATATTACTGACTACAGCCCATAATACTCAGTTACCATTTCAAGTTTATGTTCAATCTTTCTCAACTATTCACATCCATGTTTAGATGTGAAATATTCAACATTACTCATCAGACCTCACTTTTCTCCTAAAGTATGTGCATGTTGCAAAACAGACTCAATGATAAACATATTTAAATCGTTTCCATAAGTTTCAAAGATTTTTCAACAACCCTGAAAGACCATCGGTCAGCTAGAGATGAAGATACCATGGACAAAAGCCAAAAGTTGAGTTGTAAAAATAAAAAGCTATAGTTGATCCTACAGACATACATTTGAATCTGTTTAATAGTTTTTACTACAAGTGCATTGCCTTTATGTCTCACAGCAAATCCAGAAATGTGAACTTGTACTTCACTCATTAAAATCCAAATTAGTCCCAGTTTGTGCCTCTCATTTACCAATTTCAGACCAAGATCACAGATATCTGCATGTGTTAAAGAATCAACTCTAAGTAATTACTGAAAATCAAAGACAATAATACAGATCTGTTTTAAAGGTATTTCCAAAAGTCTCTGCTGCATATTGAAAAGACATTTACCAAGTTCATACTATTTACAACTAGATTTCTAATTTCAGTCGGTAATGACACATTTCAAAGGAAGATGGCTAAAAATCTTTGAGCAGCATATATTTTCCAGCATGATACTTAATTCCTTAACCTTGGTATGATAAAGGAAATTAGGCACAAACTGACCTAATGCAGACAGATGTGTGTTATTTGGTGATAATGTGAAGGAAACACTGGAGGTAAAGTCACTCACGAACACTCCGGTGAGCTTGTCCAGCATCCAGTGCTTCGGCGCTGCGACGCGCTTCAGGTGCTTCTTCGGTCCTCGTGCCTGGAGGAGAGAGAGACAGAGCGGTCAACTACCGGGACAGACAGCCGGCAAAAAAACAGAAGAACAACAAACATATATGTGGACAAAACAAGGCTGGAAACCCCGAGAAGGAGAGAGAACACTCAGTCAGAGCAGTTAGCATGGTAGGCTAACATGCCGCAGTGATAGTTAGCAGCTAGCATCACCGGCTGCGGCCTAAACAAGCTAACTTTATTAACATATTCTAAGTCTTAATGTTTAACTTTAACGCTGTGCTGTTATTTAAAATGCACAAAAATGTTCTGTACGTGCACAGAAAATCGATATTTCCTGTCACTAAAACCAGTTTTCCGCTCATTTAGCAAGCTAACGCTGTTAGCCACATCAAGCTAACCGGCCGCGGCTCAAACCAAAGAGGCTTCAGGTCGTTTCAAATCATCAATAAAGAGCAAGAATCGCTGCTTTTGGTTACAATTTAGACATCAGTCGTTTTATAAGATGTGTATTTTCAAACCAGGACGTATATGTGTGTGATAGTACGACAGCACAAAGTGATGTTTAGTGATTATTTCAGGGAGGAATCAGAAGAGAAACCTGCTCACCATGTTGGAGTCTGCGGGGAAAAGGACTTCCTCTCTTCCGGTATTGAAGGATAAGGCCGACGACGGCAGAGCGGGAGGGACAAAAGTGCTGAAAGTCGCCCTTCGCCAAATAATCAACCACTGTACTTAAATAGACTTGTGGAGTTTTTGACTTGAGTATTTACTTTTAAAGCTAATTTATACTTCTACTTCAGTACATTTTGGAGGCAAATTTTGTTATTTTATTCCACCATATTTATTTGACATCTTTAGTCACTAGTTAGTTAGCACATTAAGATTAATAATACAAAATATAAATCAGCTTATAAATCAGTATTATCCAGTAGTATAATATATATGATTCTTAAAAAGTCAATTCTCTATGATGAGTACTTTTACTTTTAGTATTGTAAATAATTTCAATAATTTTCCTTGTAACAGAGTATTTTTATGCTGCAGTATTGCTAGTTTTACTAAAGTAAATGATCTGACTACTTCATCTATCACCTTAATTTAAATCCTTTGTAGATGTTTTCATGTTTTTTTCTTTTTCATGATGTTATGCAAAACTTTTCAAATGAATATAAAGTCATACATAGCCTCTGTCTCATTTATGCACTCTGGTCTGGGATATGAGTCTTTATCTTTCTAACTTAATTTGCTTGTTATTTTCATCTCTCTGTTTCCTGTGCTGCTGATGTTAATTTCCCTCCCGGATCAGTAAAGTTTGATCTTATCACAACTTGTGAAACATAAGCCTCACTGTGACTTATAAGAATATTACATTCATTAGGAGGTCAAATTTTAATGTAAACTGCACATTGCATGAAAATGAAAACAGAGCCATATATATAAATGGTAATTATGAAAGTGTATTAATACTCAAATAATCACAAAGTGAAGTAAGGAGATGAGTCTTCAGGAGCATGGAGTCTTGTTAACAGTTGACATGAATAATAATCATAATAACAATAGAATGCATGTCAATCATGACAGCAAATGGAGACATTAAAAATAATAAAAACATCAACTTATTAAAATGGAGATAAAAGAGAAGGTATAAATTAAGAAGAAAATCAGATTAAGCTTTCCAATAGTATCTAAGTATATATGTTTTAATCTAATGTCCAATTTTCCTTTCATTTGATGCATTTAAGTAAAAACACATCTTTGCATGAGGTAGAGCTAATTATCTGAAACATCCCACAGACGCTCCATGTGGCCCTGCAGCCTCCACTCGTCTCTGTGATTCCAACCGTCCCGGTCAGGAAATGCCAGAGTCGCAGTCAGAGCCCAGTTCTGTTTACACTGACGGAGATAAAACTCCTCCTGGGTTTTTGTCTTCCTCTGCCAAACGATACCAACTGATGCACGTATGCCGCCTCTCTCTCTGAAGGCATCTCTGCTCCCCCCCCACACAGGCTGCAGGGACTAATCCCAAAGCTCGGGACAAACCTGGACTCTAGTCATGCCTAATAAAAACACTGTGTATAAATTCACACATTTATCTCTGGCGACCTACTTTATTTCCTTCTTCTCAAACATAAACTGTGAGAGTGTGTCTCCAGCAGAACCAACCCACTAACCTACATTTTATTCAGACACGTTGTGCAGAGATGTGGAGGAGCTCAGCATCGAGGCCTGGAGCCAGAAGCGAGTCCCGTCTACGTTTTCCTCAACTTTAATTTCCTGACCCACTTCCTTAAAAAATGCTGTCGTGCTGATCACTCAATGCAGGAATCCAGGAAGATTAAAGACAGATTCCTGGAGTCGAGTTACAGAAGTTGAAGGAATGAGGAGGTGACGTTTGTTTAGACTGGCTGTCCAAAGGCTGCACTGTTGTTTAATACTGATGCAGAGCATAATAAAGTCCAGCTGATGGCAGTAATGAAATGAGCCTGATGGATTTGGCTGGAAATCTTCTCGTTTTTAAAGCACACACACGTCAGTCAGATTCAGACTTTTTAAAATGCTTTTCTACTTGTTGTTTGTTGCTCTTAACTCTTTGCTTCCTACAACATTTATCCATCGAACCTTTATTTAACCATGAGATACACTGTGTCATTTAAAAGAGGCCTTGTATAAAAAGGCACACATAATCACATAAACCCATTAATTTACATCATTCACATATTGCACATAACACAGGTCTTTAGAGGAGAATTCTGAGTCGTCTGATGCTGAACAGCTGCTGCTCTGAGTGTCTCAGTTTCAGCTTTCTCATAAAACTCACTATATTTATATTTATATGTTTATTGCTCTCATGCTCTTATTTTTGTTCCTCTCCTTTTTTAGTGTTTCTCTTTATTCTGCTTTGTTCTCTTGCCTCACTTTTGCCCCAGGAAACAATTGTGGAATGTAACTTAGTACATTTACTGAAGTACTGTCCTCAAGTGCAAATTCAAAGTAATTTTATCTGACTTTATTCTTCTACTCCATTACATCTCAGGGACAAATCTACTTTTTACTAATTTGTCTGAAAGCTTTAGCTACTTTTCAGATTACAATTTTTCAAACTTTTTCTATCCACTGAAAAGCACGTATCTCCAGATGTGTTCATTTTCAATGTTTGTGATAAAGTGAAGGATGAAGTTTTCCTTCATGTGTTGAGAAAATGTTCCTCCTTCTTAAGTTAAATCAGCTCTTTAAAAAAATCTCTTGGATAAGATGGAAAATGAATGTTTTATAGAGTCTGATGCTCGTTGCTGCAAATTAAGTCAAGTTTTGCAGGACTTTTACTGCATATGCTTAATATAGTTCTGTGCAATTCCGCCACCACCAGTAGGAGGCAGTACTGCATTAAGTTCCAATGCAAGTCTGACGCCTCCTGAGAAAAACAGCTTTATTAGACAGAAAGAGTGAAAACATGTTAGAGCATGTTATTAATCCTCAGTTTTAATGTGAAAGTCCATTTATAAAAGTTTACTGATCCAAAAGTGAAAATCTCAAAGAAATGATGTGTAACATTTTTGTCTTCTTGGCGGTTTGAAGTAATTGCGTGTTGTCAACCTGTGCACTTACCATTAAACGCCAGCAGGTGGAAGCCTCGTACAAACAAACTGAACCCAATGGTCTTTATCAGCATCATGCGTTTGAAAATGTTGCATAACTTTTCAAACAGCAAACAAGATTTTGGAATCTTCAAATCTGCAAACATCGAGTGTGATGCATGTTTGTGTTGATGTGTTTAAATGTATCATGTGTTAATGGAAAACTGATAAAATCTAAAATAATTAAAAAGAATATGTTAAATCATCAGATGCTAATTTACATCCTGTGTCTGTTTCAATGACAAACATTCACTCAGTTGAATCAGTTTTCAGTTTCTTTATTTTACCCCAAACTCAGAGCCGTAACAAAAATACAAGCATTTTTTTTCAATATGATTTCAGTCATTTACATATTCATATAGATGTACAAGTGAGAGCCGGTGAGCAAAAAGTGCTTTAAAAATCATCTTTGAATAATATTCATTTCATCATTAGAAAAAAAACAGAGACTGCAGAAAACCAACAAACACAACATAAGACTTTAATCTACAGGTTTTAAAGTAAATATGCTGAAAAAAAGGGTAAATCAGTGCAGAGTCTGCTTCAGGTTGACGAGCAGACCTGGCAGCGGCTGATCAGTTTTCACAGGCCTTGATGTGTTGGGACATTTTTCATGACCCTGAGGCCCAGAGGCGACATCACATGGAAACTGTAAATCCACTTCATTAGAGTGGGTGTGGGAAGGTTTGCATGGACAGAGAGATGAGGACGACAACCCAAGAAGACATTTAATAAAGTTTAGAATTCTTAATTTCTTTTACTTTGAAAACCATAGCAACAACTTCCTGTGTTCAGTGCCATGAAATAGTTTGAATCAGTTTCAGCTCACAACTTTTTGAACTTGATGAAAATATGACTTTGGACGGATGTGGTGAAGAAAAGAATTCAGTCTGTAAAATTATGTCATACTTTCAAAAATGGTTTGCAGTTTGAGCAAAAACCAACAGTGTTCTGCTTTAAGATCATGTATCAGGTTAAGTTCATGAGAGAAATGCTCAATTTTAAACAGTTAACCGTCACGACCTGAACTTTTTTTCTGCAGTAATTAGGAGCTAAAACACACCCATGTGGTCTTTCAACCAACCACAGCGAGGAACATTTTACATGGATCTAAGTTTTTGTCATTAGAAACCAAATAGCTGTGAGGTGTGTTTCGGTTCAGAAGGTCTCCGCCGGGGTTAATCTGCAATACCGGGCGTGAAGGAGAGGAGGAAATGAAAACCCTCAGACGATTCAAACATCTCGACCAGGCGGCTTCTCGAGGGGGAGGAGGCGCGGTTCACACAGGGAAAAATAACACTGGGTCGGCCGGGATTAAGGCCGGACCACAACACACCACACACACACTCACGAAGGTCTTCAACACAAGATGGAAACAAACACAGAGGCCGTGTTCGATCCGAGGAATGTTATTCTGACCCACTTCGAGACGCAGGAAGAGACAAATCAACGTGTCTGTCTGCTGGATTTGGAAATGACGAGAAGCATCTTATTGCCTTCGCTCCACAGTGTCGGTGAAGTGGTCGTCACGAGGGGAAATAACGAGGGATTCGAATTATTCCGTCACCAGGTTTTCATTAATCAAAGCTTCTCGCATTTCACTGAAGAAAAACTGGAACTGAATGAGCACGGAAAACTGGTGTTAGGTAGAGTGTGTGTGTGTAAGCTGGTCTGTCTATATCTGAATAAATCAACAACACACACACACACACACACACACACACACACTAACAACCCTGTGAAGTCTGTAACTGAACAAGTGCCTGTTTCATGCCTGCTGCTCCCATTTCCCTGCTGTAACACCATCCCATGCTCCTCCTGTCTGTCTGTGTGTGTGTGTGTGTGTTATTTTGGTGCCTTTGTCTGCACAGTTTAGTTGCAGTATGTGTGTGTGTGTTTGGGCGTGAAAGCTCGTCCAGGTGAGCATCTTTGTGTTCCTATACCTACAGGTGTGTCATTTCCAGTGTGTGGTCCGGGAGAGGAGCCACAAAGGCCGGATGACAGACGCACCAGGCCTTTGTTCAGAGCCCTCTCGTCTCCTCTTACAACAGATATAGGTCAGAGCCCCCATGCTACCTGCATCCATCTCTGCTCCTATAGGAGGTGGGAGGGGGTGTCAGTTTAACCCTCGTCCCCCTCCGGGATGTTTTCCACCACTGAAGCAGCTGGATGGAGAGTCCACTCCATAAACCAGAACAGTTAATATTCTGATCACAGTGACGGAGAGGCAGATTAGTTCTGAACCAAACCACGAGCCAGAACCGCCTGTTAACAGCATCTGGCAGCAGCGCAGAGGTCCAACAGAGGACATGCAAATAAGGGATATAAAACTGGTTTGCAAGAGGCAGGAATTCAAAAGAGTTTCAGAGAGTTTGCTCAGTGGTCAGAGACGGTTGAACTGAAAACCCAACTGAAAACACAACCTCCTTGTTGGAGGTAATGAAGAGAAGCTGCTAGCTAATGATGCTAACTTGTAAGCAATGGTAGCTTACATGTGCTACAGGTGTTCAAACAGACAATGATTCCTTATCAGGGACGCAGACGACGGTGACAATGAGGTCTGTTGGAGCTGGTTTTGGTGTAAACAACAAAGTGGTAAAACGGGAAAAACACAAAGGAAGGCACGAATTTATCTTCTCTCGCCATCTTCAGGAAGTGCCGTCCAGGATCAGTGACACCGGCTCGACTCGACCACCGGGTCAGGGTTTCTTACATCGAAGGCCAGACAACAGAAGATGGACATGTAGATGCAACTCACATGACCAGAAGGCCTCGGCCGTTTTAATGAGGCTTCGCTTCAGAGCCAGAAACAATTTACTCCATTCAGGTCTCATGCTCCAAAGATTCCACTTCCCTTGATCTAATTCATTATGTTCGGAAAAGTAGAACCGATTATAGACGCGCCACAGAAGCGCTCCTTGTCCCGAAGTCCCGATGGATATCAGCCACTGTCTTAAATAACATGTTCTACCAATACGACTGCTTGAACTTTATTCGAACAAAAAAAAAAAAAGAAAGAAAGAAAAAGAAGCACATGAGATAACCAGTTCTCAGACAATCGGGTTCTTTGTGGAACCGAGAAACGGGAGTCTCTTTCCCGTGAGACCAGACTCTAATATTGTCCATTAAGAAAACAGGAAGCGTAGTGTTTGCCATCCTTCACAAATCTCCCATAAGGTCATGTGTTTCCTCAAGCGCCGATCGAGAGAGAAGAACCAAGTCCGACAGGTTAATCACCGTGTTTTCACGAAGCCAGTGTGATGAAGTGAGTCTTTTTCCACGACTCCTTCGGTTCATTCTCTCAGTTTCAATCACCGGTTTCATGGTAGAAAAGAAAAACGCACCAGTTGAGTGGAACAAAAACAGTTTGCTCTCTTTCTGCGAGAGCACAACTCCGTTAAAACGAAAAATCAAAAGCAAGCTTTTTCTTTTTATCCGTCGGCAAAACAGAAGCAGGAGGACGCCTCGAGAATCCTCCGTCACTCAGTGTCTCTTCTGTTTCCTCGTATGATCAACCAAGAAAGGGAGGAAGGAGAAAAACAAAACAGAGGAGAGAAAGTCCTCTCGAACTCTGTCGGTCTCGGTAGTCCTTCCCTCCGCAGGTCAGCACCCGGCCGGGACGTCCGACATGAAGTCGAACTCGTTCTGGCCCAGCCACAGTTCGGGCAGCTCGTTGGCTCGGTCCAGTCCCAGCTCCACCACCAGCGACATGAGAACCTCCTCGTCCACCGGCTCGAAGTCGATGAGTCCTCCTGCGCCGGAGCTTTGGTTCCCCATGCTGATGCCGACACCCATCCCGCCCCCGCCGAGGCCCCCGGACGACCCCAGAAGCTGGTTCCCGGCACCCAGAGGCGAGGTGCCGAAGCCCCTCTGGGCGCCACCAGGCGTCGGGTGTCCGGCGGACGCGCCGGCGAGGTTCTGGTAGTGCGAGTTGAGCTTCTGCAGCTGCATGCTGGCGATGAGGTGCGGCCCCGTCTGCAGGCAGAAGGGCTGGGGTTTGGAGAGCGGGGCCGACGACAGCGAGGAGCCGGGCGAGGAGGCGGCGCCGGCGGACGGGGAGAACGGCACGACGGAGGTTTTGGAGGACGGGTAGTGGAGCAGGGAGCTGAGAGGGGAGGAGGAGGAGGAGAGGTCCTTCATCGCAGCGTGGGCGTCGGCCGGGAAGAGCAGTGAGGTCATCACCGGGGCAACCCAGAGCCTGCGGGAGGAACAGGGAGACGTTAGGTGATGTCATCGAACGTCAGGAGGAGGAGAGGAGTCAACGTAAACGGACACAAATCCAGACATCGAGCAACAGGAAGTGACAAGGCTTTAACAACTTGTTGCAGGGTCTGAACTCATCAGAGCTGTCACATGATCTTTACATGATAATGATCTAGAGGTATTTCAGACCTGTCTCCTCCACCTGTGAACATTTCCCTGCAGCTCTCACTCTGACCTGCGTCAACACATCAGCATCTCTGTGACATTTCGAGCTGGAACGGCTCCAGTGTCAGTTCTAAGTGCTGCTGGTTTTCAGAGAACATCCCGAACAGGTGCGACTCACGAACCTGTGTGTGTGTGTGTGTGTGTGTGTGTGTGTGTGTGTGTGTGCACCTGTGAGCACGTGTGCAGAGCCGTTGTGCAAATCTGTCATCGCGGCAACGACAGCGACGAGAGTGTTTGCTTAATACTTCTGCTGTTTGATGGCAGGGACTTTCCTCCTGATTTGCATCGGGTTGAATGGGATTGTTCAGACTTGATCAAAGAGCTGTTCATGGTGAAGTCGTCAGCGAGTGTTTGACAGGACAGAACATGATGTGCAGAATGAAAAGAGCTGCATTTTCATGATTTAATTCAAACAGTGAGTTAACTTTGGGAAATACACTCATTCACTTTCTTGCTGTGAGTCAAATGAGTGTAAAACTCTTTTCATTAAATATGACAAATTCTGAGATCAACAGGTTGTTGTGAGCTGATTTAAACTTACAACTACTAACATGTCATGTTTTTTATATCGATAATAAAAATATATGCACAGTCGTCCTTTTCTTATCTCTGCTGTCGGGTCAATGTTTCACTTCTAAATGTGACTGTTGGTGGTTATTTAACAGCAACAATGACTCTGTGACCTCACTCATGTTCTTCTGATCCTGTAAACCTCGGAGGTCAGATCTGACCCTGGACGTCCACATGACTCTGTGTCTGATTCTGTGTGCATCCACCTGATGTCTGCTTTTCCTCTGGACCTATTGAGCAGCAAATTAAGCATGAAGACTGAGGCCTGTGTGTGTGTGTGTGTGTGTGTGTGTGTGTGTGTGTGTGTGTGTGTGTGAATGGAGTGATGGGGTCACATGACAGGATAAATACATATGGACCCTGTGAACAGAGCATATGTCCAAGTGTGTGTGTGTGTGTGTGTGTTACATAAAGTGTGACACACTGAGAAAATATGTGTGTGGAGGTAAAAAGGGTGTGTGTGTGTGTGTGTGTGTGTGTGTGTGCGACTCCAACCCTCTTGCAGAAAGACTCCTATAGAGGCTCATGTTAAAGTCCCTGAGCTGGTTTATATTACACACAGTTCAAACAGCATGTGTGCCGTAACACACACACATCACGCGGCTATCCTTTGAGTAAGTTAATCGCTTAATAATATGTGGCGATAGTCCGACCCCCCCGACACACACACACACACACAGAGCGTCCTGGCTCTTATTGAGCGAGGACATAATTGCTGCAGGCAGGCATGCAGCTGCACTCCACTGATAGAGTTAACACACACACACACACACACACACACACACACACACAAAGATACCAAACAGCTGTCAGTGGCAGGTCGGAGTGTGTGTGTGTGTGTGTGTGTGTGTGTTCATTATTCATTGACTGATTACTGTCAGGAGCAGGCGGCACATGGTGTCTCTGCACAACAGCTTTCCAGCCTCGACCAGGAGACACAAACAAATAAAGGAAAGAAAGAGAGGAGCAAAAACCTGCTGCTGTAAAATGAAATTAAACATTTCACATTTTGATAAGGACGTTTTGAAAAGGAGCCAAAAACACACCTTCAGTGGAGAATACTAATTAAGAACTAAAAGACATTCTGGAGCTGATTTGGACACTTTATAACAACTGAAAGAATTTAAGCAAAACTGAACTGTTGATGAACATAAGTGACAATGATGATGTAATGCTAAAAAAAAAAAGCTAAAATATAAAAAAAATAATCAGCAAACAGTCAGATGGATTCACATCAGTTATGATGGATTGCAATGATCCAACATCAGGAGAAGAAACTGCTTTAAAACAGAGTCCTCTCCAAACCCCTCCTGTTGCATGCTGGGTATCAAATCAGTAATGTGTTCATTGGCTCAAATATCAACTGACAAAATCAGTTAGTTTCTGGTTTAAATCAAAGTTTTAGATTTCATTTTATTCAATCTAAGTTCATGAGAAGCTGCTTGTATTTAGACAAATGTAGCATTAGAGAACTTTGGCTCCAATGAAAAAAGGTTTTTTGTACAAAAGCATTTGTTAAACGATTCAGAAAAAAAGTATAATTCAGGTGTATAAACTGCCAAGTTCTTTCTTCTGGTGGATCTTCAGAGACACAGGCAGGTGACAGCTCAACGTCTGTAGCCATGTTGCAGAGGAAAGTATGAATATTTGCTGTGTTTCATACATGAAAAGTTTAGTTTCAGTTGGGGTTTACTGACGTCACATATCAGGAATTATGGGTATTGAAGTAGAGCTGCTTTAAAAGGTATCACTGCTTGTTTTTATAGTGGTGCTGATTGGAGTAAAAGAACAAATCTTCATCATCATCATCATCATCATCATCATCAGTCATTAGTCCCTTTGGTTTAATTCAGCGTCTGTCCCGACAAAATAAAGTATATTTGTCATTTAAATGAGGAGACATCTTGAGCATTGATGGTAAATATAATAATCACAGGCCTGTAAAGTTGACATTTCTAAGTTGAAAATTCCTGGAAGAGCTCAGAAGTGACAGATCCTGTTTTTTTCCCTCACATGCTCAGAGCAGCTCTTTGGCTGCAGACCTGCTCATAACAACCTCGGCCTCCTGTTTTTGTCTCCGTGGATGGATCGGCGTGCCGGGCCGTCTCCTCGCAGGCGGCGGAGCGGGAGGACGGCCCGGCGCAGGGAGGAAGGATGCTGTGTGAAACCGCTGGAGCCCGGCCAATGTTTTTTCCTGTTCACAGCTGACCTGACTCATTGTGTTCCTCCACCACTTTTATGAGATTGTGAAATCGGCCCCGGCTTCGCTTCCCTGTAAATGATTTCATTAGCAGTCTGGGCTGCTGTCTTGGCCCCGGACCGCTCCACATTTATTTTAATCACGAGCTATGAAAGTCTGCTCTCGCTGCCAGATTAGTAGCTGAGAGCAACACTGCAGCTCTGTGCTGGATACCTGCTCTCTATGTGTGTGTGTGTGTGTGCTGGATACCTGCTCTCTATGTGTGTGTGTGTGTGCTAGATACCTGCTCTCTATGTGTGTGTGTGTGAGCTGATGATCATTATATTGATTCATTGACAGAAAATATGAAAATTATCAGCATCACAATTTGTCAGATTCAAAGGTGACGTATTCCAAATACTTGCCAAGATTCACTTTTTAGAAACTGGAAAAATGAAATATGACTTGATTGATTATCGACAGAGTTCTGAATTACTTGTCTCTACATTTGAGTGATCAATCGATCAATCGATTAACTGTCTCGCAGCAAACAATTACAGTGAAGGAGACGTTTGTAAAGGTGATTAAAAAAGTGCATCTCAAACACATATTCAGTCCCTACAGGAATATCTGACATGAAGCCATATTAAACTATTGATTAGTTAGGGTTTGGCAGCTGATTATTGATGAATTGTTTAGGCTATTTATCAAGCAAAATTTCAAACATCTTCTGATTCCTGCTTCGACAAAACACTCAATTTGTAGACATTCCCTCTAATGTCTTCACCTCACTACAGGATCCACTCAGGTAGCTGTTCATAGCTTTCTATCAAATCACATGGTCTTCATCACCTCAGCTCTACAGCCACACATGGACTGAAAATGGTCATAAGAGTTAAGTTGTCCATGAGACATGATTGAAAGCTCAAGAGCTGCTAAACCTACTCACTGTAGAGAGATAATCTGTCATAAGAAGAGTCAGATAAAATGCAAACAACACAAATAAGAATAAGAAATATTACAGGAGTGTTTCTGCAATTTGTCAGTAGGCAGCACACACACACACACACACACACACACACACACACACACACACACACACACACACACACCAACAACAGAGGTTTCAATTACACAATTAAAGTGTGACGAGCAAATTGAAACGTCAGTGCGTCCCATTCAAACACACACACACACACACACACACACACACACACACACACACACACACACACACACACACACCATATGCTGCCTCAGTGTGACACATTCACCACTTGCTTTAATTGCCTCCGGCTCCACACTGAAGATGGTTAATGAGAATTTATAGGAGAAACAGACTGATTTGACTTTTGTGTCTTAATCTGTTGAAGCAGCTTTAAAAGCTCCACTTTATAATCATGAGTCACATTAACTGGTCACATGAACTGATTTCAGGCTGAAATGAGGACAAGATGTAAACAAATAAACAAACAAGCAAATAAACAAGATCCGGTTCTGTTTCCATCAAACACTCATTTCCTCCAGTTTGAGTCTTTTTGCACATGCACTCCTGTCTGTTATAAAGATCAAATCAGGTGGATATTCAAATGTAAATCTCACACAAGCTTTAGCAGCTGAACTCTTTCAGCTGGAGGCAGAAAAAAGCTTGACCTCATTTAAAATGTTATGCAAACAGCTGAGGAGGAAAAAGTTTCTGCAGACACATTCTCAGTGCAAACAGAAAATGACAGAGAGGGACCAACCTGAGAGACAAACCCAGAGCAGCTGCAGATTGAGAGTGAAGAGTGAAATCCAACGTGTGTGTTGTGCAGCTGGAAGCAGGTGAAGTGAGGCTCCGCAGAAATGAAGTGAGCTGAGACTCTGTCAGCTCCTCAATCAGCCTCTCACTGAATCAAAAGCAGTTTGTTCCTCACAGACCAGCCTGCTGTGTGTGTGTCTGTGGGTGTGTGTGTGAGTGAGTGTGTGCCACCCAAAAACCAGGACCTGGACTTCCAGAGGATCCGGATCCAGGCAGGGATGGATGAATCTTATTGGCTGAGGCAAACAGAAGGGGGAGGAGCCAAATAAATGCTGGAAATGAAATCATGATTAGGAATTAGGAAAATTATTTATCAATAAATTAGCATATAGCACATTTTAGATGCAGTATTAATATTGACAATCATAATATCAGCTGCTCTAAATTAGTGTTTGTCTTTACATTTAACTTAAATACATAAATAAAAGTCATTATGCAGAAAAGCTCATTTCAGAATTATTAAACTTTTGTCATTTGATTGAAACTATTGATGCATTAAAGTCATCTTTAATAATACATCATAATTTATAGGTTATGTTTTGTATTAATTATATGAATCAGTACAAAAGTAATTAATCTCTAAAATGTAGTAGAGTACATGTAGAAAGTGGTTTAAATGGGTTAACTGGAAAGTTAATTCCACTATTTTTAAACCTATTAGTCTAAACGACTAATAGGTACAAAAAGTTTAAATGTTAGATCTGATCCCTTAAACACAAACTAACCAGCTGGGATTAGAGAGGTTAAATGACTGTTTTCATCAGCCATTTGCGGCGGCTTTGAACAGAGCGATCAGCTGGTTCAACACAAAGGATTTAACACTGTGATCAGAGGGTTTATTTCTGTCCATATTGTTGGAAGACACTTCTGAACCTGTCAGAGGCAAAAACAAGCACATGAAGTGAACAATCATAAATTCATATCACTAACTCTGAACGGAGTCGGAACTGACAGAGGTAGAACTGTTTGACTCCTGTTGTCACTCCTGTGATAAATGTTGGCTAATTTCTTTGGCACCAGTTCATAATGATGAAGCAGGAAACAAGAGGAGAGAGCTGACATCTCATGGTTTTGGCTTTTATAGTATAAATTATATTGTAGTTTCTGTGTCTGGATATTGAGGGAATAATGGTTTTAAAAATGCCATTGTACATTTAAAAATTCTTAGAATATAATCCAGGATGTTGCTGAATCAACCAGCTCAGTAAGACTAATCATGTCTTGATGAGTTTGTTTGTAGAAAATGAGCCTGTGATAAATCTGGTTTAAGGTCGAAGCAGGAAAAGTGCAGGAACACCAGGATCCTGAAACTGCAGCAACTCAATTTGATTTCATTATTCACACCTGGGATTTTCCTCCTGTAACATGTCAAACTGTTCTCTGTGGAAAAACATCGCTCCAGTTCCGTGTCCAGTCGAATCCGGCCTCCAGAGTTTGGATGCTGCCGCTCTGCAGGGCAGATGTTGCTCATTCTGAACAAACCCCATCAGGAATCAAATGGACCATTTCAGACCACTCTGTCTTTGTCTGTGTCACTCGGCCAGAGAGAGAGAGAGAGAGAGAGAGAGAGAGAGCGGGCGAGCGAGGTGGTCTGTGAATGATTTGCATAACTACATGTTCTGCTTGTGTCCTCATGTGATTAGACACTGATGAATATGTACTGAATGATTCATTATGTCGGGTCGGCCGAGGGTTGAAACATGAGGGATCAGGTTTGATCACAGTTTGTGTGCGACGTGTTTCTCATGAACATTTAACGCCTTTTAAACACGAGGTGACACCTGAGCAAAAAGTCAATTCACACAGACAGAACAGTCCTGCTTCATTTACTAATATTATCACAACAGCTTAAAACTCGTCATTGGCAGCATTGAAGTGATGCCTGTTTATAGTTTTTTTCATTTCATTGTACTTTTATTTGGTGTAATTGATGACACAACTCGGTCTGTTTCGGTTTTATTCTGTCGTAAAACAATACGCAGAACATACTCATGAAATAATGCACAAAACAAAGAGCAGAGATTTAGCAAAAGAGCAGTTATTTATGTGGGAAGAGAAAATCCAAAACAATGCCGAAAGACAATAAACATCATGAGAAACATCTGAATGTTAGATATAAAAATCAAACATGTCAAAGGATAAAAACAGACAATTTATTCATTCATATGCTTTTGAAGACTCTTTTTCTTCGGCCACAAATCAACGTCCTCTTGTCAATCAATCCAGTTCCTGTATCATTAGAGGAAAAAGCTGATTCTAACTCTACTTTCTTCTGACTCTCAGGTATCAGACTCGATCACTGACCGTCTGTGGTCACAGGATCGGCCTGTTTAAATGTTTAAAAGTTTCACCAGCAGCAGCTCAAACTGAGCTTCTCGTCTCCGCCGGCTCGATTCAGCCTATTTTATTCATAAGGGACAAACAAAGGCTGTTTGGGGAAAAAGAAAAAATCACCCAAAGTGTCGCTGGGGAACCTCCAGCAATTCATCCCAAAAAAAAAAAGAAAAAGTCCCTCTCCTGTCCCTCCCCCACGTCCTGCTAAAAAAGAACAAGTCCATTCACCGCTCGTCGCCATTCATCTCAATAGTCTGTGGGATGGAGGACGTCATTACGCGCCAACAACATGCGTCGGCGCGGTCAAGTGCCACGCGCTCGGCCTCTCTTCCGTTAAGCAGATAAAAGGTGGCATCTGTCTTTATTGTGCGAGTAAATCCCCTCCGCCATTGACGGCAGACACTTCACATGTTGATGAGGAGCAGGATGTATGGACGGAGGCCCCCGCGGCTTTGTTCCCCCCCAGGGAGACGTTATGCAAATCAAACAAACCGTTTGTGATTTCCATCTTAGCAGACAAATAATTACGGCGTGTTGGTCAAACTGCCGGCGGACGAGCCGGACTTTTGTTGCACGGTTGGTGGATTTGGACGAAAACCTTTAAAAACTCTGTGAACTTTACGAAATTTTAGAGACACCACCTCTTTCTTTTCTCCTTGAGTTGATACAATCTGTTCTGGAAAACTCCCCGAATTCAAACAGGCTTTACAAGACTTATGCAAATGTTTAGCGCAGCTGGCAAAGTCTGTCCGCAGCAGCAACCACAGAGAACCAGAGGAAGAGGAAGGACGAGCCTCTGGTTTATCTAAACTCATCAACGGCGAGGGTCAAACGATGCTCTATTCAAAGCTCCGGCTGAGAGGTGAAGGGGCCCCGCGGCTGATTTGCATAAAAGTCGTTGGAAAACTTTTCTGTCCTGGAGCAGTAAAGGTGTGTTCAGTCTGAACCAGAGGAGGAAATGAGAACCTGTATGAACCCTCTTGTTTAGCTGCAGGTCTGATTTCTCGCTGTGGAACATTTTGTGATCAACAGGGACGTCACAGGAAAAGAATGAGGAACCTTTGACAAGCATTACGAAGAGGTTTAATGTGACCGACGGAGCATCCAAGGATAACAAAAATTAGCTGAAGTCACCAGAGTCCTGCACTAAGACTTTACAACTCAGCACCTTTTGATTGAGTCCACTCGTCCAAAACGTTACTCCATGGATTCCAACGCCGTCCTTCCATTTTCTTATCGGAAAAACTAAACATGCATGCGTCTAGAGGAAGAGAATCAGAGCCAAAGACAAATTACAGCTCGGCGCTGGCAGGCGTCCTCGGTCCTCACCGGGCTGTGGAAGATCGTTTTTCCCTCACAGGATATGTTGCATCACTCGGCCGGTTTATGTGGGATTTTAAAGTGACAGAAAAGCTCCGTAATCTTGTCTCTATGTAATCGAAATTCCATGCAAACAGGGCTGCGTGTGGACAAGAGTTATGCAACATGTACTGTATCCTGACTGGAAACAGTTGTTCCCAGACTGTCGTCCGATGATACAACTGCTCAATGAGCCAACGTTTGTCTCATTTCTGACCAATTAGATGAGACAAGAACAAACTAGAGTCAAATACTAAAGGTCATAATAAGGTTTTTCTTTTTTACAGCCAGTCAATTTCCCTGTCTTGTTTTGTTTATCATTCTCAAATACCTGCTACAAACTCGTGAAAACTGGTAAAATTTTTGCCCACTTAGTTCAGTAAAAACATGCTAAAGCCCTCTGCTGGTCAGACTGTCAAACAGCATCTCAAAACACCTTCCGATGTCGGCATTTAAAGGGACAATCCAACAATTCAAACAGCTTCACTCTGAGGTTTTAACTCGTCTCTCAAGCTCTCTTTTCTTAATTCTGTCACTTTTTGAACGTGCAACAGCGGTAAGGCCTTCCATTTTGCCTTCAGACGTGGTCGGACAACACGTTTGTTTGACGCAAACTGAGGCCTGAAGGGTCACGAGGAAAACATTCTATAGTCATTCTTGTACTGTTTTATAATCTCTAAGATCTGTGTCCTGATGTTTTTCCAAGAGGCAAATCTGCTGAGCTGGAAATATGTTTACAAATTTAGGGGGTTCTGGGTTTTCGGTTTTACAGAGTTACCGAAATAGCCCTGTTAGTCAGCCTCTGGGGGAAGTCCATTTGTCCAGACATACAAAACAACATATGACAAAAATGCTGATATGGGCGATTCCTCAAACCCCGGACTATGTGTAATGACATAATAATTATGTCCAATTCCTCTTTCTACATTATCTGCATGGCGAATTCGTTAAAGTTAGAGAACGGCTGTGGTTGTGGCAAAAGGAGGATGGCGAAGGCTAAGGAAAGATCCGGTCAGAGCTAGCAGACAGGCTACAGCAGGCTTGTGGTGGGACTTGAACTCTGGTCTCCTGACCTCACTGTACTGAAGCAACACTCCAACACTGTCGTCCTGAGGTGCAACGTTTGTGTTTACCTTCAGCTTTTTCTTCTCCGGATGAAAACTGCAGCCGGAGTCTAATTCCTCGTCTGTGAACACATAGTTGGCCAATAAAGCTGATTCTGAGGTGTTTGGCAAGACGATTCGAACCAACACACATATAGCAATAGAACTTTGGAAACATGACCAAGTGATGCAGCGCTGTCAAAAATTTTTGTGTTTTTTTTGGTTTGTAAACAACCAAAAGGTCGAGCTTCCCTCTGAAACAGGATGGTATGGGTCACGATGGAACACGATCTTCTTCTGCCTTTTGTGAAAACGCAATCCATGAATTCCAGCGGTGCCCTGAATCCTCCCGGGGCCCCCCGACTTTTTCTAATTTGACTCCGCAGAGCAAAGAAAACTACATAAACACACACAAGTCTCTCACGTCTCTCATGTTTACAGCCCCATGCCCGGCATTGTGTAAACCCCCCCACCCAGTTTATGAGATAGAATTTCAATCGTCTCTCCTTTTCCGAACTCGTAAACGGTGTAATGAGTTTCATTTGCTTCGGCTACGTTGGGCTCAAACCGCCGCGGTGACCGCAGCAGTGTTCATAAAGATCACAGGGAATCCTGACACACACACACACACACACACACACACACACACACACACACACACACACTTCTGTTCAGCACATGCCAGCTCCGACTGGTGACTCCTACATTTGGTGTGAATTTCCAGGCCATTAATTTGAGGAACATCACTTCTAAAGGAAACTGCCCGACATTTGTGGTTCCTCTTTCAAACGCTCTCCATTAAAGCCTCTATTAACCAGCCCACACTGCATAAATCACTGCTTTAAACGCCGCAGAGACACATGACAACAACATGCCCTCCTGTATTTTATTCCAACAAACGCCCGCGGTATGTTCATCAAAACACGGCAATAGTTCGGGATAAAAAAAAAAAAGTCAGTTCTTCAGAAACATAAGAAGCCAAACAGTTTACACAAGTTGATGGTTGAACCCTAAAATATTCCTCCACGAGATTTCTGACGCGGATTTGAAGATTTTGATCACATGACTGATAAGTTGTGAAAAGTCTCTTCTTTAGCTTTTATTATGACGACTCAACAGCAGATTAAAATTACAAAATTTTTCAAAATGTTCACAAATTAACAAAACTACTGCTGACAGGTTTTTTTTTCACTGGTGCCTGTTTCTCTTTCTTCAATTATCGGGATGACGGCTCTGAAGATGGATAATTATTTGGCTCCTTGTCACATGACTGATCTTGACCAATCATTGCAAACAGCAATTTTGATATCTGTTTCTGACAATTAAAGCATCGTCTCATCAGTCATTTCAGGCCGATACCAATATTTCATTTTAAAGCTTTTATATATCGATGTACCGATATCGTGCCGATATTATCCCTCTACTTTTTCAGTCAGCTGCTTGTTAAAGATACAAACTGCAGGATCATCATTCAGGTTTTCAAAAACCTAAAAATAAAAACAAAACAACAAAAAAGAAGTAGTCAAAAGTAGCAAGTCATAGTTTTTAATGTTTTCAGTTAACAAAGTTTTAGTAGTTTCACAAAAAAAAAAAAATTACTCAAGATCCACTTTCTATTTTTTTCTCTCTTTTTCAACCACATTTTACAGCAGATGGAGTTTGAAGAAATGAAAGATGGAGTCTGAGGGAAACCGCAACACGCTGTTGAAAGCTGTATTGTTTCTATGGTCGAAAATGAGCTTATTTAAAAGTCATTTGGCTGGAAACACTGGGACTGATTGATGCCGTCTTTCAGATTATTGCTGCGACCTCAAGTCCAAAAACGGATCCGATTCATTTTTCAAACATTTCTGTGATGCTGCAAACATTGAGCCGCCTTTTACTTGTTTTTCCACTCGTGTCAAAATCCCACATGTGCCTCAGCTTCATTAGAGGATTTGAAGATTCTGGTCACTGTTCAGTTTGATGTGACTAACGTGCCACATCACAAACACTACAGCTGCGGGATTAAAGAAGCCTTTTCTCTTCTCCAAACTTCTGCAGACATGGAAATAATCAGATGCACTTTGCGTCTGTTTTTAGAACTGTTCAGGGATTTGTGTTGTGATGCATTTACAAAAAACTACAATTGATATATTTACAGACTTGATGCACTTGAAGGCAACTACAGACGATTTCTCCATTTTCCAGTTCCCAAAAAGAAAGATTCCTGTCAGTGTTATTAGTGATAAACTGTGTAGTGGAAGTGCCTATTAAACACAATGAGACATATGATCCTGCAGCCGAGGATAAAACCAAACTTTTTAGGGACCCTCAATCATTTCAAGACTTGTAAAGAAAGCATGTTCTTCTATTAAAAACTCCTGCATCTGTCAATCTCTGGAGCAGCAGCCATGTTTGTCCGTCCGCTGCCAGACCAGTTCGAGACAGATGCTTTCATCTAAAACCTCCTGAAAGTTCATGTAATCTTTGTTGTCATCTTTTTTAACTTTCCCCCACATATTTTCCATTTAAAATTCCAAACTCCGTCCAGATGTTTAATTTGCAGATTTTGCCCGGGGGTCAAAACAATGTGGCTGAACAAATCAACTTCCATGATGTGAGACCGGCTATTTTTCCAAACTGTTTATTTGTAAACCAAAGTTTCTCAAGACTTGGAAAATTCATTTCACATACTTCCAGGCCTGTTCAGAAACTCTTCTTTTTTTTTTTTTTACAAGCATAACGAGGCGTTTGGGGAACGTTGGCTTTTTGTCTGTTTTAGTGCTTATCTGACCTCAGGGGGCTGAAATCACGGCAGCACCGGGGTGAAGGTGAAACCAGACACCTGACAAATCTGTTTTTCCATTTAGTTGAAAATGTCTCTGACTGATACACAAATGCTTCCCTCGAGAGCAGAAACTCTGGGTGCACCGACTGTAACTCAGTTTTACACATCCACGCTGAACTCGCCACAAACTCTCTCATTCACACAAACTCACATACCTTTTCCAAAAAAACAAAAGGATTAAAAACAGTGAACATTGTACAGAAACCACATCACCCCCCCCCCCTTATTAAACTGTTTTCCCCTGGAAACACTCAGCTAATGTTTTCCAAAAGCCTCCCTCGCTCTCTTTTTCCTGCCTCGTTCGCCCCGTGCCTCGGGGCCGAAGGGGTCTGCTCCATATTGTCTTCATTAAAGCCACCGAGCGTCGACCTGGTTTGGAAACATGGTGTGTGTGGAGGAGGAGGAGGAGGAGGAGAAGGCTGCTGACTCCTAAACCACATTCTTTAAATTCCCTGTAAACAAGAGAAAGAGAGAGAAATGAGAGGGGCGAACACACACACATTCACACACATGTACAGGGAGGAGGAGGAAGGAGAGAGGGTCAAACTCATCACGTTAAGGGGGATTCAAACATAGACTGTATACAATATGGACATAGTGTCCGTGACGTCACCCATAGGTTTCTGAAGAGCAAAAATGAAGCAAATCGTAGTGCGTAGCCATCTTGGTAGTCTACCTCCGCTTACTCCAAATATGGACAAAGAGGTGGAGTGAGGGCGGAGCTGAGGCGGGTCGAATGAACGCTATTGGCTGAAAAAAGCCGCTTTATTCGAAATAATCAAACTAGCTA
>JBBMOC010000208.1:227986-247487 GCA_037975185.1 Centropyge bicolor | reverse complement strand
GTTTTTTTCTGTCGTAAAATCGGACATTTTAACATGGGGCTCAAATGTAATTGACTCCCTTCTGCAGCCTGCTCTAGTGGTTATTCGAGGAACTGCAGCTTTTTTGCACTTCCGCATTGGCTTCATTCTTCAGGTTGCCGCTTGATGTCGACTCATTTTCAATATTATTATGTGATGAGTGAAATTGTGAGAATAGTTTTCTTGCTTATTTATACTATACTTTTGAGGACTCACACCAGTCATTCATATTGTAAACACTAAATAACACACAGCTTCAACATTCACCACTTTACACTTCAGCCAAGTGTAAAAACCTTGTTGAATTTCTGGCTTTTACACTCATCTGGCCTGACTGGAAAACAAAACTGAAGACAACAAGTAGATGATGATTTGATCTTCCAGGATCAAACCTGCACATGAACTTGCAACACACACACACACACACACAGAGGAAACTCTTTCAGCTACGTCCCAACGTTCAACAACAACTTTCCCTGCTCTGATTCAGTCCAACACTCCACCGACATTTGATTAACGAAGGCCGATAACAGATGCGTGGAAGTGGGATAACGAGCTTCTTCACAGCCCATTTTTCTGTGTCATTTCGTAAACAGACAAATTCCCCTCGGGAGCGCACACATTCTGCTCCGGTGACGTTTCCGCTGATTGAGCCCGTGACTCTGGGAGCCGACACATCCCCGACGGCAGCGAGGGGCAGGACAGGAAGTGGCTGCAGACAGGAAAAGAGGAAGTAGGAAGTAAAGAGGCGGGACGCTTCCCCGCTGCCAATCTGGGAGCAGAGACGTCCTCCCTTCCTGTGCGGCTCTGAGACAGACACACAGTTGGATTTACTCCTGCTGCTCTCACTGGAGACGGGATGAGTTGGACCAAAGATGAGGAACGAACAAAAAACGGATAGAAAAATGAACGAAAAATAAGATGGAGAATGAAACAAAGTTGACAATAAAGTTAATCACAAAAGAGAGTTTCACATCTGTCACAAGAAAGTCACAGCTTCTTAAAGCTGACTGGGATAAAATACTTCGATCAGGCAGCCATAAGACTAAAGGACAGAAGACGGGGACAGGGTCTGTCAATGCCATGATCCATAATGAGCTTAAAATTTGGAAGAACAAGTGAGACCTCAAACTGTCCCAAAGAGAAGACACTGCCTGTTGTAGGGAAGCAAGACCAGGCTGGTAACTATGTGTAGACAAAAGGAACATAAGTCAAATGATCAGTGACCACAGATGAAGCAGATACAGGTTTAAAACCCACAAATGAGCTCGGTTACATGTCATGGATTGGTCCTAGTTTTATATCTCTGTTTGTCACAAAGAAAGTGCTTTAATTATCAAAAAGTAAATGAGACACAAAATCAGCTTCTCTTATTTGACCATTATGGAGTTAGAGGAATAAAAGCTGACAGAAACCTGTTTTTTTCTTCCTAATGCAAGACAATGACACATCACTTTCGATTCACCCTGGATTCATGCACACTGGGGGTTCATAACATTTTATCAGAGTCTGTAAATCCTGAAAATCCAGGTGCCAGTTTCCGTTAGAATATTTTTAGCACACACAGTCTGTGCTTCGTGGGCCTGCGGTGGAGACAGGAAGGAGAAGAGCGACAGAACGAATGGAAGGTACAATATGTGATAAAGGATATGAGCTGGATTCACAGTGAGTGTGTGTGTGTGTGTGTGTGTGTGTGTGTGTGTGCTGAGGCAGCAGGGCGGCCGCAGGAAGTTTGGATCTGCGGTTTGTTTTCGATCGGAGCAGCTCGGCTGGGAGGAACTCGGCTGCTGGGAAACGGACTGAGAGGAGAGGAGAGGTTTGGGGTGGGGCAGGTGGGATTACTGAAGAAAGTCAAATGGACAGCTCCAACTATTCATCATTAGTACTTGGACTGATTCCTCTGTGCTGCTGTAACATCTGAGTTCCTCCTCTTGGGATCAACAGAAGTTCATCTCTCATCATATTGGCAATAAAGCCAGGTCAGGATGGCCGAGCGGTCTAAGGCGCTGCGTTCAGGTCGCAGTCTCCCCTGGAGGCGTGGGTTCGAATCCCACTTCTGACATCATCCTTTTGTGAATCCCCACTGTGGGACGAATAAAGGCTTATCTTATCTTATCTTACGTCAAATGTTTGGAGGATAAATTTATCTACAGTCTGGCCTCTAAGTCTGTCAGCACCATCAAGCAAATATATTTTCATACTTTGGTAAATCAGCTGAATGATTGAAGGCTGTTTTTAACTGCTTTATAAAAACAAGCAGACTCAGTCAAAGCTTGTTGCAGAGTGGGATAATGAGTCAAAGACACAGATAGTTATTGATATTAGTTTCATGCTTTTAGACTCAACACATCGATAAATAAATATAATGAATTAAATATATAAATAATGAATAAATATAAGATATATCATGTCACAGCATGGTCAACCAAAGAAATGTGTTTTGCCATTTAGACATCTTCTAAATACACTTTACAAGATGACACCTATCTCCTCAAAATGTTTTGACATTTGAGGCAACGCAACAACACATTGTGCCACCAGCAAACAAATAAACAACAAACAAATAAATGTTCTTGGAGAAGTAACAACAACAATTTATTTCTTTATTTGTTCCCAAAAAAGCACAGTAGACTATAACAGCCCGCATGCCCGTCTAATCAGTAACACTAACTGACCTTTGACCTCTGTGGCTATTCTTAGCCAGCCTCCATGTTGCTAACCCTCCGATTCAGATCGACTCCGCCGCGATCACACAATGGGGGTCAATCAGGATCAGCCGAACGCTAACAGACAATACAAGTCAGCGGGGAGGGTTAATGACTCTCTATCTGGCGGCTGGATTCCCGGTTCAAAGTACAAAAGGCACTTTTACTTGTGTTTTTCTAAGATATTGCAGTATAATAAGTGTGACAGAAGCGGGGCCATTGTGTGGGTTATCTGCACGGTAATATTTTGTCTGCTAATCAGTGAATATTACAGCACTATTGTTGATGTGACGGGCCAACTCTGACTAATGTTTGTGTTCTCTACGCCACTATTTTTAAATCATTTGGTCCAGGGTTTGTACAAGTCCAAAACTCTGGGACTGAGAAAAACAGGATAAAGTTGATTCCATGACAAATAAACTCTTTCAACCAAATATTTAAAACAAGAGCACGACAAATTTGTTTGGATTGATTTCAGTGAGATTCGAGCACAAAAAACAAACTGAAACTTTTTGAAGTGGCTGTTTTTGGATGATGGAAACGAGAGGAAGCATCATTTGTTAGTTTTTGTCACTTAAGGACAAATTTGAAGATTTTTTGATAAATGAAAACGCTTCACCTGATGCAGCTTTTTAACTGATAGTTTCCCATTTGAGCGACTGTTGTTTCCTCCACCTTGAAGCCAATTTATCAAACCATGAAAGAGAAAATTGTTATAAAACAGACCAGTGCATTATCTGACTGTAATGAATGTGTGCATTCATGTGGTTTTTGTCTACAGTAGAGCAGGACACACACACACACACACACACACACACACACAAAAGGGTACAAAGGTAGTTTTTGTTCCCCGTGTCGCTGGAACTTCAGCTTTGCTTGGTCATCATGGATAAATGCCCCTCTTATCGAGCACAACGAGCACAGACACACACACACACACACACACACATCTGTGTAAAGTGGTGCAGTGACTTCAGTAGAAAATGACCTTCAGAACAGATCTATTTTACCTCAGAAATTGGAAAAAGAAACCAATAAGCACTTTAATTTTCAGGTTGGGAAAAGCCATCATGGTGTTTTGTTTCTTACATTTATCATTTCAGAGAGAAAATGAGTGTGTGTGCGTGTGTGTGTGCATGTGTGTGTGCATGTGTGTGTGTGCCCTCGTCTTCATCATCTGTAGCAGCTGCCCGCACTGATAGTTGCTTTGTTTTCAGTGAGTGCTTCTTAATGAGGTCAAAGGCTATTTAGGGCCACTGGACGCTGACGAGTAGAAACAAGAGGTACCTTTATCACGGTCAGAACACACACACACACACACACACACACACACACACACACACACACACACACACACACACACACACACACACAAAGAGTCTCTTTCTCCAGCATCTGATTTTTGGACCTTGTCTTAGTCAAATGTAATGAATAGCTGTGTGTGTGTGTGTGTGTGTGTGTGTGTGTGTGTGTCTGAGTACAGACACAAGACAGACAGATGGGTCTACTGGTTTCTATTTAGAGAGAAGATGGGTCTATTTGATTTACCAGTTAGCGTAATAAGAAAATGAGCATAAGTGATCACACATCCTTTCTTTTACAAACAAATCACCGGGACATTTTTTATTCCTTCAGTGGGTTCATTTGTTTACGTCCACACTACGGCCTAATTGCAGTAAATAACCAGATTAAGTTCCACTTCAAGTGTTTACATGGTTCACAGTGACCTGATTTTTGGAATAACCAGTAGTCAGTATGTTGTGTTTCCTAATCCTGTTAATGCCGGCCTCCAGGAAACATCTTAATAACATCATAAAACAGGAGAAGGAAAATGAAGGCATTTATTTGATTTATTCAATGCTGTAAAAGCCATTTTATGGTTGGATTTTCTGCTTCATATACACCATGAAAACACTGAGAGTAGCCAGACTACACTGGACACTTGTTACAGTAATTCAGAACGAGTAATCGAATTATGCTCGACTGTGGATTTCTGTCTCCCTTCATCATTAAAGTGAATGTAAAAGTACCAAATCGGTGTTACAGATAATTACCTACACTGTTAATCTTCATCTTATCTTAAGTGTCAAATGACGACAAAGTAAAGACACAGATATCTCAACTATTCATTCTATAAAAAGAGAAAAAGAAATAACTAATGAATTATATCAAGACAATATGGAACAAATCACTGACTCTCACTCAGCGTATTTTCTCTTTCTCTCTCCTTTAAAAATGCTATTATTCCCACACAGCATTCAAAAAATACACCTCAACACCAAATGAGATGGACAGAGAGGAGCCTGTGTTGGACGGAGCAGACTGAGAGGAATTGTCAACACCAGCAGCCGTCTGTCTCACACACAGACTGAGTCACCTGAAGACAAACCCCTTTATTGAGAAGCGGGCGGCCATCTTTGATTAGATGGAGTGACTCAGCAGACGGCGAACACAAGGGGGTGTGTTTGTGCTTTTTATGTGTGTGTGTGTGTGTGTGTGTGTGTGGTGGCCTGTGATTTCGTGTGACAGTGCGATGAATGAGTGCGTTTGTGTTCATGTGGGAATATGTGAATGTGTGTGACTGTGGCTGTGAGAGAGTGTGTGTTGTCATACCTCGTGGTCTGGTATCTCTGAGGAAAGAGTCTTTCCCAGCACTGCCGCCGTCAGGTAGGTCCAACAACGAGCCGTGTTGGCCAGGTTATAACCTCCTGGTGAGAAAGGAGGAAACACAGGCTGATGTAAGGAGGAAACTACTTGTCAAGAGTCAGGCAAAAAAGTTTATCTTTGAATCGAACAGTGTGGAACGATTTCATTTCAGTTAATCCAGTCGCTAAGAAGGATAACTAAACAAGATGTCAAGATAAAGACTTGAACTGGAAAGAGGAAAAAGAGAAACGAAGTGTTTTCAAATTCAGCCAGCTTCATGTGGAGCGAGACGAAATCTGACTCGTCACAACAAATTGGAAGCCAGCGAGACGAAAATGTTAGGCCAGAGAAGTTACCAACTCTGTCTGTCTCACACACAAAAGACAAACGGAAAGAGGGGAGGATGAAGAGGATGGAAAGTTAAGAGAATGACAAGAAGCAAGAAAGAGAGGAGAGGAGGATATAACTGAGAGAAAGTATGTAGGACAGAGAGGGAGGGAGAGAAAGGAAGAGAGGTGGGATTGTAGTTGAGTAAAATGGCTTCATTGTGTCGTATAAGTAGTAGCTATCATCTGGCCGAGGGCTGAGGGGTCTGGAACATAGCACGGTGTGTGTGTGTGTGTGTGTGTGTGTGTGTGTGTGTGTGTGTGTGTGTGTAATTGTGCACAAGTGAGCAAATCACTGGGACTCAAAGCAAATACAAACACATAAAAAACATGGTACATTATCGACCTTTCATTGTATCTTAACACACTGAGAACATCTGAATGTATACGCTCATATCACACACACACACACACACACACACACACACAGATCTACGCATTCACACACAGAAAGAACACACAACAGCAGCCGGATAAATAAACACTCACATACAGCGTACCTCCACCCAGCAGCAGCGTCGGTAGCTGCCACTCCAGGACATAGTGCAGACACTTGCCCACCCCCACCGGGGTCATGTTAAAGGAGCACATGGGGTCGCCCGCCATGGTGTCGGCACCCAGTTGCATCACTATGGCCTCTGGGTTGAACTGTGCCCGCACTTCCTGCATCACACTGCAAAACAAGATGGCTGTGAACTTGGAGACACTGTGTTTTAAAACAATAGAGTTTAAATAGTGTTTGAAATGATAAATTACAGCTATGAAGATTTATCAACATCTGACCAGCCATGGCTTCTGTTCTACACAGCTGATTCTGTTCCACCAATCAGACATCACCCCTCAGATATGATTAATGAACTGTAGAGTCTCTGTCAGCCAGCAGTAAATTATAGATCCTGCTTGATTTTGGGTCATTTCATTCCTTGATTGCAGTGATCAAACCTGCAGTCTGTGTTTCGAGCAGCAGCCACCATGGTTGAATTTATCAAGTATCATAAATTGAAGATCCAACAGTAGCCACTAGTTGGCAGCTCCAAAAACTCCCTGGGAAAATCCTGGACTTTCCTCTTAAACTAAATCAATAATTAGATTTTTCTACAAATTTAAACATTAAGCAAATCTGAACAATTTTACTTTAGGTTTGCCTTGTTGTGTGTTCAGTCGAGAAAAAGTCCTTCAACTGGAAAATCCCCAGTTTAAACTCTCACGCTGGAAGGAATTCCCTCTTGAAGCGTCCTTGATAAAATGCTGAAAGTGCATTAGCTCCGAGGCTCTGCTCTATGGATGACCCTGACCTCTGATCTGAGGGCGGGCTGCGGTTCGGAGAGGGAAGAGAAAATAGAATTTCTCCTCAGGGATCCATGAGGAAAATATGCTTTGGACGTTGCCTCTGAGTTGCTCTGGGAATTCCTCATACTTTACTTTCTGTGTGTTTGTGTACCTGATAAAAATCTGGTAGTATCGGTCGTCCTTGATGCCGTCCTCCAGCGGGACATTCACGGCGTACCATCGGCCTTTACCCAGCCCCGTGTCACAAACATCACCCGTACCTAAATATACACACGACCATATTAGACTGTCTCACAATGCAGGTCGTCATTAACACATGTTGCATCTTAAACATCTGTATAGACCGACCTGGGAAGAATCCAGGAGAGAACTTATGCAGAGAGACGGTCATGACTTTGGATGTGAAGCTGAAGGCGTCTTCAACACCTGCAGTGAGAGGAGGAAAAAAATCTGAGTGGATCAATATATGAGACATCTGGGTGCAAGTTAACCTAATGAAGTGATTTAATCCTGATCATTGATATGATAAACAAACTCAAAAAAATCAAGGTTATTTTTAATGAAACCCTGCTGGGAGCCAAATTTCCTTCTGAAGTCAATATAACTTTAGTGCTTGACTTTATTGTGTTAGTGTGTTACCGTCTCCGTGATGCAGGTCGACGTCCACATACAGGACTCGCTCGTATTTCTCCCTGAGTCTGAGGATTCCCAGCACAGCATCGTTCACATAACAGAAACCTGACGCCTCATCCCTGGGAGACAGAGAGAGGGGGGAACAGAAATGTAAGGTTTAAAAGTCTGACCTTCACCTGGAGCGCCCCCTTCAGGTCCATCAGTGGAAGTGAGAGCTGATGATTCCAATATTTGTGTGGTAAGTGTGTTTACAGTCTACTTGTGTCTGAACAGGTGGACTTACTTCTTGGCATGGTGCCACCCTCCTGCCCAGTTGATGGCCACATCACACTTTTGGTCCAGCAGACACTGGGCTGCAGTCAGGGTAGCGCCCCCTACTGCTGCCGCATAGTCATATATCCCCTCCACCACCGGACAGTCATAACCTGGAGGGGGGGGGGCACACGTAGGAGGAAAAAGACAAAATGAAACGTCAAAAGAAGGAAAGGTGGCAGGAAAGGGTGGAGCAGTTTGCTCTGTGACAACACGGAAGGATGAACCAGACAGAGGTGTGCTGAAAACAAAAGCAGGAAGTACGAAGAATGAGTCGAGGACATAAGGAAGAGCAACGATGGATGAGGGTGAAGGAATGACGGGAGGGAATGAGTCAAGGGTATGAAAAACAAGCAGGGTGAACCTGAGGATTAGTCTAAAGTTAGAAATGTAAACCATGGAGAAAGATGGACTTTGGGCTGGTTCATCCAAGAACAACAAACCATGGTGGGACCTTCTTGACAGCGTCCCACCCAGTGGAAGTTTAGTTTGAGATTAATGTATTCCTATCTCACCCATAATATACTAACAAGGTAAAAATGACAGCACAATTATATTATTATTGAATTTAGGGCATTAAGAAATAAAAGTACTCCATTTAAGACTAAATAAAATTACATTTAATTAGATTAGAAAAACCTTGACAGTGTACTCTGTTTGAATCTTGTGTTATAGCGCCCTCTGCTGTTGACACACAAGCACTGCATATAACTTCACCAGCAATCTTCTAAATCTCATTTTCCACTTTAATCTCTCCATTTTCCATCTTATGCTGTAATGAAGACCAGCTAGACAAAAGATTAGCAGTAAAATCTGTCTGTAGTGAATAAGAAGGATCAGCATTTCAGATGCTAGTGATAAATACTAATATATTATCTTGGCCAGTAAAAGTTATTCTTGGCTTTTCTCACCCAGTCCGTAGTCGACTGACTGTGGATCATCGTTGTCTCCATCCTGGCTGATCTTGTGAAGATGCTCCAGGTAAGAGTCTGTGTGGAACTTGGCCATTTCCTCTATGGTGGCCAGTTGGGGTTTAATGGTGCTGGGGAGAGAGGAGGGGTGGGGGGTAATGTTAAAGGCTGCTTGCACAATAACTGCAGACAGATTTATTCACCCAGTCATCAAATAAAAATACTGCATGTGAATAAAAGCACAGAAATCTGCAGACGACTACCGATGATTCATGGGAGACTGCGGCTTTGCTGGTGATTTCTGGCCGTGACAAACTGAGTAGCTTTCACATCAGGAATGACCAAGTGTGAAATATTGGCCCCGCACAGGCAGCAGTAAAAGAAAACGCCAACTCCACATAAACTGCTGTGCTAATATAAAATAAATCAACAGAGTAAAGACTGCGTTGACATATTGCGATTGAACATTGAGGGGAAAATACCACCATCATTCCATTAGTTTCCATTTCCATTAGTTTAAAGAGAAATAGTGTAAACTGTGAGCTCTGTTTGCCAGTGCGCAAAGCAAAACGTTTATGGAATAATAAATTGTCATAAAACCAAAAATGCCAGCTAATCAAAGGGTGAAATCACCTTCTGGAGGAAAGATTAATGTGTTGGAAGTGAGAGGCATAATCAATCGGTTTAAATCAGTTTTAAACTTTTACAAATACAAACACACACACACAGCAACTCACTATCTGAGTGCAAAACATAAACACATTTAATAATCTGAGTATAAAACCAATTTCACTCTAAATGAACTTAAACTGTATATGAATGAGTGTATAAGCAGATCATCACACAGCCTGAACAGACAAGGAGACCCTTCAGACAGCAGCTAGCAAAACAAGCTGCTAATCAGAAGCTATTTCTCTTCTATAAAAACGTCTTTAAATCTCCATTTAGGTTAAAAACTGACATTAACTTCACTCACCTCATGTGTTCAAGGAGCCCATAAGCTTCTATCAGTGAGTGAACCATACTCGCCTGGAAACAAACCACAGAGTAAAAACACACACTGGATAATAATGAGACTAAACTAATAATAATGAGAAGAAACTAAAGAGTAAAGGCTTATAATTAGCCTCAACATCCTCATTAAAACAACTCACCCGGTTTGGTACTTTGGATAAAGAGTCGCAGGTCTCGATGTATTCCGAGCTGTAAACATACGACACTCTCCGTTTACTGCAGCTTTCTTCATCACTGTCTCCTCTGCAACTCATTTACAACAGTTTAAATATCAATTACTAGACGGAGAATGGAGATAAAACAACAGTGAAGAGAAGAAGCGAGCGGCGTCTTCTTCCCAAGTCTGGTGTCACACCGTCAACATTCCCCCCGGAAAGTTAGTTCAAAGGCTGGTTATTTCCTCGGTTGGCGGGAACACGACATGATAAAGTATTTCTAAAAATTCCCACCTTGTTTCGATTTTATTCAATTTTGAATAAATACATTTTGACGATTTTTGTTGAGGACGAAGAGCTGCTTTATAACCGGAGACAAACAGCGAATCTTCGTTCCGAGGGGGGACGTTTGTTTTAGTGGAACACACCCGGAAAAATCCCTGGAACGCAAAGCATTCTGGGACTCGTTGTAGTCTCTTGTAGTCGCGATCGTTTCAAACGAGTTTGTTTCATACAGTCTATGGTTTGAGCCAATAAAGCTAATGATATTTAATTACCTAATAAACTAATACATTTCTAGTCAGCTGATTTTTATCAGTAAACTTTTAATTGTAAATTTAATACCAGGATTCGGCTAAATATCAACATATTTTCAAAAAATGGCCACAAAAAAGAATGTATTTCTAAACAAACTGATAGAACAATAAATACGCTTTATGTGTTGGTTTACTGGTGTTAACTGTTTTTTCCTCCTTTTGCTTCCTGGTTGAATTTGACAGTATGTGACACAGCAGTTCAAACATTTTTGTAAAGTAGTGTAATGTAATTTTTATACGTATTTGTTGATAACGTAAAATTCAGGTATATTACTTTTATCCTCAACTGGTACATTTTATTCTGTCACATTGTGCAAACTGCATACAAGTGGTTGCACAAGTGTCAAGTTATATACAATGAAAAATAGTATTTCCGGTGATAGTCCTGAAAATAAATGCCGCAATTCAGCACTGACGCAAAATACTACAGTGACAATATAACAAACAGATGTCAGTCTAAAAGCTGATTCCAGGAAGCTTCTATTATCTATTAGGTTAGGGTTGTATTTATTTGATTCAATTTCATTAAAAGTTATGCACTTCTTGTTTTTTTCTTGGCCTTTAAACTCTCTTCAAAAATTGAAAATGCACTTGTGTAGTTCAGGTCTAACCTACCTTTATTTTGAAGGTAGTATCTGTAAACTTCCTGTCCTGCTTCCTCTTCCTGTCACTAGCTTTCCGCAGTTTCAGGTTTCGGCTCCTGCCGGATCTGCTGCTGTCTGACAGCCGGGCTGCAGCTTCTCTGAAGGCTGGCCTCCTCTTTCTGCTCTTTGGGCTCAAGAGAAGCGAAGAAATGAGTTTGATGTCGAGGAATTAGCTCGTTTTTTTTCCTGAAAACTTGAAGTTAGCCGCTAACAGTCGCCATGAGGAGCAGAAGCAACTCGGGCGTTAAACTGGACAACTACGCCCGGATTGTCCACCAAACTATCCTGAGACACCAAGTAAGACTTTAACCAAGATTCTCACGTGTATTTAACAAACTTTAACAGTTAATTAAAGTTGCTCTGTCAGTGAAAACAGGAGCTTCTTCTCACCTGTGCTGCAGGCAATGTTAGCTTGTTCAGTCAGAGCCAGAACTCTGATGTTTTCATGCTTTCAGGAGTCACATTGCGCAACATGTCAGCTCTCTCTCTCACACACACACCACACACTCATTACACACTCATTACATGTGAGAGTGTGTGTCCTCATTGATGCATTATAAAAGAGTCTGCAGACCCTCATTAACATGCATCACGTGGTCAAATGTCTATAGACACATGTGATTGTTGGTGTTATTCCTAAAGCCTGTGTATGAATCTGCAGCTCTAACAGCCTCCACCTTCCTGGGAGGACTCCACAAGATTTAGAGCCTGGCTGCAGGATTGTTTCCATTCATTAGAGTTTGGCCCCTGATGTTGGGCACTAAAGCCTGAATGAGGTGCTGGATGAGGTTTGAGACTCGGCTTGGGATTTCTTTATGGAATGGTTTTGTGCGCAAGGTCATTTTGTAAGTGTTGCCACAAAGTTGGCTGCACACTGAAATCTAAAGTATTACTAATGGTCCCTAACTAATGGCCTCAGTCCAAACTCCCCCAGACAGTCACACCGAATGTCCACTTACTTTTGGCCGTATAGTTTAAGACACTCTTTAACCTGTAACACTTACAGTCAGGGCTGGAAAAAGTACTCATACCTTGTACTTAACACTACAAGTATTAGCATTAAAATATAATTCAAGTTGTAAAGTCAAAGTGCTCATAATGCATAGAGGCCAGACTAATGTATATTATTTGATTATAATTACGGATGCATTAATGTGTTTTAAAGGCTGTAGCTGGTGAAGGCGGAGCTGAAACTAATGAACTAACTAACTTTATAAACTGCTGGATTGATTGCGAATTTCCCCCAGGGATCAATAGAGTCTTGTCCTAACCTATAATAATACATCATAATTTACTAGTTGATCATACTTTGTGTTATTCTTATGTAGTGGAGTAAAGTACAAGTATGTCATAATTACCCTTAAGTGCAGTACATGAACCATAATAACTACATGCCAGACCCCAAACCTGACCTTCAGTATAACATAAACAGAACTCCAACCAAGTCTAAACCCTCAAACAGCCTTTAAAGAATTGACCACCAAATAACATGTGGCCCTCACAAAGATGCCAGTACAGTAACATACCCACCTCACATAGCTTCCTCTGCTCCTTTAAACACCCGGCAGTAATCCGCCCTCTGCAGTCAGAAACTGAAGACGTTAATAGATAGAATAATAAAAATACTTGGCAGGACTGTGACTCTGCATTTTCCCCTCCTGACTTGTGTGTTTTAGCACTGTGGGAGGAGGGATCAAATAAAACAGACTCCATCCAGAAAGAGCTGAGCACAGAACACAAACCCCTGTGCTTTGAGTTTTAGATTGTTCTGAAGTTGATAAAGACACCAAGGAGACGAGGACGAGGTGGTCCAGAGGTTTTGGGAGTTCATTATCTGTCCTCTACTTTTTGGAGTTCTCTAAAAGCTTCAACAGGAAAATGGAAGCGGAGGCAGTCGGTGTGAAGTGTCCTTTGAATCTGTCCCAAATGGCGTCCAGCCAGTCTGCAGTTGTATCCAGCTCAGTGCTCAGATGGATCACTGCACTAATGACTGGAGCAGTGAGAGACTATCTGCAGCCGTCAGCCAGGAGTCAGCTGCTGAGGAGGAATGAATGTAGTGACAGTCATTTATCTGTCTGTCTGTCAGTGATGATTCAGCACTTAGGAGGTTAATATACTGTTAGTCTTAACCAGAGAAAATAACTCGACACATGCTTCTCTAAACACATGAATCTCCCTGGTTTGACTTTTCCATTGAGAAGCAAAGGTGACGTGTCTCACTGGTGTATTTGTGCAACTTACCCAGAAGCCACTTTGTGTGACATTTCTCGCTGTTGGTGATGAAACCTGACTCGATGTTGAAAGAGCTGCCTCAGTCAGCTGTAATAAGAGAACAATATAGAAGTTAAACATCAGGAGTTTGGTGGCTCTTCAGGCCCAACAGGAGCTACAGAGAAGAAAAATCTGTGTTTTTAAGGTGTTTAACTTTCACTGCAGTTCCTGAGCTGGCAGCATAGTTCAACCTGCATTACATCATTTGGAATTGTGCATCAATGGTGGTAAACATCCTCTTTGCAACAGCACACAATGGGGCTTATGGGAAATGGGAAGTACGAATATTTTTGTTTTTCTTACTCTTGTGAACGTAATTTTTCTCACATCTCACAAACAAAAATAAAAATAATAGCTAGTTGCAGTTTTACTTCATGGAATACTACATGAAAAAAGTGGGGAGTCCCTCAAAGTAATAATACAACAACAATTAAATGAAAGTGTTTGCATAAGTTCATGTTCTCCTTATATTTTATACTATACCTGTACTTTTTACACTAAGTTAATATGCACACACTGAAGCTCTTTACATTTCACCAACTGAAGCATCTCATTAGTTTGTGTTAACTGCTGACCTTTGACCTCTGTGTGTGTGTGTGTGTGTGGCAGGATCCAGTAACAGGTCTTCTGCCCGGCAGCCCGGACCAGCCGCACGCCTGGGTCCGAGACAATGTTTACAGCATCCTGTCTGTGTGGGCCCTGAGTCTGGCCTACAGGAAGAACGCCGACCGGGATGAAGACAAGGCCAAGGCCTACGAGCTGGAGCAGGTGCTGCTCCTTTCCCTCTGCTGATGATTCTGTGTGAGCAATGAGGTGAAAATGTAGACGTTTAACCATGTGTCTCTCTCTCTCTAGAGTGTGGTGAAGCTGATGAGAGGTATCCTCCAGTGCATAATGAGGCAGGTATGTTGTCTGCAAGGTGTGATACAATCTGAGATATTAGAGAATGTATATCACAATATGAAAAATAGAATCTGTTGCTGTTTCTTCTCACCATATATATTGTCCCTTTTCCCCTGTTTAGCTGGATAAGGTGGAGAAGTTCAAATACAGCAGAAGCACCTCGGACTCGCTCCACGCCAAGTACGACACCAGGACCTGTGCCACTGTTGTTGGAGACGACCAGTGGGGTCACCTGCAGGTCGACGCCACCTCGCTCTTCCTCTTCTTCCTCGCTCAGATGACGGCATCTGGTAAACAGGCAGCACACAGTCATTTATAAATGTGAAGTGTTGCTAAATCTTTGAAGTATCAGTTAAGTGTTTAAATAGCTCAGTATGTTGACTGTTTGTGTGTTTGTGTGTGCACCAGGTCTCCACATCGTCTACACCCAGGATGAAGTGGACGTAGTTCAGAACCTCATGTTCTACATTGAGGCAGCTTACAAAGTGGCTGTAAGTGTTCATTCATCATCAACAGCCTGAGGACAAAAACACACAACTGAGCTTCTAATGATTGGACCTTAAATTCCTTGAACCATTTTCCAGGAACAATAAATGCTTCTTCTTCTTCTTCTTCTTCTTCTTCTTCTTCTCCTTCTTCTCCTTCTTCTTCTTTTTTTTCTTCTTCTTCTTCTTCTTCTTCTTCTTCTTCTTCTTCTTCTTCTTCTTCTTCTTCTTCTTCTCCTTCTTCTTCTTCTTTTTTTTCTCTTCTTCTTCTTCTTCTCCTTCTTCTTCTCCTCCTCCTTCTTCTTCTTCTTCTCCTTCTTCTTCTTCTTCTCCTTCTTCTTCTTCTTCTTCTTCTCCTTCTTCTTCTTCTTCTTCTTCTTCTTCTTCTTCTTCTTCAGGATTATGGGATGTGGGAGAGAGGAGACAAAACCAACCAGGGCATCACTGAGATCAACGCCAGCTCTATCGGCATGGCCAAGGTTCACACACACACACACACACACACACACACACACACACACACACACAGAAACACTTCACATGTCTTTGTCCTGAGTGTGATATTGCAGTTGGAACAGTGGGGAGCAGGTAGATGGAGGAGAAGCAGCGTCTGAGTGCTGAGTGAAAGCAGAACAGGTGCTGCAGTAAGAGAATCTCTGGCAGGCTGGAAGGTGTCTAGTCACGGCGACGGCCTTTACACTGACCTTTAGACGACCCAGACTCTCCAGACTCACTCCGGCTCGGATGAAGGACTTTGTTTTGGTGCACACAGGAGCACTGATACTTCCTGATGTTAGAGAAAAATCTGATGCTGCTGTTTGTTAACATTTTCAGTTTCTTAAAAATCTCCTTCTAACTATTGGTGGCAGCCTGATTTTCTTCTAAATGGGAGCAGGTTTTTTTATATTATAGAATGTTTTTTTTTTAAAAAGAATTTTATAACATGAAGAAGTCAAAGTCTTCAATGTAAAGAAAACATTGATGAGTTTTCACACAACAGGATACCGTCTGTCTGTGTCCTTGGCTGCAGCGCACAGGAGGTATCAGGTTCCCTGTGGTCTCCCAAGAATGGCTTCTCACTCCGAAATAACACAGCACTCGCAGTATCCACTGCACACGCGCACACACACACACACACACACACACACACACACACACACACACACACACACACAGTTTAATTTAAGACTGTGGAAGCATGCACCCCTGCAGGACATGTTATAGAAGCATGAATTGATTGTAACATGCACTTTAACATACATCAGTACGATGCATTAACATGTATATACATTATACTGTTATTGTACTGTAAAACCACTTCTTATGATACGGTGATGTACAATATTACTCAGACTATATACCGTCCATTATATAAGCAGACAAATATTATCAGCAGCATTGGTGAGTTTTGTTTGTCCGATCAGTGATAACAGCACATTTAGAACAATAAACTAAACTGGAAACAATTTAAGGGAAAAAGTGTTTGTTCACATTATCTGGTTATGATAACAAGCAAATAGCAGCCAGTTAGTAATATCAGCTCCGGTTTCTCTAAGGCTTTATTTGACATTTTGCTACACTGTGGACTCAACTGAGCTGGAATCTATTTCTTCATTTTGAATCTGATACGTCTTGACTCTGTCTTTGAATTTTATAAATTTATATAATCCGGGTTACCTTACATAAACTCGAGGACACTGCACTATGTTATCCTTGTTTTAATGAGGGTCACATGACCGCCGTGTGTTCTCCAGGCAGCTCTGGAGGCTCTGGACGACCTCAACCTGTTTGGAGCGAAGGGAGGACCTGGATCTGTGGTCCACGCCTTGGCTGATGACATCCAGCACTGCCAGGTACACACACACACACACACACACACACACACACACTCTGACATTGACGATCCCTCACTTCTCCTCCTCCGTCTCTTCCGTCAGTCCATCCTCACGTCCATGTTGCCCAGAGCGTCCATCTCTAAAGAGGTGGATGCCGGAGTCCTGTCCATCATCTCGTATCCTGCCTTCGCTGTCGAGGACATGAGCATCGTCAACATGACCAAGGAGGAGATCATCTCGAAACTGCAGGTGCAGAGAAGTGAAACAGGACGAAGATTTAGTCATAGGAAGAAATCTGAATCTGTCCAAACGTCCAGCCACATTGATGTATTTTCAGGATGAATTTGTTCTCGCTGACTTCCTGTCTGTGTCTGTCCAGGGTCGGTACGGCTGCTGCAGGTTTCTCAGAGACGGACACAAAACACCTAAAGAGGTAAACAACCTGTGAAGGTGGATGCAAAGCCTGATGATCCTCTCATAGAGGAAACAAGAAGAGTTTCACTGCAGATATCAGTAGAACATCACATCCATAATATTATGTTCTGCTCTCACACATGTTGATGTAATTGTAAGTTCTTCCTGTCTCTTCTTCTTTGCTTGTCCAGGATCCGAACCGTCTGTACTACGAGTCTGCAGAGCTGAAGCTGTTTGAGAACATCGAGTGTGAGTGGCCGCTCTTCTGGACCTACCTCATACTGGACGGCATTTTCATCAACAGCCCTGAGCAGGTAGGTTCAGTCAGCGTGTGTGAGTTTAATACATCATCATTAATACCTTCTATCCCATGTGAGTATTAACAAGGCAAATGTTAGATACAACCTGTGCTGACTGATCCAGGTGCAGGAGTACCAGGAGGCTCTGGAGGGAATCCTGATCAAACAGAAGGACGGGATACGACTGCTGCCGGAGCTCTACAGTGTCCCGGCTGATAAGGTGATGCCTGGGAGGGAGGTTGGTTGAGTCTTTGTGAGAGATTTTTATACTTTAGCTTCAACATTGTTTTGTTCTGTTTGTTTTGTATGACGCCAGGTGGAGGAGGAGTACATGAACCCTCACTCTGTGGAGAGGGTCCCGATGGGCAAATGTCCTCTGAAATGGGGACAGTCTCTGTACATCCTGGGAAACTTGTTGACTGAGGTGACAACACTCAACTACACCAGTTATAGTTTTATACTTCTAATTTTCTTTGGACTAAATATTCTTATTGCTTTTCCTGTATTTTATCTGAAGGGATTTCTGGCTCCCGGAGAGATTGACCCTCTGAACCGACGTTTCTCCACCATCCCCAAACCTGATGTGGTCGTGCAGGGTCAGTGTCCAGATGAGGCGTGTTTCAGTCCCAGATTGTTTTTTGGAAATTCTGTGTGAACTCCTGCTGAAGTGTGTGAGGTGTTCCAAGCTTCTCTCTCCTCCTGTAGTGTCAGTCCTGGCAGAGACTGAGGAGATTAAAGAGCTGCTGCTGAAGAACGGGATCGACGTGGAGACAGTGGCTGACATCCATCCCATCCACGTGCAGCCCTCCAGAGTCCTGAGCCACATCTACGCCAGACTGGGTACGACCTCGGAGGACATTTTCTGATGGCTCGTTCTTCAGATCAGAGATGACAGGTTCGACTGATGACAGTGATTTATCATTAAAGGAAAGGTTGAGATGCTCTGTGCTCTGCTGCAGGTCGTAACCCGCGGCTGGGTCTGACAGGACGGCCCTACAGGAGGATCGGAGTGCTGGGAACCTCCAAGTTCTACATCATCAGAAACACCATGTTCTCATTCACACCTCAGGTTAATAACAACAGATTTCATAAAAACATCCAGCCAAAAAAAAAACAGTTTCCCTCTTTCAACTTTCCCTCCGTCTCCCTCCAGTTCATCGACCACCAGCAGTTCTACCTGGCCTTGGACAACAAAATGATCGTAGAGATGTTGAGGACAGAAATCGCCTACCTCTCGTCCAGGTGGAGGATGACCGGACGGCCCACCGTCACCTTTCCCATTTCACAGACTATGCTGAGTAAGTACACACACACACACACACACACACACACACACACCAAGTATCTACAAGTTGTCTCAACATCAACGCCTTAAAAAATGTTGAAAAATGTCTTAAAGTAATAAAATGTATTGTGTGTGTGTGTGTGTGTGTGTGTGTGTGTGTGTGTGTGTTTCAGCTGAGGACCACACGGACCTGGACCCTGCAGTCTTGGCCACACTGAAGAAGCTACAGGATGGATATTATGGAGGAGCAAGGTGAGGTATACAGTCAGTGCAGAGGACGTTTTTCAATTTCAACTTCAGTGCTTTCATCGTTTTTTTTTCTCTCTGTCACTGTTGAAACACATAACTAAACTGATCAGAGTTATGTAACCAGACTTAAGCTTTAGTTAGTGACTCTGATGATGCAGCATCAGATCCAGCATCTATATCTTGATGTTGTTGTGATATAAAAATCATAAGTATGTGTGACATAAAAACACTTAAAAGCAACAGGTGCAAAACTGTTAAACACCACTGGTTGATGTCTTCCTCCTCTTCCTCCTCCTCCTACTCCTCCTCCTCTTCCTCCTCCTCCTCCTCCGCCTCGTCCTCCTCCTCATCTTCCTCCTCGTCTTCCTCCTCCTCCTCTTCCTCTTCCTCCTCCTCCTCGTCTTCCTCCTCTTCCTCCTCCTCCTCTTCCTCCTCCTCCTCCTCCTCCTC
>JBBMOC010000208.1:174559-219706 GCA_037975185.1 Centropyge bicolor | reverse complement strand
TGATGATGGTGATGATGATGGTGATGATGATGATGATGATGTGGATGATGACGATGGTGATGATGATGGTGATGATGATGGTGATGATGGCTGTGGAGTTGTGGGGAATGAATTTCAGCCATGTTGAGACAGATGTTATTATCGGCTTCGCTGTGGAAAAGGACTCTTACTTTGCTTCTGGCTCTAACACTTCCTGTCACTGATGGTGTCTCCTGTGTTGCAGATGGACCGCAGGGTGTCTTTGACTGACTCAGTTAAGGTGACGATGTTGAAATTCATGAATGAGAATCTGTAAGAGGCGAGGAGGAGAGATGTGATTGTGGTAAATCGGCTGTTTTGGGGAATGAAGTCAAAGCAATAACGATGTTTTAATTTTATCCTGATGCAGATTGACAGGTTGACAGAGCTGATCAAAGTGGTGATGATGATGATGGTTGTGTGTCGGTGATTCGACTCAGTTTTGACTTGTTGAATTTGAAATTATCCATGAAATAACTGATTCAAATGCAGCGATAGCCAGAAAATCATTCTGGATTCTGTTCTGACAGTGATGTAGTGAACAAGCTCATGAGGAGAATCAGAGGTGGTGAACGTGGATCTGGGTGTAAACAGTGAACAGGAAGTTTAAGTCTGTGATGCAAGGAGGATTTTTTTTTGTCTCCGTTTCAGCTCGACCAGTCACTGACCTTCACTCGCAAGGTGACAACAACAACAATAATAATAATAATGATAATAACCAAGTTTAAACCTGTTTTTCTGGTTGTTAATTCATTTGACATAAATAACAAACATCAGCTAAACTTTATGGAGCAGATCAACTGAGCCATTAACACTCTGCTGCCTAATGTTAGTCTCACAGAGCTGCGGCTTTAATATCTCAAAATATCTTAATATCTAATATGAATTATTCATTAATATCTTTAAAAGAATTCAAATAGTTGATTCAGATTGTTGCTCATGAATTTTCTGTCCAAGCTTAAGTTTCAGTTTCAACACGCTTTTTCTTCAACACTTGCTCAACAGTGAATTGATCTCATTTGGTTTCTAACCTGATTTCTATCATTTCACGTCCTCATCCTGACTCATGCTGCTGCTGCTGCTGCGAGTCTCATCGTCACAGTGACAGAGAGGGTTCATCAGCTTTGGGGCTGTTTCGTCGTTTCGTTCTCACATCTGTTACCTGCCTTTGTTTTTCATTTTGTGCATCATTTTTGTTTCTCTCCCCTCCTCTCTGTTCCTCTCCTGCCTCTCAGGGCATGAGGTCTCACTCTCTGGACATAGAGAACTTTGAATCTGGGGTAAAGATTTCACATATTTCTGACATTTTGAGTTTCCACTTTTAGAGGTTTTACCAGGAAGGGGGCGCTGTTCTCTCGAAACAGACAGAGCTCTGAGTCTTGTCGTTGTCGTTGTGACCGTTCAGAGGTACCGGCTGCCGTCCATCGAATCTCTGGACGTCCCCGAGATTATTCCAGTTGCAAAGGACACGAGACACGGTCAGTGGCTGCGCAGGAGGCGTCTGGACGGAGCCCTGAACCGAGTCCCTGTGGGCTTCTACCAGAAGGTCTGGAAGATCCTGCAGAAGGTCAGTCACACACACACACACACACACACACACACACATTTCTATATGCATTTTTTATATAAAGTAATGACCTCATAAATACATTGTCTTCCAGTGTCACGGTTTGTCCATTGAAGGGTTCGTCCTTCCTTCTTCAACCACCAGAGAGGTGAGAGATCGTTATTGTCCAGAAAGACAACAAGTGTTTCACCAATTTATGAATCAGTTTTGTGTCATTTTTGCTGAACTGATGTCGTCTTCTCAGATTCCTCAGGTCTCAAAATAAAGGTTTAACAGTCAGATGATATATTTACCATTTACATATATGAGTTTAACAGACACTTGCCAGCCAGTCAGAAATGATTATTTTATGTGACCATGATAATGTAATGAATAAATGATCAGTTAAATTAAAATCAGTCTCTGTCAAATGAAATGTCTCTGACAATATGTTTTAACAGACAAATCTGAATTCCTTCTCTTCTTCCTCCAGATGACACCAGGTGAGATCAAGTTCTCCGTCCACGTGGAGACGGTCCTGAACCGCGTCCCTCAGCCTGAGTACCGGCAGCTGCTGGTGGAGGCCATCCTGGTGCTCACCATGCTGGCCGACGTGGACATCCCGAGCATCGGCTCCATCATCCACGTGGAGAAGATCGTGCACCTGGCCAACGACATGTTCTACAAGGACCAGGTGAGCGGTGATGTCAGAACGCGCTCGGTGCCGGTGTTCAGGTCTTTGTGATGAAGCCCAGCTGGATTCTGTTCTCGCTCTCTCCTGCAGAGGGACCTGGGAGCCGAGGAGCACATCCTGGAGAGAGACCCGTCCACCGGAGTGTGCCGCCTGCTGTACGACAGCGCCCCCAGTGGCCGCTTCGGCAGCATGACCTACCTCACCAAGGCAGTGGCGGTGTACGTGCAGGACTTCCTGCCCAGCGGCTCGTGTGCGGTGCAGTGAGGCGAGAGAGCAGGAGGGAACCCACGGTTAAAGTTAAAGCTCAGATCTGATTGTGACTTTGTGTTTGCAGAGTGAAGCTGCAGGTGAGAGATTTATTTATCTGAAATCTTAAAACTTTAACAAACTCACATCAGTTATCATGAACATCTAAATTTTTAGATCAAGACTCCACCAATTATTTTGATAACTGATTATTTGTTCAGACATTTTTCAAAAATCTCAAACATTTGCAGCTTCTTAACTGTGAGGATTTGCTGCATTTATGATAGATGATGTAGGTCGTGGACAGTTTTCCTGAGTTCAGAGAATCACAATCAAACATTGGCTTTCATCCTGATTTACTGCCACACATGCTTTACATGATTGAAACTCATGTCAGGTTACCTCCGGTCCTTCGAGCTGTCTGTTGTATAAAATAATGAAAAACACCTTATAATCTATCAACTATTTATTTCATAGTTCTCAGATGATCATTAAGCTAAAGTTGGGAGTTTTCTTTAATACCTTAACTAAACTACAGGGTTTATTGTAACTATGCAAACGTAGCAGACTCACAGATTGTGATAATTAAACCCACACATTAAGATCTCGACCTGCTGATTTTGTAGGAGTTTTTTTGTTCTTTGTTTTTGAATGCAGTGGTTCCAGCTCAATAAGTGCAGTTCAGATTTCTGTCCTCTAAAGAAAAGCCTTAATTTCCTGCAGCTGAACTGTGACTGTTTTAATGATTTAGATTAATTGCAGTGTAACTTCAACCTGTTTACTCTCATCTGTTGTTTTAAATTTTCATGGACACCTTTAACCGTGAACTGTTTGCAGAGGTTTTGAGGGTTCAGTGTCTCTAAACTAAAAGATGTTACAGGGAATAAAAGGAGGTCATTCAGTAACTTGCGTGTTTGAACTTGAGCTGTGGTGTGAAACGTGTGATGCCTCTTGGTTCATTGTTCAGTAACCGACTGACGGCTCAGTTGTTTTGTGATATTTGTGGGCGCCACACTCCATGTGAACTACAATCATGGCAGAATGAGAGTCTCCTCTCTACACAGCATTAAAGTCTGTTTCCACCGAAGAGCTGTCGAGTGTTTTTGTTGTTTTAGAACCTGATTCTGTAATAAAACTGAGAAAAAGATGTTGTTTCTGACTCACTTTCTTTTTGAACCCGTCTCCGATCTGAACTGAAGCTTTGATCAAATGAAGTGATTAAATGAGATTAAAAGCATCATGTTGTGTCTGCAGGTGGTTCAGATGTCCAGCAGGTGGCAGCACATGTAAACAGACTGATTCTAGTGTAACTTTATGGCTCCAGTTCATCAACATTCTCAACATTTTATCAGCTGTATGAGCAGCTTTTGCAACAATATGATGAATGTTGAGATTTTCGTGACATTTGAAAAAACTCGATGCTTCATTTTCTTCTTTCTGCTGCGGTGATTTGCTGCTACCTCAGTGCAAAACTAAAAGGTTGGTTAAAGCTGTGATGCGTTTGAGAGGAAAGTGTTTTGGCCTTTAGTTGATACCAAACAGCAGGAAATGAAAGCAGAGAGAGGAGAGACTCAAATTTAAAATATGAAGTATGTTTACAAAAAAATTAAAAACAAAATTTGCAATATCATATGTCATCAGGTTTTTTTTTTATCCTGTCAAAAACAAGAGGAAAAGAAGAAGATCAGCACAATTAGAAAACATCATTGTTTGTTTAAAATTCACTGACTGATTGAAAATGTTTTAAATTGACGTAAAATTGGGCTCTGAAAGACTATTCTCTGGGGGAAAACGTCAACTCGAAACTCACTTGACTCTGGAGTTTATGTCCTGTTCAACTTGAGTCTCCAAACCAAAGTTGAGAACAGAGAAAGACAGAATGTTACTGGAGGCCAAGAACAGATAAAACTGAACATCAAGACTGATGTTGCCTTTGAATCCATATTAACATTTCACCAGTTTCTGTCTGACTGACATGTCTGAGTATGAGCTGCAGGGTTTATGTTTCTGCACATTTCATCTCATCTACACGACGAGTCAAAGAATCTGAATCTGGCTGAAAATGCAAGGCGTCATTTCTTGACTAATAATAAATCAGGAACTGTATCTAAGATCAATATTAAAACCTCCAGTCAAACAGCTTGAGAGGAGCAAATATCCTGTCAGAAGAAGTGAGCATACATCACGTTGAACTTTGATTGGAGTTTAGTGACACAGACAAAAATACCTGACCCGGGTTATATGGATCTGAGAGAGCAAACAGACGGGGATAAACACAGACACGGACCCTGTGTGGGCCTGAAAATATTGACTTCTGGCCCTGAACGTATGCACACATGTGGAACTGCTGCGCTGAAACCATCATCTGATCTGAGCCTCATCTGCTTCATCACATGAAGCTACATTAAAATGAAACGTCGTCACATCAAATGGTGCAAATGTGAAACACATGAGCCGGTTTGTGGCCGTCAGCAGGACATAAACAGGGCCGTAAATCCACCAATCGCAGCTCAGATCAGACGGATCATGTGAAACATTCGGCTGTGGTGTTCAGCTTTTATGTGCACATCAGATTTTATCCCCCCCAGCTCCAACAGTAAATGATGTGATCGATAAGTGGAAGCAGACGGAGTCGGCTTCCCGAACGCTCCGAGATCGCTGGATTCAGCTCGTGGGTTTTGAAGGAAAAGTTCAGGTGAGCTGGTTTGTGGGTCGGGGTCAGTTGCGACACAGGCCGGGGAACATGCAGGGGGACGTCGAGTGTATGATAAAGAGTTTGAACACGCTCAGTCAGAGGAGAGGAGGGCACTGACCTGGGGGGCGATGCCTCCACCGAGCAGACGTGAGCGAAGTCACCGGTCACACTTTACTGGAACCTCCCATCATATGCAGTCAACGTTCCACAGTAATGTAGCTGTGAGCTTCTTTAGTGTCCAACTTTTAGTTTATGACACAAACATTTATACAGAAAGAGTTTCGTTTCTTTAAATCTGAACACGTCAAACATTCGACAGCAGCGTCACCGTCTCTCTGAACCTCAGCAGCAGCTGGTGGGAAACACCTCAGTCCATCTGGTCTTATGCTGGTTCGTGTCAGACAAGATGTGACAGATTCTCATGTGAGCATCAACAACTCCAGACTGTTACAGCAGAGTCGGTAACATGAAGGTTAAAAATGCATTCACTGTGAAACACTTGAACAGGCAGATTAGATGAGAACAAAAACAAAATAATCAAAAAGACAAGAGAGGAGATGGCAAGAGAAAAAAAAAAAATTTTGTGAGGGTAAATCAAAGGTCTGGACCGACTGAGGCAGAGTCTGAGACAGAAAACTCTGGAGAGGCTGGATCTGGATCTGAAGAAGAGCAGGCAGGAGAGTCAAAAACACAAAAGTCAAAAACACGTTCAGGCAAGAGCTCATGTTATAAGAAGAAGCATAAGGCTGCGTTATACGAGGGAAGATCTGTGGTGAGACGGAATAATGTGGCACCAGTGGGGAGTCTGGACCGGCCTGATATAGGAGAGCTGATTGGTGTGATTGTGAGCAGGTGTGCTCCATCTGCCAGGTGACCAGGACGGGGGAGGGGAAACCAGCCACACCTCCTGTCACAACTGGAAGAAGTAGAACAGAAAAAACAACCAAAGACACAAACACAAAACACAACACATGACAGAATCTAATCAAAAAGAATAAATGTCTCATTCGTTTTTTCTATGATATGATGTATCAACAATCAGGTCATTTCTGCGTGAATTATGACCTGAAACAGGTGAAGTTACTGACACTTAAATCTGTCTTTCCTGCTGGTTGGGATTTCTTAAAAAAATGATGACAAATCAAAAACACAATTTACTGTGACGACCAAACAAACACCTGTTCTTTTCCTGCCAGGACAGGTCCAAATATCTGCTGTGAAAAAGCTCTTTCAAGACGTGATGTCAAGTTTCCATTTCAAGTAAATAAGAGGGAACTGAAGGCTGTAATTTCTCATCTTAAGACGCAGCTCTGAACCCGAACTGAGGTCAGCAGACGAGAGACAACAAAAGTCCAGGAAGAGGAAAGGTTGCGTGGTTTCATCACAGGAATCCAGATGATGTAAACAGTCCAACATTATTAAATGAGGTTGACGGACTGAGCTGAGGTCCACCTGCCCGACTGAGTCCGACCTCACTCCCCAACACATCCTCACCATCACCACAAACACCAGCTCGCACTTTCACACACAGTGGAGCGCGGCGGCGAGTTGGCTTGTTTCGTTCGTACGAGGAACACTGTGTGCGAGGCCAGAGCCAAAAACCTCCTGCCCAGACGATGCATGACGGATGGTTATGTGGAGGCGGCGGCCAAGTTCGTCATCGGGCCTTTTCACAACTTGTCAAAGGACAGTAAACACTTTGAATGCCAGATTTACCACAGTGGTTGGAGTCAAGGTCGGAGAATTTATTTTACGTCCAATGGCAACCTTTTTGAAATTCTCTTCTTCAATAATATCTCTATGGCAACTATGGTTGGGTGGAGATCTCAGTGAAAGATCGTGGCCTTGGACTGGCAGCAGGGACACAAGGGATGGGACCCAACTACAGACCACAGAGGCAGGACAGCAGCAGTTCAAAGGCAGACGCACAAAAGGCTTCATGGAGGGTCAGGGGGGCAAAGGTCAAACCAAGGGTCGACACTGCAAACAGGCAAACAAATCCGATTGGGAGCAGGCAAGAATCAAAAGTCCACAAACAGGCGAGGTCGAGGAAACAAAGCAACGATCCCAAAGACACCAGGACTAAACATGAGGACACAAGATGAACTGGAACAAACAGGTGGGAAACAAGGCAGGAAGTAAAGTAACTCAACACACCTGAGGACAGACTCTTAAACAAGAAAACAATGACATGACAGATCCATCAATCTTCTGCCACTTCTCATTTATCAGGCTCAGCGAGGTTCTCCAGAGCTGAGACCTCCAGAGACCTTTTCCTGTGGACCTGGCTTTGGTCACAGGGTTGTTGTCATGTTGATGGGGTCACAAGTCAGAAGCACATCATTGTCATAATTAGGTTTAGCTTCATTGAAATTAAGTGGGACTGAAAAACAGCCCAGAGCAAAAGCAAACAACAGCGTGTTTCCAGATCCATTTGACTGTTTAGTTACACTTTATCTACCTATAATCTTTCATCTCATTGTCTTTGTCTTCTTCCTGTTTTTGCCCAAGAATCTGAGATATAAAATAACTGAAGTGAAATTTGTCTCAGGACTGACAGAGAATCTCTGACACGTGTTGACTCATCACAGGTCTTTGTACATGTAGACGTGTGCGCTGATGCTCACATGTATGTGTGCACACTAAACACATACACACATATGCAAACACACACATGCGATGACTCGGCACATTCTCGTACGAAGTGGAAAATTCCTTCTCCTTGCATCCAGCTTCGATTCGTTTCAGTTTGCTCCACTCACACACTTGGCTCGTCCCCGTCGTTGTGAAAGACCGAACATGAGCAGCTGTTTGACTTTTGGACACTGACGGCAGAGCCGGTCTCCAGTTAAAGCATGAAAAATGTCAAACTGGGAGCGTGAAAGCAGATGAGTCACGGTTCATGAGTCAGAGTCGTCCGGGATGGCAGTGGAAGTTCTGCACATTCACTGAGTCTCAGGAGGTTCAGTTTAGTGCTGCAGTCACACAGGGACAGTGGGGAAGAAGTATTCACATCATTTATTCAGTATGAAAGTAAAAGTACTTGTTTGGTCCCAAATCCTTCTCATGGTGGTCCTGGTGTAGTTTGAACCTCTCTACATAAAGCTGCTTGGTTTAGTCCAGTGGATCCAAAGAATCTCAGGATGAATCTGAAAGCATCAGATGATGTTTCTGGATGGAATTTTTGTTTAGATTTTTGGGATATTATGGATAATTTTACCTCATTTATTGGCTATTTAATCATCTGAGAAGTTCTAATGTCAAGTAGAAGTATAACGTAAAATGAATGAATGAAGTGAATACCTTAAAATTCTCAAGTACATGACTCGAGTACCTGCTGGAAAAGGTCAATAAAGTTCTCATGATAATCGCACAGTTTTGATGTTGGTCTCTGCATCTTGCAGCTGTTTACAGAGCTTCCTGTCCTTTGTCCTGCTTTGTGTGTTTGGTAACACCAAGTCCAAGATGGCGGCGAGCGAGGTCGTCGGGCGTGACGAGCCGCTCCGTTGTGTAAAGACCTCGTTCTGAGAAATCCTCCCTGACCCTCCTCACATGAACCGGTTCACACTGAGGTCAGAAAGTCTCTCATTGTTTCAGCTGAGAAATGAACTGGAAAGAGCAAATAAAGCATAGGATGTGATGGTATTTTGGTCTGAGTGCAGTGATCCTTATGCAACACCTGCATGGTGACATACACTAGTTAAATATAGATTATAATGTTGATGTTGAGTCACTTCATTGGATCCAGGTCCAGGAACCAGGTGTCAGGTCTCTGTTTGACAAAACAGTCTTCATCAGGTCAAGAACGAACTTTCAAGCTTAACTGAACCAAACCACCTGATGTCACAAGGCGAAGGTTGAGTATGGACTCAAATGTGACACACACAGATCAATGCTTAGTAAAGCCTTTAATGAGGGCAAGAAACTGACAGCAGGGTCGGGTCCAGGAAAATCAAAAAGTCCACCAACATGAATAACTGACAAGATGAAGAGCAGATCCAAACTGACAAAAGCATGGACGGGCATGAAGAGACAACACAACTACGACAGGAACAAGAACAAGAACAAGAACAAGAACAAGAACAAGAACAAGAACAAGAACAAGAACAAGAACAAGAACAAACAATCCAGCAAAGGCAGACTGAACTGAACTGACTTATATAGAGTTTTGAAGGTAATTGGCTGCAGCTGAGAACACAGGTGATTAGATGAGGTGGGAGGGGCTGGTAGGTGAGGTGAGGCAGAGGAGGGGTGAGTAAGAAAGTACAGAGACCTGAGGGGTGTCAGACAGAACTTAGACATGACAAGACTATGACATACTACTATGACAGGACAACTATGAGCAGAACAAAAACTAAGGCTGACCAAAAAACTAACACACAAACAGAGTCCTGACTGGCAGAACTGTGACAGCTGAGGTCTTCAACTATGAAGAAAATCAATCCTCATAAAAACTGAACACACTCTGCAACGAAGACCATGGTAAGACGAGCAAATGCATCTTGAGCTGTGACTGTTTGGTCAAATTTCTAAAATCAGGAATTAACATTTTGACATAATACAACTATAATATTCTAAATAGCTATTAAAACTCACAAAATCTGTGTTCATCCGCAGCTGAAAATAGTCCCAAATAAATGCACTACTTCTACCTGAGAACATTAATGAACTTTTTTTTAACTGATTGAACTATTTGTTTGTGACCTGTTTAAAGATTTACGTAAACAGCAGGAACCAATGAGACTGATTAACACACAGTTGGTCTTTCATAAGTTTTCACCATATCCTGATGTTTTCTTTCACGCCTCTAACTGTCCACACTCAGGTATGAAGTCATGTGAACAGGGACATAGCAAAATAAAAGTGAAAAAAGATCATAAAACTAAATTAAGAAACAGTCATAGATGCATGAAAACCTTTTTTTTCAAAGATTTATTCCACTTGTTCTCCAGCTCTACATGTAAGTATCACAGTACCTGCAGTAGACAGTACACAGTACAAAGATAATTTGGGTTTAAAAGTGCAATCCTACTCAAACATTGGTCAAACATTTGTCACCGCCCGCTGTGTGCATGAAGTAAACTGTGCAGGCCGGTCTTCTCAGTTTGAGGAGATGGATGTGCAAAAAAAAAAAATCTGTTCCTAATATTCGATATTAACGACGATAAATTTGTTGGTTACAGTTTAAAGATGGACTGAACTTTCCCACGAGCTGAAACAAATCCAGCTGTGGTGATTGATTATTCTAAAACAGACCATTAAAATATCATGAACAAACATATATTTAAAAAAAACTAAATGATGGATACATTTTCAACGAAGGATAAAATAAATAAAATATCACAGAATCACTAAATTTCACGTTTGTCATTACAGACTGGATATGATTGTTTGGTTTGTGCTTCAATGATTCTGAGCTGGATTTTGTAACTGAAGAAAAGATAACTTTGAAAAGAGTGAAATAAAAAACCACAGATGTTGAAATGAGCTCAAGCTTTGCGTCAGTATTTTGTAACGTCTGCTCCTTTTGCTTTCTCTCATCTTTTCTCCTTCCTCTCTTCATTTTCACTACATTTTCTTTTCTGCCCGTTTTCCTACTTTGCTTCATCAGCCTGTTTCCTCTCTTCATCACGTTCGGTTCCAAGCCTTGTTGACACCAGTGACTCAACAGCTGATGAAAGTTCTGGAGGTCAAAGTTCAGCCACGACGTCTGATTTCAAAGTTTGCATTCCAGAATCAAGAATAAGCAGCCAACTGTTTCCTCAAAAGGGAAGTTAGTGTTTCGTCATCGCGCAGCCTCAGAGGATGATTGGACTTGTTAAGGCCACATTCAGGTGATATCTTATCAAACATGACGAGACAGTGATGACAAACTGTGAAGGTCAGGAGCTCCGTCACCACTGTCTCTTCCAGATAAAGAGTCTCAATGTTAAAGAAAATATTTGTCACGAGATTTTTCTGGTTCAGTCCTGAGGATGCAAAAATTATGTTTATATATCTGGAAACAACTTTGGACTCAAAATAAGAAAATATTTTTCAACATCTGGATTAAGACGCCATCGGTTGGAGCCAAATTAAACCTTAACTTAATTCTATCATTTGTGGAGGTTAAGGCCGCGATAACTTCAAAATGTGTTTCTTTACTCGGCTTCAAGTGAAAGATTTTGGTCTGTTGCTGTAAGAAGACGATCACATGAAATCCTGTGGTGGAAACATCAAGTATAAAAGACTGAACTTCCTCCTTCTGCCTGAATCGAAGTGACATTTCTCTGGTTGAATTACGTAAAATGGAGCAGTGACGAGCTTCTTCTTGGATAAAACTACCTGCTGTGTTAGTTCATATAAACACTGATATATCATCAGGAACATATTGGCACATATAAATACAAAACCAATTAAACAAAATAGCCTGGATAAGTGCATATGTGATCCCTGCGTGAGGGCCGTGGCTTCTCGCTGATGTAAACACGCTGGTTGTGTCCTGGGACGTCTAGTAGTTCACGGTCTCTGAGGGGCCGTTGGAGCAGTGTCCCGCCCTGAAGACAAGAACAAACACCAGGATGCATCAGCTGGTTTCATCAAATGTGACACAAGAAATCAACTTTTCAATCATCAATCAATAACATTTTTTTTTTTACTTGGTTTAAACTCAACACAACTCACTAAAATCAGATTGGAGTAACTTTCCTAGAACAATATTCCTGATATTTGGTGCCGAGTTACATATTTTTCCAGGAATCTTATGGCAGGTTATTACAGGATTATGAGGAAATTAGGGACTGTCATCAAATGTCAGACGTGTTTACGTAAATTGAAAGAACCCCAAAATTTCACCTCTTAACTTTCTCACACTCTTGAAAATGAAATTTGCTGGAATGCTTTAGTGAAAATTTAGATTTGGAAGAAGAGATTTGGACATTTCCTGATTAGTTTAATTGCAGCCAGTTCACTTCCAGGAGAAATATGTTTCTGCATTGTAAAACTGTACATAAGCACAAAGTTGGATGAGTGCTTAACATCCACATCAGTGACTCTACTTCAGCACATTTTCCTTTTCTTTTCCCTCCGTCCCTACCTGCAGTGTCCTGTGGAGCACTCGTAGTTGTTCTGGCAGTAAGCTCCGAACGGTTTGCTGTTCATGATCCTCCACAGCGGGGTCATCCGAGCCGTCCTCCGCAGCAGCTGGACCCCGCCGGAGTCCGGCCTCCGGTCCGAGCCGGACTGGACCTGAGGGACCAGCGGACCTGAGCACACCTGGAGACACAGGAGGGACAGAACTGATGATCGGAAACTGATTTATTGATTTATATAAACTGAGAGAGAGCTGCTTTTCAGGCACATCAGGCAATTTATTATAAAAGTGTGTTATAACAATGTTTTGACTAATTTTAATAAAACATGCGACAAAGAAGAACAAATCAACATCAACTGTTTTGACTAAAAGTTCCAGCTAGAAAGTCGACCTTGAGTTAATATATTTTGTCACAGACGACTGTGACAGGTCAAATGAGAATCTTAACACTTAAATATCAACACTTGTTTTTTTTTATTTTAAAACTTTATATAAAACCTTATATTGGTACATTGCAGTAGTACATTTGTAGTACTGGTATTGTTATTTTCTTTCCAACTTCCTCTAATTTTTTTGCATGTTGAAAACACAAAACTTGATAAAAACAAATTACATTGATAAATTAATATTTTTTACAGTGTAACTATGTGTGTCAGTACAGTCTGATACTTCAAACTGAAAAAGACCCATCTCAGTGTAAATCCAGTGCTTTGGTTTCACACCTGGCTCGAGGCAGGACGATGACTCACCTGTGAAGTCATCACCAGCAGCAGGATGCACAGAGCCGCTGCCGCTCTCCTTTGGCTGAACAAGACGCTCTCCTGCATCTTCGCTCTCTCACACAGAGTTCAGTGGTTCTCAGTTCTTCAGGCTGGACTCAGTCTGGTCTCCAGCTCCCTCTCAGCTCCAGCAGACGGCTGTCAGTGACTCTGTGGTTCAGTCAGGTCGTCATTAGTCGCTGGGGGTTTAGCTGGAAGCCTCCTCGATCAGCCTGACTCAGCGAACTCAGCCGAGGCACCGGCTCGTCTTTATATAGACAGACCCTGATCCCAGGAGAGAGAGGGCGAGAGGGAGGGAGAGAGAGAGGCCGGCCGTGTCGTCCAGCCCTTTCTGCATCTGGCCCAGATGTGACTATATGTGTCTGCAAATTACAGACATGTCTCTCAGTGAGGCAGGTTGTGCTCTTTCTCTCAGGCACACACACACACACACACACACACACACACACACACACACACACACACACACACACACACACACACACACACACACACTCTTCTTCTTTCACATGCATGCAGGTAACATGAGCACACGTGATCTTCACACAGAGGAATGGCAACAGACAGACAGCTGGGAAAAAAGGGTTGAAGAGGCAAAGAGGTCACTGGATGTGTGTGTGAGTGTGTGTGTGTGTGTGTGTGTGTGTGTGTGTGTGTCAATGCCACGGCGTGTGTGAATGAACTCATGCTAAGATAAGGCTTTATCAATCTGCAGTGTGTGTGTGTGTGTGTGTGTGTGTGTGTGGCAGGGTATGACCTGATGCAATCTTACAGCCGCACTTATACAATGCAGACGGGATGCAGAGAGGCGGCGGGTGAGGTTTACATAAGCAGATGTCATGTACACACGACCCCGGCACGTGACAGGTGTGTGTGCATGTGCAAGTCTGGACTCATCACTGTTTTTATATCATATGTATCAATGTTTATATATTTGGTTGGAATTGTGATTTAAACTATGTTGACTTTTTGTCTCTTTTGTCATTCAAGTCAACCTCTGGAGATGCAACCTGCAGCTGGAGAACAGCTGGAGAACAGGTCCATTAAATAACATTTGAATTTGTGGCTGAATCCTGGAGTCACTCGTGGTCAGCAGAACTGGAAAATCTTGGTCTGACTCATTGTCTATGAGGACTTGTTTTAAAGCTTCAGTCGACCTGTTTTCATGGGACAGTAATGAAGTGAAATGCAGATTATTCTTGATTTGTAGATGCATTAGTTTAACCATGTTTACGTGTGTTTGATAAAAAGGGATTAATGCACATCTGCTCATTCTTCCTTCCTGTTCATGTTATCAGTTCTCATGGAGCTTGATAAAGCAGCTCTGCTCGAGTCCTTCCTGAGCAGCAGGCAGGGACCAAGTCCAGACCTCAGTCCAGACCTCAGGACAGACCTCAGGCCAGACCTCGGCCTCAGTCTGAAGGAGGGTTCGTTACCAAAGAGGCTGCAGCTTCTCCTCATTATAAACGTGATCAACCAGGCTGAACTGGTGTTGACAGAATTTGAAAAGTTTCTAATTATTTCACAAAGTCATTTCAAACTTCTGCATCTCTGTGTTTGAGTTCGATGTGACGTTGTGTCTCACAAAGACAGAGTAGGACCTACTGTTGGACAGGGATTCAAAGGCATTCCAGTTTGAATCAAAGGGTCAATCATCATGTAGCTTTTATCCAAATTACTGCATTTAGGTTTTCAGGTGCGAGCCAGGTTGGCCTGGAAGAGACGCTCTCCTCCACAGGGAGTCCCACCAAGACAGACAGAGACAAAGACAAAAATAAGTCTGAACACTGCAACGTAAGAAGAAGAGTGAAGGAGGACTGAGTGATTGAATCACAGCTGGATGTAATGTAACTGCTCTGATTCCTGTCAGGTTGCTCATGAGCGAGCGGCCTCCAGAGGAGCACGAGACTGACAGGAACCCGGCGTCAGACTCACAACATCTGAATCAGATCTTCTCACCAGATGACTCATCAGATCGAGCCTGGACGACTCAGCAGCTGCACAGACAGAAGAGAGAGTTTCTCTGTGCTCGTCGTCCCGCGGCGCTAACGCAGGACAGATGCAAACTGTCGGAGCGGGTTAAATCTTTGAAGGGACAAATGTGAAAACAAGTGACATTCACATCTCGAGCATGGGAAGTGTCAAAGACCAGACCAGTCAGTTAAAGTGACAATTTGAAGAGCACATATCAGACAGACAACACAACTCTCTGTGCTTTATTCACCCTTTTCTCCTTCATCTAAGCTGAACTGATGTTAAAGGTAGATTAAAATACACCCGGTCTTTAGCTCACAGGTCACTCTGAGTCTGACCACACGGCTGAATGTTTAACTTTGATCACCTTTAATCACAGCTGTGGATCAGATGGACAGAGGACTTTCACCACTGCTGCCGTTGAACTCCACCACACGGCTTTTATTCTCTTTTACATGATGATGAAACCTTCAACTCATACAGAAAGAGTTCAGATTTCCAGCTGCTAGTTTTGTGTGTTTTTATGTTTTAATTTTGCCCAGTGTCCAATAGACACAGTGTCCAATAGACACAGTGTCCAATAGACAGTGTCCAATAGACACAGTGTCCAATAGACACGGTGTCCAATAGAAACAGTGTCCAATAGGAACAGTGTCCAATAGACACAGTGTCCAATAGACACGGTGTCCAATAGGAACAGTGTCCAATAGACACAGTGTCCAATAGACACGGTGTCCAATAGGAACAGTGTCCAATAGGAACAGTGTCCAATAGACACGGTGTCCAATAGACAGTGTCCAATAGACAGTGTCCAATAGGAACAGTGTCCAATAGACACAGTGTCCAATAGACACAGTGTCCAATAGATACAGTGTCCAATAGGAACGGTGTCCAATAGGAACAGTGTCCAACAGGAACAGTGTCCAACAGGAACAGTGTCCACCTTTACAACCATGTTCAGAGACTGAAGAGAAATCAGCTTTTACATGAATTGCCAGAGCTGATGACAACTATGTCTTTGAATTACACTTTGTTGTAAATGAATCTTTGCTGTTGGCCTGTTGTGGATCCCACCACATCTGTAGGACCACCCTGCTGCGTCCACTGCAGGAGGTCCTGGGTCAGTGACGGCAAGAAGAAGCTAAGATCTTCATCTTCAGCCGCGGTCGACCCCGGCCGATGCCGGCCTCTGAGTCATTGGCTCAGTCCGCCGCGGTCAGGTGGTCAGGAGTTCAGTACGCTGCTGAACGTCTGAGGTCGAAGGTTCAGCCTTTGTGGACTGACTGTGCCGGTTTCCTTCCAGCACAGTCAGTCCACGGTCCACTGGTCAGGACAGAGAAAAAAGCACCTGTCTGAGCATCCTGAGCACATCTGAACTTTACACTTTGATTTGACTTGAAGTAAGAGCGAATAATTCTCTTGAGCAAACGGATCGAAGAAAGCTTGCAGACACGACCTGGTCTGACCAGCGTCCAGTCCTCATGTGGTCTGAGCCGGCTGGATTCAACAGAAACCCGTGTCCTGGAAAGCTCCAGAAATGTGGCCAGGCCTTGAATGGAAGCCAGTAATTCTCTGATAGCAGACGTGGTGACAGTTCATCTTATCTCTTCTCTCTCTCTTCAAAAGTCACATGAAGTCATTTAAATTTAGCAGGAACAGTTTTACAATCAGAAAACAACAGAGTCAGTTGTGGAGATTATGATCAAAATATCTGCTTTCCTCAACAATATATTCAGATTTTAAAGATGTCCTGAGGAGCTTTTTTTCTAAACAATAAAAGTCATATTTGCAACCACTCTATCTTGGGAGGTGACCTCCATCTGAACATCAGTGGGATCATATGAAACGTGTCCCGGCCGGTCAGTGATCTGCTCTCCGGCTCTTTCTCAGCTTTCTTTCACTTGTTGAAGCTGAATTTTACATTTGAACCCAGTGTTTGGTTTCTGTCTCCCAGCTTTTATTTTTAAATGTCTTTCAGTTTATTTGGCCTTGTGGTGCATCCAATAAGATAAGCAGTCATATTGATTGGTTGTCCGGGTAACCACCTTACATCACCTCACAAGCCTGGACACACAGGAGCTGGAGTCATGACATCGTGGCCGATCAGTCTCTGCTTCTGTCTGTCCTCCTGAGGAGAGGACGCATGTCTCCGAGCTTCGATCTCAGACGCTTGATTTGTGTTTGTTCAAGCAGAAATACAGAGTAAACAAAGATGTTAGTTCATTTGTTAAAGAGCTGCCATCCTCATCTAAACACACGAAGCGAGCCACAGAACACTGTAGAGAAAGACGTCAGCATCTTCAGTTATTAGAGCTGGGACAGAACAATGACACACAGCGTCCGGTCGATGCAAACGTTTGTGTTGGTGTGACTCATTTCTTGACACACACACTTTCTCTCTGCTCACGACATCCAGGAAAGGAGCTCGTGTCGGTCAGTCCAACTGGATCAGTAACAGGTCACTTCGTCCTCGTGAGGTGTTTATGGGAATCGGCCTCCTGTGCTTCTGTGTGTGTCTTATTTCAGAACATTACAACATCTGTCGGAGGAGATTAGGACCAACAACGCTCATGAAAACCCTGAGGAAACAGACAGGAGGTCCCGTAAAACAGAGGACTTCCAGTCACTGCATGAACAAATGTTACGGTAACAGATCAGAGCTGCGGAGCCTCGAGCACAACAGGAAACAAATCTCCTCAGAAGATACAGTTTCCCTGCAGAGGCTGAGCCTGTTAAACCTTCATCCAGCCTGATTTTATATTCAGCAGATTTTAAGGCTGTAGATACACCTTAAACCTCAGAATGAATTAAACTGAACCTCATTACAATTCTTCAACGATGCTGTTTTTCCATACAGTTACAGAGCTCACATCCAGCCAGAGATCCAGAGCTGTGTTGACTGGAAAGTTTTCCAAGCCCAAACTCTTTGCACGTGCCGAAGTGATCACTGTCGGAGTCACAGCGGCTTTTATCAGCAGCTTTACAGAGACGTTATCACGGTCAGAGTGAAGCTCATGATGGTAAAACTCACTCAGTGTGGGCGACAGCTGGATCCAAAACTGGCCTAAAAAACCTCCCCGTGCAGCTATAGAACAGAGAGATACTCAATCAAATCAAACTTTAACTTTACTTATGTTATTGCATTAATCAAAATATCTGAAAAGAAAAAAATGACCGAATGAAAAAAAACACTGAAATTGATTCATGCATGTTTGCTAATATGTTAAATTAGGTTGAAGCCTATCATGACTAATGTGCTTGTTTGTGTGTATATTTCCATGGCTCTGTGTGTGTGTGTGTGTGTGTGTGCGCACCCATGACTGGGGGGCTGCATGTGCGTCAGTAAACAGTGATGAAGGGACAGCTTCACTGTGACCCACTTACAGCAGCTGATCCAGAGCAAAGTTTCATAACGACGCTGACATCATGAAAATGAACTGTTCAGCAGGAATAATGTCTAGAAAGGAAAAAGTTAAGAAAGTTAAAATCTAAAGTTCTGATACTGGTGTGAATTGCAATTAATGATTATTTTACTTACTGCATTGATTATTTTAACCATTGATCATTTAGTCGATAAAATATCAAAAAAAGTGAACAAAGCTCATCACAACTTCTTTACTTTTTCAGTCCAACAGCACAAAACCTTCATTTACTCTCACAGATGACAAAGCAAATCTTTGTGATTAAGAAGCTGGAACCAGCACATTTCGACAGCTCTGATTGGAAAATCAACAACATCTCCTTTCATCTGTGTGGAGAAGTTACTCATTGAACCTTCCTCCCGTCCGTCACTTATCTACATGACACATTTAGTCTGTGTCCACTCTGACCTTTTTCCTCCATGTAAATCCCACATGACCTTCCTCAAAGGCTTTTAATGGAGAGGTCAAGGAGAAATAAGAGGCAAACACAAAGGTTCAGGAAACTTGCAACAGGTCACAAACACAATGAACTGACTTTAGCTTCCACAGCTGGATTCAAGTTTTGTCTCTGCTTGTGGAAACATAATGCACCGAGGTCTTGTTCTTAGTGAAGAGCGCCATCAGCTGGACACTAAGCAGTAATGCACTTTTCAGCATATTTTGTATTTTGCATGAAACTCTTTTGTTATGGTTAAAACTGCCCAATCGTCTTCTACACAAACTTTAAATTCACTACTTGAACTTAGTTTTCTTTCTCCTTGTAGGTTTTTCAGCAGTTGAATGCATCTCAAGTTTGTTTTATTGTTGGCACACATGGTTCCTTTATTATCTGTTGTGGAGCTTTTGATCACACGGCATGATCTTCCCTTGTTCTTAAACCTTGAGATTTTAGTTTGTTTCATCCAAAAACACCACAAAATGACAAAGTAGGTTTTAGGAAACATGCATTTTATTTCATTATTCATTGTCATTCATAATAAAATTGCATCCAACACTAGTGATTGTTTTTCTTTAACATCAATCACTGCTACAACTTTTCTTCATCCTTCACTTTTCGGACTTGTTTTTCTAAGACAGGCCAGCAGCAGCACTTTTTTTTCAATCGTTTGGAAAACCCTTATAAATATGTACAAAATGCAAACAAAATTCAAACAAAAGTTCAGACTGTAAACAGCAAAAATGTGACCTCATGCTTTTGCAGTTACGTCGAACACAGTCGACCCCTCGTCCATTAAAATTCTTCGTTTTAGCAGTGCAACACGTGATCCAGACAGCTTGATTATTCTTTTACACACAGACTTTTTTTTTTTTGCCATTTCTTCAGGAGAATCACAGCCCTGGTGCGAAAACACAGATCTGCTTTTTAAAAAAAGAAGGAAACAGAAAGAAATGAATAGAAACACAGACAGGAGAAAAAGAAAATCTCCATCAGATGGTTGTGGTTTGAGGTTGGACACTGAAGATGGATTCGACATGTGTTTGTCCTCAAACTCGGTTTAATATTACAAACCAGTGAAGCAGCTTTCTTAAAAATGTAGCCCTGATGTTTAGTCAGTTTTATCCAGTGACTGTAGAGGTGAAATTATGTTTGTTAAATTACTCCATAGGTTCGGTTTGGCTGAGTTAAATTACCACTCAAAGTCAGTGCAGTTGTCCTCAAGTGGCTTTAAAGTGCATCCACATTTACCAGCTCCCCTTGAACTCAGCATCTGTGACTGGAACATACCAACCAGCACATTCACCCATCAACTCATCAACAGAAAGAAAAATCAGCAAATACACATAAATAATCTGCACAGTTCACAGTTCCACTTCGGCAGCTGCCTCTTTAAAGTGCTTCAACAGTGATGGCGAGGATCGGAAACCACAACAACTTCCTCCTTCCAGTCTCGGGCTCGCTGCGGTTCGCCGCCGAGCCGTAGATCAAACAAATGACCCATCACATCCGCCTCCAGTCTCTTCTCTCGCCGCGACTCGAGTCACTGGAGTCGGCTCGTTAGCGGCACGTGCACGACTCGGCCACCATGTCCTCCAGCTCCCGGTACTCCACCTTCTTCTTGTGCACCACCAGCACGCTCATGGGCATGTACTTGTAGGGCACGCAGGACGGGGGGGGCACGTCCCCCACGCCCAGCTCGTTGATGACCGTCTGGATGATGGCGTGGTTGGGGGAGTGGTAGCCGTAGTGGAGCACCCGGGGGCAGTTGCCCTGGCAGAAGCGCGGGTTGTAAACGGGCGGGGCGATGAAGTAGTGGCCCCAGCCGAGCTCGTCGAAGGACAGGCGGAACGAGTGCAGCCTGCAGCGGTTCTTGGGCGTCCCCGATTTGCGTTTGTAGTTGGGGATGTCGGAGATGATGGAGGCGGAAGGGGAGGTGGAGAAAGAGGAGGAGGAAGGGGAGGTGGGGGCGTTTTTCAGAGCATCCAGCGAAGGATCTTTGGGCTCTGAACTCTGGAGGTCTTTGGAGCGGCGGCGGCGGCGGCGAAGCGAAGGATGCCACTGACCTATCCGCTTCATGATGCTATCGCCATCGACCCCCAGCAGGTCCCCCATCCAGTCCTTCACCTCCCGCTCCTCCTCCAGGTACAACAGAAGAGACGGGACTTCCAGATGAGCTTCACCTCTCCACCTCTTCCTCCCTCCACTCCACCACCAGGAGAGGCTGCCGTCCTCCTCCGCAGGCCCAGGCTCTGTGCACCAGTACTGGGCAGTGAGGGTCAGGTGTCCCCCCCGGTTCTTCCCCTCCTGGATGTGAGCCGTGATGTCCGTCTCCGTCCACCGCTCGTGGGGCTCCAGGGTCACCAGGCTCTCTTTGCCCAGTGAGGTGATCTGGGCCCGGCAGCGGGGCGGCTCCAGGCTCTGGGTGGGGCTGGAGGAGGAGGAGGAGGAGGAGGAGGAGGAAGAGGAGCGGAGGTGGATGAAGGAAGCTCTGATGAGCTGCTCCGAGGGAAGAGTGTCCACGTTGTACTGCACTGTGAAGCTGTAGTGGTGATCTGAAGGAGACATGGAGACACAGAGGGAGAGACTTTATCAACTCACGCCTTCATACAAAGAAGACCCAACTAAAGACACCGTCGTGTTGCATTATGGGAAGTGGCACAGAAATGGATATTCTGTATAATCATCAGTTTCAAACCAACAGCCTCTTGAAAGTCCAAATGTCAGTTTGTCCAACTCAGCTGTCACATCACAATGACATGAAACGTTAAGTATGTCGCTCTGCTGATCTTATCCTGTCTCCAATTTTAGTGCCGGCCCAAATTACATGTTCCAATCTTGAGACAATTCTCCTCCTTGTTAAACTAAATAAACTCTATAAAAACTCTCTTGGATCAGCTGGAAAATGCATCGTCACTAATCTGAAAACAGGCTGTCGACAAACAAACCAGAGGAGACACAGAAATCTCCTCAGACTAAACCAAGAAAATATATTTTTCCTGTATTCATTGTTTTCTTCTCTACTGTAGAAGATTTACAAATTTCCCAATCTTCACTTCATTTCTACTTATTTATACATTTCCACATTTAATTATTCATTCATCTACCTACACAGTGGTACTTTTTAAAAGGAACATTTTACTGCATCTTGAGTACTTTTACTTGGATACTTCAGGTGCATTTTACTGATAACACTTACATACTTTTACGTATGTTTTTGAGGAGGAGTATTTTCAGTGTGGTATCAGTACTTCTACTGCAGTACTTTCACTTGGATACTTTAGGTCCATTTTGCTAATAGTACTTTTACTTTCAGACACAGAATTTGTACTTGCAGTGGAGTATCATCACAGTGTAGTATCAGTACTTTTACTTGCAGTAGAGTATCATCAAAGTGCGGTATGAGTACTTGTACTTGAAGTAGAGTATTATCAGTGTGGTATGAGTACTTTTACTGCAGTGTGAGTAGTTTTAAGTCAACTTTGCTGATAGTACTTTTACTTTCGGACGCAGTGCTTGTACTTCCAGCAGAGTATGATCTCAGTGTAGTATCAGTACTGAAGGCCCTGACTGATGACCCCCCCGCCGTGTCCTCCTCTGTCCCCGGGGTGTCTCACCTGTCGCTGCGGGCAGGTGACGCACGGACGCGGCGGTGGCTCGGAGCAGTCTCACGGTGTTGGAGCCGAACTTGCGGGGCTGTCTCGGGGTTCCGTCCGGTCCCGCCGCGCTCCGGTACAGACTGAGCATGAACTGCAGGTTCTGGTCGGCCTCCTGCCGGCGGCTGAGCGGCCGGTGGTGCTCGGCGGCCCGGCCGCGGGTGGAGGCCAGCAACAGGTGGGTGAGCAAGACGCAGACCGGAAGCACGCGGGGTTTGCTCATGTTGGGGGTCAAACCTCTGGTGCTGCACCGACCATCCTCCACCTGCCGTCTACAGGTGATCACCGAGCAGCGGGGACATGATGAACAACTTCCTCCAATTGACGCTGACCCCAATTAACCCCTCGGTGGTGCGGCGTTGGGAAGCCACGTGACCTGTGCGTCACGGTGCGTCAAGGTGTGTCAAGGTGTCAAGATGGAGCCTGCTTGTGGGTCATTTACTGCACAAATGATTTAATGTAAACCAACACACTTGTATTCTCCTCAGTCATGAATCAATAGAATAAGTTAATTTTATAGTTTTCAGATGTTTCATTGTGGTTTATTTCTTTCTCTTTTTAAATCTGTTATGTTGTTAATTAGTGGCCATCAAGGTTTACATTTTCTGTATATCAGACATTTCCATTTTCACCATACGAAAAGTAAGATGATACAATTTACGGTAATTTGAAAACATTAAGTGTAAAACAACACAAACTGACTCACAGAATCTGAATGGAAAGGAAGAAAATGACATAAAGGTTTTCAGTCACTGGCTCTTTATCGCCATCTAGTGGTAGAATGACATCATGCAACACAGACTCCACCATGTTCCACTTAATTTCTAATACTTCAGACACCTACTCTACTTTATCCCAGACTTTTTATTCAACTACATTCATTTAGTTACTATTTGTTTTGCAGATTCAGATTAATAATATAAAAAAATCAATAAATCAGGATTTTTTAAAAAGACTTTATTGGTCCCATGCTGAAATTCACAGGCTAACAGCTGCAACATTAAAGAGCTGAACACAATGAAAGATCAACATTTTAATACAATCATATGAAATATATTGCATAAAAGTACAAGTAAAGTTACTCTGTTGCAGAACTGTTTGAGTGATTGTATTTTTGTTTTCCTCTCCTGGTCGAAATATGTTTGTGGTGTACTTTTTGTCTTCAGACCACTCCCAGACTTTGGTCACAGTATTTACACACTCTGATTGCATTTTCTATATATGATGTTTGTTTGTTCTTGTGTAATTTGAAGGCTTTGGGATCCTCTGGTGAATGAATTGTTCTCCGTTGGGAGGAGCTGAATGGATGAGCGCCTGAAAAAAACCTGCTAAAAATGTCTTTTAAACTTGATCTCGCTTGAAAGCAGCACTCACCACCAAACCAAATATTACATTTCAGAGTTTCAGAGAACAAAAATAGGGTTGAAAAGGAGAAAAGAGTTTGTCTGCTCTGACCAAAACAAACTCCTCGTGGTCTGGATGAGAAGTGAGATGTCTGGGCATGTTGACATCTGTCTCCCTTTCTCTTTGATTCTTTCCATCGTCCCTCGTTTACTTGGCCTTTGTCTTGACACACACACAACATAGTCACTCGTTCGCACACATAAACACACCTTCAGCTGAGTGGCACTGCAGCGTGGTGGCATTCCACAACAGTGATTATCTCCAATCCCAATCATTTCAGTCTGCAGAGAGAGTGTGGGAAAACTTCAAACTATGGGGGAAATGCAGCAAGTGGCTGTAAAGGCAGCTGAGGCAGAAACACATTTAAGATGTTGAAAAGAAATTTTCCAAAAAAGGCAGAAGTGATAACTTTAAACCCGAGAAAAGTCCACTGAATGACTGAATGAACTGATTACAAAAAATACACATTTTTGAACATGTAACCTTTTTGCTTTATTGAGAAAGACTAACCCTTTAACAGAAAAAAAACTCCTGTTATTCTGAGTGGAGTGGAGTGCTCATGCATTACTTCAAGAAAGCTCCCCCCACAGTCACTGTACTTATATCCCAAAAAGTACATATTGTGCATGAGTTAAATTACCATATATTACATTATTGTCACTGTTGTATTTATGTGTAGATAGCATTTATGTAGCATCTTACCTAGTCTGTACTTTTACAGTATTATCACCAAACACACTTAAAAGTAGTCATTATACAAAATGTCTCTTTTCAGAAAAAGTATATTTCTGAATTATAATTATTGATGCATTAACGTATCACTAATGCTGCTGGGGTAATTTCATGTTATATATAGCAAGAAATCATAATTTACTTGATATGCACAGTATTGAATTAAGAATCTGAATCTGAATAGTGATGCATTTAAATAAAAGTAGTAGAGTAAAAGTATATAGCAGGATAAAATGGAAATACCCACGTATTTATTTAAAAAAAAATGGTAAATGTACTCAGTTACTTTTAACTAATTGATGAAGTGTTGGAAAGTTTAATCTGTAACAGTGCATCAGATTATAACATTAATTTTAATGTGAAAAGTTTAGTAAAATATCACATAAAGGTAGTGGAGTACAACAAGAGCAAGTACCTCAAAATTATACTCATGTGCAGTATTTGAGTTGTTTCCTTCTTTTAGGAACATAAATTGAGAATATTGTCTCGAGGAAAAATGAGCTGAATTTTTCTTTTTTTGCAGGTTTCATGTTTCAAGTCAGTCGCTTCTGATCCTGTTATTTGGTTCCACTGATGTTATTACAATACAGCTGTTGTTGCGCCTGTAGCCCCTCCCATCCTCGCTTCTCATTGGACACATTCAGATACCTCTTTGCTGTTGGTGAACCTCTCTGTCAATCACAACCGGCCGTTCGAAAAGTGGGAGGGACCTCTAAAGTTTTCCCAAACTTTTAAGCTTCGTCATGTAGCTAAAATAACCGGAAGTAGATATGATTTTGGCACCAAAATAAATGCGCCATAGCTGTTTTTTGAGGGATAAAAGCTTAAATATTGAACAAAACAACTCGATACCGTAAGATAGAGCGATACCATAAAATATAAAGCGATATTAAAGCTTTAAAATAAGCGAATTGCTACTTTTCATCCACGTTTAAAACCCTTGACCGGATGTTACAACCGACGTATTAGCCGTAAGTTTGACACTAGCTAAAACTTTCCTCCCTCCCCCTCTTCATCTCACTCCTTCCTTCCACTCACTCACCCCTCCATCCATCCATCCATCCATCCATCGGTAGTCGTCGTTGGAGCGGTGATGGAGAAGCCGAGGCACCGCTACCGGCGCCGCTAGCTTGATCCAAGCTAGGCTAACACACCGACAGAGAGAGAGAGGAAGAAGAGAAACACGGAGGATGGAAACGGTCGAGCAGCTCGTGTCTTTCCACCACATTCAGGTCCAGTTGAGCGGGGGAGCGCCGTGGGGCTTCACGGTGAAAGGAGGGCTGGAGCACGGGGAGCCGCTCATCATCACTAAAGTAAGTCACCACAAAGCACTGACCATAATAACAGTAATATATGTGTTATAAAACTTAACCGTGAGTCTAATGCACTTGGTTGCACTGTGTTACAGTTTGCATGACATATATCTGCAGCTTTGGTTGCACATTTGCATGATATCACACTTAAAGTGACTTTGTGTTTGGCTGTATTTTGCCAGGATGTGGTCGTTGCAACGCTGCAGCTCCACCAAAACAGCAATTGTGGCTGGTTTTACAGGCTCTCATTCATATGTGCTTTTCAGGCTGCTTGGCTGCTCTTTTAAACTTTTCAACCCAATGCAAAAAAAGTCTGAACACTGCTTTTCCTGCAGCCTTTTTATACTGCTGCACAGCTCTTCCTCCTCCTCCTCTTCGTCTACTGAGAATAAAAAGTTATTGTCCAAAGCTCAAGCAAATATCCGGGCCAGTTGATGTTTGTCAGCTGTCACCGTCCATGAATGAAAAAGTTCTATATAATGTAATGCAGCGACAGGGTTCTCCAGCCTGGAGGTCAAAGGGTTCCCACAGGGGTGCTATCAGGGCTTCCCGAGGGGATCCCTGGCCAAACCAGGCTCTGTTCATCTCCCTGTCCCTTCATTCAGTCAAAGGTAAAAATACCCAAGTGCTGACAGACGACTAAAACCACTTCAGATGGTTGAATTCAGGATTTTGGAATCTTTGAATTCTCTGATTTGCTTTGTGCTTGTTTGTCACACAGCTTATTGCCCCTTTTTGCACCAGCTTGTTTTGCAAAACTACTGCAGTTGACAGACATGGAGTGTGGTCTGCCGTTGTTTCTGCAGAGCTGCGAGAGGTTTGTTTTAATTTCAGATGTGTTCAGGGGAAGTTTGAGGGCTTTGTAAGAGATTTAGTGCCTGCTTTCAGATTTGGACGTGACCTCGTCTTGGGCGATAAAGTCGTGGGGGCCGACGTTTCCTCCCGGCCTCTTCTCACGGTTTCACGCCGCGGGCGGTGAGCTGCTGGAAATAAGGAGGGTGTCTCTGAATTACTGCAAGTAATTATTGGTGTGTGTTCTGCTGGGGGTGGTCTGTGAGGATATGTGTGTGTGTGTTAAGTCCAGTGCATAAGTAGGCCGCCTGACATGCAACCTCTGCTCTCTCCCAGTCTTTCCCTCGCCCACTCTGTTGAAAAGCTGCAGCAGTGGTGGTGTAAATGTTGGCCGGTGTTGGCCGGTGTACTTCTATATTCACCACAGCACCACAGCAGGGAATGGAAAAGCCTGGCTCAGTCATCTGGAAACACACACTGAGACACACACACACACACACACACACACACACACACACACACACACACACACTCTAAGTCACACACAGTAACACAGCCCCTGGGAAAATGTGACTGGGACTGCTAAAGGAGATAAAAATCAAACTGTGCTCTATAGCTGTTTTGTGTCCAGTGGCTAGTTAAAACACACACACACACACACACACACACACACACACACACACACACACACACACACACACACACACACTATAAAGTAGCTGAGGCAGTGAGTGCTGGACAGGGAACTGTGGTCCAGAAAAGTGTTAGAAGTGTTTAATGATTAAGTGTTAAGTCCTTGAAGGAAAGAGGAGAAAGACAGGAACATGGAGAGAAGGTAAAGTCGAGGCGTGTATATAAATGTGTGTGTGAAAGACATGAGTGTAAAATGTGTTTTAGGTTTAGCGAGGGCCAGAGAGAGTTTCCACCAGCCTCCACACAGAGATTTACTGTGTCTGTATGGAACACACCTGAATACAGTGTGTGAGTTGGAAGAAGAGAAAACTTCATCGGGCAAGAGAGATATGAGAGTCAACTATGTAAACACTCTTAAACTTTATGTATGTCTTCAAAAAATGCCCTCAGATGCTTGTAACCACTGACACCTAAGAAGACTTCCAATATGGCTGCCAGAGCCTTCTTAATGCAACCTGGAAGCACGATTATTTCAATAAACACATTCATTTTCTCGTCAGATTAAATAACTTTGACACAATTTCCTTCCTTTGACTCTTCAGTTCATTATACAGGTTAATGTGTGTTTTATAAAATAGTCTTAGTAGCTTCATTCATGAGATGCTGCTGCTGCTGTTATTTGGGGCAGTTGTGCACATGTGTATGAGGCAAAGTGCATAGAAATGTGCCAGTTGCCCTTTCAGGATGTCCATGTTTTGAGGCGTGTGTGTTCGTGGCCCTTTGAGAGCGTGTTCGCTGCTGGAGGGGGAAGGGTGGCTTCTCCAGTCTGAGACAGCAGAGGGATATAAGCCATTTGGCCAACATTCCACTAGGAGCATAACAAATTACCACTGTGGGGTGTGTGTGTGAGTGTGGATGGGTGTGGAGATGTTGTGCATGTGTGTGTTCATACACAAGTGTGCAATACTCGTACACAATCATTTTCAGACTCGAATACTTGTTTTCCTTGGAGCCAGGGATCAGCTGTGTAATGACACGCTGGGTTTAAGGTTTTATCCGCTCAACAAGTTAACCAGTCAGTCATTAGCTTTGCTAGTCAGTCAGACGTTTAGTGGTTCAGTCTATCAGCCTGTTGGCAAGTTATCATCAGTCGGTTGAGACTTAGGCACGCTTCAATGAAAATACATGTGGTGGCGTGGAAATAAGAGACTTGCTGAAAAGCCACATTCTACACATCATGCCCATGTGTATGTCAAACAATCTGATTGGTTCAGCCTTTTTGAAATTTATTCGAATATTTTCTGATGCAGATTTTTTTATTCTTGCCTTTCTTTGTTTCCTGTGTGTTCTGGTTTGATGAGTGTAATGCTAGCCAATTAACATTAGCACCATGAGTCGCTTCTTTTTGCCGCTGACTATTTAATGTTTCTGCTTGACTTTTATGAAAATCAGAATTCTGTAAAAGTGTAGCGATGCAGTCTCAAGCTAACAGGTGCTATCTCAAAAAGTCAGCACACACTGATGATTCATGAAAATGGAGCGGCACAGTTATTTCCTTCTAACACAACATTCTTTAGATGTTATACTTTCAAATATACTATAAAGTACTATAAGAGTACAAAATATAAGGTACTTGTAAATTTTTGTTGACCGGTGGTTACGCCTGGATGTGACCCTCGTGTTGTTCACAGGCTCAAAGACAAACAGACATCCAGATTGAAAGTCCACCAGTTGTCATGTGTTTTCTGACAATTTTTCATGCCCTTTGTCAAATGTGGTCGTGATGACTAAGTGGTGAGTTCCTTCCATTGTTGTATTTGACAGAACAGCTGCTGCCGAGCTGTCAGCTCACTTTCATATGTGGTTTTTGTGATCGACTCTGAGCTTCCTGGGGACATGTCTCTGTAAGTTTGTGTCTCCTCAACAGTTTTTGTCTGTGCTGTGGTCCCTGACTTTGAGGCGGTGGTCCCGCGGGACGGTTCGGATTCGCCCTAAAACCTCAAAGATGGCCTCGTTAAAATTCATTGGCTGATGAAATTAGTGGTGTTGCAGTGAAGCGAAGTCCGTTTTCTCAGGGATGAATCAGTTAGCTAAATGAACAGTTATTAACAGTAGTCCAGCACTGTTGTTTTGATGGATCCCAGTTGCTCGTGTGAACTGTCTGGACTTGAGTGTTTTTCCCACCAGACCACTGCAGACCAGACATGTCTGCTATCTAAATGATCATCAGCCTCTGCATGTTGTATGGGAGTGTGTCTGAGTGGGCTAAAGCAAAGCCTCACTGGTGAGCAGCCGTCATTATCTTCTTTATTGTCGTTGTTTGTGTGTGTCTGTGTGTATATTATGGTGACGAGGGGGTTTATGTTACCTGCGGTTTGTCTGCAGGGATGTTTTCCAAGAGATTTAATGTGATTTTATAAAAAGATGTCTTACATGTGCTAGGCTATGGAGGGCAGAATGTGCCAAAATGAAATAAATAAATAAATAAATTAATTAATTAATTGTGTATTTATTTATTTCAATTAATTAATTAATTAATTGTGTATTTATTTATTTCATTTTGGCACATTCTGCCCTCCATACTAGGCCTCGTTGGATTTAAAAATGAAAGATGTCTCTCCCCTGAACTCCATCTTCTACCTTAGAAGTCCTGACTGCATGTGAGCGATCCAAACTGACATGGCGTGCGTTCACTCCTCAGCTCGCAGAAACAGGTCCAGTATGTTCAGAGAGTCTTGGCCAACCCCTGGCTGAGTGCTACACAATCCATTTTCTTTGTGGTCCACATGTTCTGCAAAGCCGTCTTCATTTTCCTCTCAGTCGACCCAACGACAATCAGCCCATCTCTCAGACTGTCCGACCGCTGAAACCAGCAGTGAACTCCTGACCCACATCAGGAGGTAACACTGGGAAAACATGGACTGGGCTCAGCTCCTTATATATTCCTATTTGTTATGAGTCAAGATACCAAAAGTAAATTTGTGTTGAGCTGTGGTGAACTGACCAAGACTCTGTTGGGGTGAATGAACTGGAGGTTTGATTTAGTCACTTCTTATATAACATGTTCGTGAATTTTAGAGAGAACTTTGTGGGTGTTTCTCTGAATTATGGCTTATTTCTTCAGTGGTATCATATGGGTAAATTCTTCTTCTTTGGTGCACGTTTTTAATGTGGGGGTTTTGCATGAATGGGGATGCAAATGGAGTTATATAAGAGCTAAATCTCTTTGATCTGAGGTTGAATTTCTCTTGAAACAGATCAGAAGAAAATATGACATCTTGTTATCTTGCCTCACTCTTGGATTCTTGCAGATTGATCTGATTTTGTCTGAAGTCTGTGACTCACCAGGATCTGGATTCAGTTGGTTTATCAGCTCCAGAAAGACCCCTCAAATGATGATGACCTGTGCTCACTGAACCATTTATCTCCTGTGAAGTTGTTAAATATGATGCTCTTGTTTGCTACAGGATTTTGAAATATCTCGTTGCACACGTTCACCTCGACTAAACCCAAACTAAGAGCTGCTCCATGTGGGTATGAGGGATGATGGGAAGAGTTTGTTGTTTTCTATTAGTAGCTGAAAGGGATTTTTCTTCTTCTTCTTATGTCGGAAATCAGGCCGCGTTTCTTGTGGGGAGCATTCCAGCCGAGTGTGTTTGAAAACACTGCGAGCTTTCTGGAATTCGATTCGCCCAGAACAGGCAACAAAGATGGAGACGATAATCTCTCCCTCTCTCGTCCTGCTGTTGACGGTAACAGAAATCCAGGGATTTTACAAAAGAATGTTTTGACATGTGGTCGAAGGTATGCAACCAAATGTCTTGGGTTGGTAAACAGCGTGTGTGTGTGTGTGTGTTACTCCCTACATTCCAGTAAAGGTAGCCTCCAGTAGCAATCTGCTCTGCGGGGGGTAGATGAGGATGCCATCAGATAGAGATGCTATTGTCTCTACTGTGTGTGTGTGTGTGTGTGTGTGTTTCCATGTCCTCTGCCCTGACTTGCTTTGCTAACTGTCCTAAGTAACCAAAAACATATGTCGAGCAGCAGCATAGTACACAATAGAGCATATTGATGAGAGAGACAGAAGGAATCAGTGTGTTCATGTTTCCAACAAATTACACTGAGTTTTGCTTTAAGAGCCGGATGAGAAAGGGAAACTTTGATTGTCATGTAATCACATCAAGTCATTTATGAAAAAAAAGGCCAAAAGTTATCTAGTTTCTGCTTCTCAAATGTGAATGTTTGGATTTTATTTTTAGTCTTCTGTAATAGAAATCTAAATATCTGGGTTTGTGGCCGTTGGTCAGACTAAACATACAATCGAAATGAGTCATGTTGGAATGGTCATCTGTCAGTGTTTCATAGAACAAACGATTATCAATTAATGGAGTAAATAATATGCAGATGAAGGAATAATGAAAATAATTCTTACTTGCAGCCTTAAGCAAAAAACGCTTAATCGTATAAGAGTTTATGCGCTGAATGGACGATGGAAGTGTGTGTGTGTGTGTGTGTGTGTGTGTGTGTGTGTGTGTGTGTGTGTGTGTTGGGGTGGGGTTGGAATGTCTCTATCTCTGATCTGTGGAGCCTTTAGCTATTTCTTTTAGGCTATGTCTGGAGGCTCTCTCTCTCTCTCTCTCTTACACACACACACACACACACACAGACACACACACACACACACACACTCACACACACACTAAAATAACAACCTCTCTTTGTGTAGATGCATCAGCACACTGACCCTCAAACACACACAACATTGTTATTATTGTAGTATGTGTGTGTGTGTGTGTGTCATGGGAAAAAGCAGATATTAAAGATACATGGGAGATACAGTACATGTCACAGTTGAATTGTGCCTGTTTGTGTGTGTGTGTTGCGGGTGCAGAAGTCCTGACCTGAGGCTGCTGCAGTTGTTATTGTTTTTGTCCGACGCTCTGCATTTTCAGAAGCCCCCCCTTCACCCTCTCACCAGGGGGGCAACACACACATCAGCCATGTTTTTTTTTCCTCAGATTACACCAAAATTGCATCTTGAGAGTTAATTGAAAGTTAATTGAAACTGCAGCAGGCGTTTGTCACGATTATCTGACAATAAATAGACCAAACAATTCATCAATCAATTGAGAAAAAATGTCACCACCATTAACCCTGGTTTGTTGAATGTCTCTTCATGTGGTAGACTGACAGTTGTTGAGTTGTACAGTGATGCTGGAGGAACACGTGAAGACTCTTATTACTGTTTTTTTTATTCCCACCTTGTTTCTGGTTTCAGTTCCTCTTTACAACATTTTCCAGCAGCCGCACTGCAGCGATTACGTTCAACGCCGTGACATTAGAAGCAGTTTCCGAGCCATTATGTCGCACGGAGAAGGGCCTGTGACGGGCAGAACTCGTGCGTTTCACTGCGTCTCTGTTTGTATGTTTACAGTTTATTGCGACGTAGCCATGCCCCAAACCCAAGAATGTAGCACACACACATTCCAGCAGGCGATGCGGTCCACTCTCGTGGCTACCCTGGCAAGTCGACTCCAGTTCGAGGTCGAAAATGACACAAAACTCTCTTTGTTTACTGGATCTTCTCCGGTTGCCGTCCCTCCCGTCTGCTCTCGGTGGCGTCTGATGGAAACACCCTTTCATCCCCCCCCGTCCTTGTCAGGCGACGCTTGTTACTCGGGGGACGTTGAGTGGGATTTTGCGAGTCATAGCTTCCCTCACGTTCGCTCCTGGTTGGCTGAATGAAACGTCTGAGAGCAGAATTTGCGGGTGCAGAGAGGACGGGGACAGTGGGTGTGTTACATTCCTGTTGGTTTGGAGTTATGAGGAGTCTGCCCAAATTGTATATTCATCTCTGGGGTACGAGTGATTTTGGTCGGATTTGGGTTTCTGAAAGCTGATTAAAGCTGCAGATAATCAATATTCAAAGTCTCTCTTCCCATAAATAAGAGGGACTTCGTGTCTTCGCCTGAAATTTATTCTTTTTATAACCAGAGACAGGCTCTGAATGGCATTTTCGACCACTGTGGGAGACACACACTGCACTGAAGCCTGGACTAATTAAATACTTTTAATGTGAATGATTACAGGATGGCCAAACCTCAGTGGAGCTGGGAGACTGTGGTGATAAATATGCAGCCTTAAAATCATTTTGGAATAAAAAAAAAACCAGATAAAATATGTGTTAAAAAATTTTGCTTTTTGTTGCCACTTTTACGAGTCGGAGAGAAAATATAGTTTGGTAGTTTTTCATGGAACCATCATCCAGATATGTCAGTCCCACAGACTGGAGACGAGCAGGAGAGATGGTCAGTGTGTGATGGGGATGGATGGGAGAGGGAAACGTAGGAAAGATGGATGAAGTGGGACAGACAGAGGGATAGACATGTACGGGGGGGGGGGGGGGGGAAGAGAGATGGTGGATTAAGGAGGATAAATTGAATGAGTGAATGAAGAGGAAAGACAAAGACAGTATAGGAAAAAGTGGCGAGACGGTTTGATTAAAATAGAAACAGGGAGGGGGGGGGGGGAGGGGTTCGTCTTTAGCTGGTTTAGCTGTAGGCTGATAGATGGATAATAGATGGATGGAGGGAGAATAGATCAAAAGATAGAAGAGGTGGGGAAGAGGGCAGCCAGGGAAGAGTAAAAGGTTTCAGATTTCTGGACACAGCTGCCAGATTGATGCTTTCCTGCCTTTTTGTCTGCGTTTATGAGGCTTTGAACACATCGCTAGCGGTGGTTTTTTTTTTTCTGCTGCTTACTTTTTGAACTTTTTGAACCTGATTGGAAATGCCAGAAATTCGAAAATAAAATCAAAATACTGCAAAAAGTTATCATGATTTGTGTGGAAACGTTGGTGCATCAATCAAAACAGATTCCTGCTCCACAGATGAAAAACTGCAAAACTTAAGTGCCATATTTCTGTTGTGTTTTCTGCATTGTTTTTGTTGCTGTTGTCTCAGTGCACCTTCCTCTTCTGCAGTGATTTTAATGACAAGAGTGAAACAGTCAGTAATCTGTTCCTCAGGTCTGTGTTGATGAGGTTTGAATACACTGCACTGACAACCTGAGCAAACAAAGCCCCACCTGTCAACACATTTTGATTCAAGTGTCTTAAAGTCCTGTTTGGCGCTGGGTTAAAAGAAGCAGGAAGCGAGAGCACAACACAGAAATCTCTCACGTGAAATAACCAAAACAACTTAGCATCACTCATCTGAAGAGGCTAATAATGAAATTGAAGCGTTCAGGGCTTTTAAAATAAACAATTATAAAAGGATCCTTCAGGTGATTTTCCCCAGGTGCTTTCTGTTGGTGTTAATTAGACATGAATGTTTGGCTTCTCAAATCTGTCTACAACTGTTAAATTACCTGGTTATTGTCAACTAATGATCGGTTCCATGCAAACATTAGGACAGAGAAAAGCACTGGTTATCTCACAGTTGGTAATGTGTATGTTGGATTGACAGCAGGTACAAATTTTCAGAATTCTGTTGACATAAAAAACACAAAACCACCATTTCAGAAAGGCTGACTTTACCCTGTGATGCATTTCCATCCCTGAATGTCGGCTACTTTCTTTATCTACAATCAAAGGGAAGCTCTTGCCTCGAGGAGCCTAACGTGGTTTTGATCTAATTGTTATCGATTTTTGGCTTCAGCCTTTCCAGACTGATACGTTATGACTCGTAAAAATAGTTGAATGGAAGCCCAGATAGAACAGAATATGAAAAAGGAGTTTGAAAGCTGACAAAGTAGCTTTGATCTGACAGAAAGTAAAAATACACACATTGTACTCTCTGTCTCTCACAAACGCACAAACCAGCGGTGAAACCACAGCAGAGACAGAGAGAAGAAGTGGGGGGAGCCAGTCGAGAGGGCAAGGTCATTTAGTGCACATTAAGAAGTTAATGTTTCACCCCTATTTAAGTGTGTGTGCATTAGTGTGTGTGAGATAAAGGGCACACACACACACATGCACACACACTCACACACGTATGACGTTGATGGATCAATCCAGTCTGTCTCTGGTCCCACCAGGCCGCCGACCCTTTAACCTTTGCTATTGTCAGCGCTGGTCACCGGATCTAATGGCTTCCATACTGCAGCAGAAACATTCAGCCCGGGGTGTGTGTGGAAGTGTGTGTGTGTGTGTGTTAGTGTGTGTATATTTCAACTGTCGCACACTATGAAAGAAGATGAAATAAACTGTTTCCTTGTGCACAAATATTTTATATGGAGACTTTGACCTAAAATCAACATCATTTACTTTAAAGTTATTTAATGTTAAAGTTTATTTTATTACATCATTTCCTGACTTCTGATGTTTGATGTAATTAATAACAGAATGACCAGGCTTCTGACTGTGCTGTGAGCTGATTGGTCGGGTTGCAAATATACATGAATGTATATTAAAAAAATCAATATCAATAATCAATATTTTCCTGGATTAGTCCTGGATTTTCCTGGATTTGTGTCCATGTGTATTTCTGTGTTTTTCTTCCTCATAAAACCTCTCAAAGTGTTTTCATTTGTTTCTGTGTCGTCCTCATATCAAACCCAGGGGCGCCGACCCACCCCCAAAATGGACTTCTTCCTCACCATGTGTACATATACACAAACCTGTGCATGTGTGTGTGTGTGGATCAGACTGCCAGAAAGTGTGTTTCTTTTGTGTGTGTGTGTGACTGTCACTTAAGTGTATGAGTCAGGTTAAGTGTCACTGGTTGAGTGTCAGGCTTACGGGGGATTAGAAAGGCCCAGTGTATGTGTGTATGTGAGTGTGGGGGTTGTTGTGGTGGATTATGGGAGCTGGGGTGTGTGTTTTATGATGTATTGATCTGGGTGACGGCTGAGGGTCAAGGTTCAACAGGTTGGCGTTTCTTCAGAGGCTGAGGGGGGGGCGTGTGGTGCGGTGCTGAGGATTCTGGGTAGCAGAGCTTTGATGTGGCCATGAGCCCAGAGTCTGTAATGAGGGGCTTGTTTTCACAGATTAAGTAAGATTTTAATGGTATTACTGAAGCTTAAGGTGGTAAGAACGTCTTTGGTGTAAAGTAGTCGGGTTTCTGCACTGGATTTCCCAAAGATCACCTGTCAATCAAACTCCGTGGGCGGCACAGTGACGGCTATTTTCTTTGAATTTGCTGGTAATGAAGTTTCTCTTCTTCGTCTTTTCATCCTTCTCAGCCAACGCTGCTTGTTGTGCACAGACTCAGTTCTTCTTCTCTTGATTTAGAAAAAACGCTAGACTGCGACTGTTGACTTTTTTTATAGGCTCATAGTTTGCATGTTTGAGAAGCCAACAACATAAATAATTATATTGAACTCATCCTTTATTTATGTGCTCTTCCTCTTCTAAATACACAGCTTTTTGTGGGACACTTACATATGATGTACGTTCGTTTCCGAGCTGTTTATTTCTAACATGTTGTCACTTTGGTGGCGCCTGAATTGCACGACTGTTTTTTTTTTTTTTTGTCTGCTTGTGTTCGAGCCAAGAAAACACAAGTATCACTACATTTCTTGGCGCCTCTTCAAGCAAGAGCAGAGGGGGAGACTTTTTAATTTGAATTTAAAATATTTAGTCTGGTCTCGGGAGTGCGGCTAATAAAAATATACGAGCGAGGAGACCCACCAGAAAGTGGCCGTGGTACATTTTGAATAATTGCTGGATTAAAAACAAACATAAGAAACCGCAGTGTTTAGATATATAGGTTTGTGTATAAGTCAAGGAATGCTCGAAGGTCAAGTGGACACAACATGGCCATACAGTAAAGACGGTGTTGATCCTTATACGTGTTCCAAATGTGTGAATTTGAGTCGAGATGATTCAGTTTAAGTCCAAAATTTTACAAATTGAAAAAGGTGTTTTCACAGGAATTACACATCACCAATATTGTTCAATTTCTAAGTAATTTCACACATGATGGATGTTGCTGGAAAACAGTGTGAGGCTGGCTAAAGTTTGAAGTCTGTGAGTGTGTGTGTGTGTGTGTGAGAAGGTCCATCTGAGTGAAGGGGAGTCTGTCCACACTCGAGAGGCAAACAGATGGAGGGAATGTAAAAAGGTGGAGAAACATTCCTCTTCCACCTAAAACAAAACGTGCACTGTTAACCTGAGAGAGAGATGACTTATGTTCACAAGTGAGTGTTTCCTCACATGTTGGTGGCGAGCCATGTGACGGAGCCACAGGATGTTTCTGTGGTTTGAGATTCAGGACATTGATAAGTTAGAGTAAAGATGCTGATCCATCAAAATAAAGAGACGTGCAAAAAGTTGGTGGGACATTATCTGTCTACTTCTCAGGTGTTGTTTCTTTTCCTGCCTTTTCTTTTCTCTCTCTTTTCCTCTCTTCTCCTTTTCTCCTTCCTTTTCTGTCCTTTCCTCGTCTCCTCTCCTCTGCTTCCTTTTCTTTCCTTTCCTTTTACCTTCTTTCCTCTCCTCATCTTTCCTTTCTTTGCTACTATCCTCCTGTTGTTGCTCTCCTTCCTTCTCTATCCTTTCCTCTCGTTTCCTTTCCTGTCCTCTTCCTCTTCTCCTTTTGTCCTCTCCTCTCCTTCTCCTCCTTTCCTCTCTGTCTGTTTCTGTCTTTTCCTATCCTTTCCTCTTCTCTCCTCATCTCACTTTTACCCTTCTTCCCTTTTCTCTCATTTCCTTTTCCCTTGTGTCCTTTCCTTTCCTTTCCTTTCCTTTCCTCTTCTCTTTTTTGGTATTGAATTTAATCCCACTGTGTCAGTGACCAGGGGCCTCCACATTTCCGAGGGGCCACAGCGCTGCAGCTTCACCCAGACAGAGCTTCTCCGTCTGGGGCATCATTGTCTCATTTGCTCCCCTTAATGATTTCATGGAGAGGCCGTTTAAGGACAACACACCCCGGTTGCAACATCAGGGATAAATGGAGCTAGACGCCAGCGTACAGGCAAACACACATCTAGCTGCCGGTGCTTTTGGTGTGAGCGTGGGAGCCTTTTCCTTTTTCCATCCCTGCCGTTCCCCTCCTCCCGCCCTGATAAAGAAGGCCTTGTGTGAGTGTGGGTGTGAGGAAGGGAGGAGAAGCTCACAAGGCTCAGACTGGAGGGCAGAGGTTGATGGAGAGTGTGTGTGTGTGTTCCTGAGAGCGTATAAGAGAGCTTATTTATCATGTGTGCATATATATATATCTGTGAGTGGAGAACAGCAGCTCTTAGTGTGGAACAATGTGGAGATGAGAGGTGTGTTACCTGTGGAGCCACATGGAGGACTGATCCCCTGAATCTGTTAGTGACAGCTGTTGTTGGTTTGGTGATTAGTACAAAACTTTATTGCCCATAATGTGGAAATTTGTCTTTGGCTTCAGAAAAGAGAGAAGCATGAAATGCTCTTGTTCCTCACTTTAATCCAGCATTAACCAGCTGAAACAAAGGCCTCCAGGAGAACTCTGAGGCATCAAGATGATTAAAGGGACGAAGAAGAAAAAAAACTGTTCTAAATGTGTTCCGACTTTTCTCTAATTTTCACTCTTTGTGGTTGAAAGAAAAATCACTTTTTGGTCCATAGTGACATCATAACCTGTGATTTAGGTTATTTTAATCTTCAGTTAACCTGACATTTATTTTCCTGTTTAATCAATTAATCATTTGGTTGAAAATGCCAGAAAATAATGAAAAATGTCCGCCACAGTTTCACTAAAACTTGGGGTTACAAAATCAAATTGTTTGTTTTAGTTGAGCAATAGTTCAAAATTCAAAGTTGTTTAGTTTCGTTTTTTAGTTTAGAGAACAGCTGCAAATCCTCATAACTGAGAACCTGGAACTTGTGCAATATTTGCTTGAAGAATGACTTTGACACCGGCCAGTTCGCCGTCAGACTGAACTAAATAAAGGACATGGTTTTGGTTTGTGGTGGTGGTGATTTAAGACGACTTTGATGACTTATGCGATACGATCAAAAGCTCCTGAACAGTTACTAAATGGATCACGTGATGTGATGTTTAGTCGAGTGCTGCCTCCTTGGTGAGAAAACTTAACGTTCTCTGAGCAATGAAAATTTGGATGTCGACAATATTATGACATCTGGACAACTCAGTCAGCTGTCAATCACTTCACTGGTTCCTACTGGGATTATTTCTGCCTCCACTGGACGTGACATGTGTTTCAGAACAGCTGTGGGCCAACTTCTGAATCCAGTCTTAGTCAACACATCCGATAAAGTCTTAAAAATCTGGACCAGACTTGAGGGGATTCACATGATGTGCAAAGTCTTCCCTTAAATGGTCGTCTTCCTGTCTCAGATTTGAAGGTTTCCACAAGGTTTATAAAACTTTTCCTGATATATCTGCTTCTTTATTTCCCTGTTTGTTACACTGACGTTCCCAGAATATCCATTTGTGCCTCCCCACACTACAGTCGTAAGGAAACTGAACTCCGACCCCCTGGAACTGCTGCTGTCTTGCTCTTCCCATGCTTCCCAAAATGAGTTCATGCAGCAACTCATGCATTCACAATCCTTGACCTCATTCTGGAGAGTAGGTCAAACACCGAGTGACTCAATCTGGAAGCTCCGTGCCCACAGTGGAAATGAAGGTGGATTCAAACCCTATGAAAACAGGACATGTGGTAGAAACTGGGCTCTACCTTCAGAGCTGTAAAAAGAACTGGCAGCGTAAACCTGCAGCCATGTTTCCACGTCACAAACCGCTGATGTGTTTTCCCCGTTGAGGCTTTATGTTTGCAGACAATAGCAGGAGCATGGAGTTGGTGGGCAGCAGGGGGTCCTGGGAGCTTCTCCTCCTCCCTCCCCCCCCTGAGGGTCTTTGTCCTGGGGGGCCACACAGAGCCGAGGGGGTTCCTGCAGAGTCTCGGAGCATGTGTTGACCTGTCAGGTTGATGGCTCTATTTAGAGTCCTTTAGTTTTCCTCACTCTGAATTCCCATTTGAATATTTTCATTTAATTTGTTTAATGATCTGATCATCGTCTCCTGCATTGTATTCTTTAAAAAGTGCTCATTCAGGTTCTTTAAAACAAGGAGCAACGCGGCACGAAACCAACATTTAACTGCCAAATGATTTTATAAACAAAGTTCATCCGCAGCAGATTACATGAGATTCTTCAGTTATAATTATTATCTCCTCTACAATGATTTTTATTTATCTGCAAAATAATACATGAACAAACACAGGAGAGTTTTTCTAAACTCTGACACCGACTGAATAAGTACTTTTTAAAGATGCTATAAACATATGAGATCAGGTAGAAACAGCACAGATGGCAGGGCATCCCTCTGTGTGTGTGTGTGTGTGTGTGTGTGTGTGTGTGTGTGTGTGTGTGTGATCTTCTTTAAGCTTGTTTCATTCAAACATATGACACATTGATTCCAATTTCTGTAAATACTTTTCCGAGGCCTGCACAAATCCTCTTTTATTCTCTGGATGTCTTCATGTAAACAAATGCCAAACAGTTTCCTTCACTTCATGTCTTGCCAGAGTTTGTGTATCTGTGTGTGTGTGTGTTGTACAAATGCATGTGTTGATGCAGATTTAAATTGTTGTGTATCTTCACAGTCACAGAAATGACACAACTTTTCCCAAACTGTACTCACTGCTGGAGGTTTTGAGCATCTTTGCTTTTCTCTGTGTGTGTGCGTGTGTGTGTGTGTGTGTGTGTGTGTGTGTGTGTGTGTGTGTGTGTCTGTCCCATGCTTTGCGGTGCATGTGTATATACACCCTGTTGGTTCCCAGACTTTCTTACAGGTGTGTTATCCAGAGAGCTACTAATTTTCTCTTTCTTGGTCTTTCAGTAATGTGAGGTCTCATATGCACATGTTTAGAGGCACCGCCTTGCAATGGTGAACACACACACACACGCACAGACACACACACACAAACCCACACACAGATGTGTACTGTAAAGGAACTTGGGAAACTCCTGCTGTTTAATATTGAAGTGCAGATGTTTGCAATGTTAATCATCTGTGTCACAACTGCACAGATACACACTATAACACACACACACACACACACACACATACACTGGGTCTCTCTCACACACACACACAGACACATGCACTGCTGCAGGATCATTTTGTACCCCGCTGTTAATGATCTTCAGGCTGGAGCTGATCGTTTCAGTTTTTGATAAAGAGGCTGTTGTTCGATGCAGTTCAGTGGGTGTATGTGTGTAGGTGTGTGTGTGTATGTGTGTGTCAGGTGATAGATTAGTGATGACAACCTGTGACCAGCATGGGGATTCCCGTTTTTTTTCTCCAGGGCACAATGGCGGGCAACGAGCCACTGTACACACACACATTCATGCACATGCACACGCACACCCGAGGCCATGAAGTCACCCCCTCCAATCTAAAAATAAAAGGGTGTGTCTGACCTCTGTGTGTGTGTGTGTTTCAGCACACAGAGAGGGCATTATTCTCCATCTCCCCAGTGCCTGGCGTGACCTCACCCTGTCTGGACATCCCACAGCAGCATGGCACACACACACATACACACACACACACACTGCACAGGCACGTAGATCAGACTGGAGTGAAACTGACTCAGAGACAGCAGATATTTTAAGCCCATGTAAGAATCACATGGATGCAGGGTGGAACAAATAATCAATCATTACTGATAAACTGGCATCGGTCGAGTTCTCTTCTTCCTCCAGTTGGAACGGCTCAGTGTTCTGGCACTTCAGCTTTTTTGCAACTTTATTTATGACTGTTAAATATTTCAGTGATGGCACATGTTGCTGTGTGTGTTGCAGTTTGTTGCTCAGTTACTTCTGTGCAGTTCTTCAATATGCAAAACTGTTAGTTAGCATACAATTGATTCCTGTTTTTTGAGGTGTTTTGCTGTTTCAGAGGTGTGTTTACCTCTCAGTCAAACAGGTGCACTAATGTGATGAACCATACGCAGTTGTTTTGAGATGTGCCTCCATCATCATCACTTGATCCTCATAAAATTTAGCCACACCAATTTTCAGTCTCAAACACTTTGGTTTCAGCTTCTCAAATGTGAGGATTTGCTGCTTTTCTTCTTCTTTTGTTTTATATCATGATCTGAATCAGGTTTAGTACCAAGCAGGTTTTCGGATCCAGTACAGGGGGTTTGCCTTGATATGTTGTGATTTATATATGTATATGGACAAATATTGGCCCAGGAATGTGCAAATGTTCACAGTATAGAGGATAAAGAACATGTGCGATGTGCAGAGCTGATCATCCAAAACATGTCAGATGATAACCATGTAAATAAAGAAGACATTTGAAGATGTCACCAAATCCTGATAGACAATTTATTTTCTAAATGATTAAATGGAAAAACTTATCATGAGGCACAGTGAGTTTTCTGCTGCTGCTCATTCTGCTGCCATCAATGTCACACTGACCCCCTGTCTGCCATCTGATCTGTACCGTATATACAGCCAACCAAACAATATTAATGTAGAACCTTAATTCTGAATATGATGTTGACGATGACATTGTTGTAGCGTGTGTCAGCAAACTGTAAACTGCTGAAAATGGAAAGATATGATGTCAACCTGCAGCGACTTAACAGCTTCCTCCTGTGTTAGGAAATGAGCTTTGGTTAATGACTTCATCTCACACACACACACACACACACACACACACACACAGAAAACATACATCTGCCTGCTCAGCCCATAATAAACTCTCTTATTACTACACTCTAATTATGCCCCACATACCTGCTTGCTGGGGTTAAGTACATAAAACAATCTCCTTCTTTCCTCCCCTCATCTCCTTTCCTTCTACCCCACATTGTCGCCTCTTCTCCTTCTCTCTCTGTCTTTTCATGTATTGATTTTTTAAATTTTTGCCCTTCATGCTTTCATCCTCCCTCTCTTTCCCTCCACCCTTGTCTCCTCATCTTCCTCTTCCATCTTGCCCTCGCTTCATTCTTCCTCCTTCGCCTCCTCCTCCCTTCGTCCTCACACGCTGTCTTCCCACCCTTCCTCCCTCCTCATACTTTCCGTCTGCTTTTCCTCACCTTCCCATCATCCCTCTGTTCCTTTTTGCCTCCCTGGCCTTCCTCACATCACTCTCACCTCCTTTTCCCACTAAAGTTGTTCCCCTCGTCTTCATCACCTTCACACCCTCCCTCTCTTTTTCCCTTCGTCTCCTTTGTCGTCCAGGGGAAAATGACGGATTACATGACAATATTGAACTGTGTGTGTGAGAGAGAGAGAGAGAGAGAGAGAGAGACAGTGATCCTCATTGTAAGCAGTGTTAAAACATTCCACCACTGAAGCAATTTCTGCCTCCGGTTTGTTTTCATAATGAAAAACTCATTAGACACAAATGAACATAAACACTGTGTCAAATGCATTTAACTCATGCCGGGGGCTCTATGTGTGTGTGTGTGTGTGTTCTCCATGTGTGTGAAAGAAGCTTAATTTTCACGGGACATAACCAACAATCTGTTTATATAGGTGGAAACAACTCACAGTTCAATGTGATGTGTCTGATCCTTTATCGCCCCCCGTGAGGAGTTTCTCTGTTTTCCTTTCATTTATATTGGAGCCAGAGGTTCAGGTCAGCTCCAGCAGGATGAGGACAACCAAAACAAGGACATACGAGAGCCACCCTAGGATGCTACTTTGTGCATTATTACAAGTCTTATCATGAGCCTGCAGATTAAAGCCAATTAAAATCAAAAGAAGAGCGATGAATACATCCCTCTTCATCTTCACCACAAAGCCAGATTTCTATAGTAGACACTTGACAGCCGTCTCAGTTCGTCAGCCAGGTCTTGTACTGGATCCCAGTCCACCTAAACTGGTTTAGAAAATGTCAACACAGGCCTGACATGAGACGACATGAAAACCTAAAGTTGTGATATAGTGTTCAAATGTGGTTGCCCACTTCTGGGTTTCCCGTGTTTGGAGTGGCATTACAGCAGGATCAGGTTTTCAAATATTAACCTTTTGAAGCCAGAATTCGTGACAGCATTAGGCCCAGGAGAATATGGCGGAGAGAATGAGCTGATATATGAAAGATCTCGATTTATGTTTGAGTTGGCCCACGAGGCAAAGCTCCCCGCTGCACGTCTGTAAAACCCCCGAACCGTAAAATCGGACCTGTGTTTCCATGACATGCATTCCTTTGATTTCAGCAGCAGCGAGAGGATGAATGAATGAAGGATGGAGGGAGAGAGGGACAAGTCTGCTCTCCATTTTCACACTGTATAATCAGGAATTTGTTCCTGTGTATATTCCCCCGAAGCATCTTTAAACAGCAGTCACAGTGGGTCAGTGGTGGAATTCAGCTGGGTTTAATATCTGAAGGGAGGGAAACATCTAATTCTGAGCTACCAAGCGACCCCTGACAAACCTGGAGAGAAACCAGGTCCTTATTTGTTAAGTGTGAAATGTGGAAAAAGCATAGACTGTATAAAATATGGACGTAGTGTCCGTGACGTCACCCATAGGTTTCTGAAGAGCAAAAATGAAGCAAATCGTAGTGCGTAGCCATCTTGGTAGCCTACCTCCGGTTACTCCAAATATGGACAAAGAGGTGGAGCGAGGGCGGAGCTGAGGCGGGTCGAATGAACGCTATTGGCTGAAAAAAGCCGCTTTATTCGAAATAATCAAACTAGCTACGGCTAACCAGCTAGGTTAAATGCTAAATATCGTTGCTAGCTGGCTAACCACACAACGATCTCTTTCCCAAACTCAGTGACTAGAATTAGCCGGGGTGACGCCCTTTAGACCGTCAGTGGCTAGTTGTCAATCAAAGTGG
>JBBMOC010000208.1:153509-174422 GCA_037975185.1 Centropyge bicolor | reverse complement strand
TTTTGAACCAGGCTGTAAATATGTTTTTTTCTGTGGTAAAATCGGACATTTTAACATGGGGCTCAAATGTAATTGACTCCCTTCTGCGGCCTGCTCTAGTGGTTATTCGAGGAACTGCAGCTTTTTTGCACTTCCGCATTGGCTTCATTTTTCAGTGCCGGAGGTTGCCGCTTGGGAAAAATACAGTAAAGGTTTAATCCATATTTCAGTTTGTAAATGTTTTCAATTGGTTCTTTCGCTGCAGGAGTTTGTTAGTACAGTATTTTTTTTTTAGTTGGAAAAAGTGATATTGAAATATCTTTTCCTTTTTGAAAAATAATCACATCCACCACTAATTTCTGTACTGTCATACTTGGCCCTGATTGTTTCCTGTCCTGGGTCCAGTTCAGGCCCCGTTCATCTGTGTGTGTTCCTGTCTGTCTCTCCTCCTTTCATCCTTTCCCTTTTTCCTTCATGTCTGACGATTTATGGCTGAACTCAAACCTCACACCGCACTGCACCGCACGTTCGTCAATGTTTCACCCCTCAGCTGCCCAAGAGAAGGCGCTGAAACATCCCGGCAGCACATCAACAGCCCGGGCTTCACCACTGTGTGACCCTCCGTCAGCACTGTGGCAGACACACACACACAGTGTACTACACAGGAATGTGATGGGTTTCTGTGGGATGTGTGTTCCAGGCTGTTGTGGAGATGCTGTTGAGGGCGCCGCTGCCATGGGGACACAGACAGTTGAACAAAAAATGTCTCCAAAAATGGGTTTTAAAGGAGTCGACTTGGCAGCTCGGATGTAACCTCAGTGACTTTTTTATTCCTCCGACTTCTTCTCTCTTCTTCTTAATGTGAATGTGCTTCTGTTTGCCTTCCAACTCGTCCCTTTTATCTCACCCAATTCTCGTCTTTGTCCGCAGATCGAGGATGGAGGGAAGGCCGCGCTGTGCGAGAAGCTGAAAGTGGGCGACGAGCTCATTAACATAAATGGCTCCGCCCTGTACGGCAGCAGACAGGAAGCCCTGATCCTCATCAAGGGCTCGTACAGGATACTGAAGCTCACAGTGAGGAGGTGAGCGCTCCACTCCACGGCAATGTGAAACACATGCACGACGCTCATGCTTCGCCATCACGCTTGCACGCACACGTATTTTTCCACATAAATAGTTTCGTGACTTCAAAGCGAATATTCGAGTATCTGTCTTCCAAAAACGGACGTGTCGTTTTGTTCTTCTTCTCCTAATTCCCGACACTTAAGTTGTTAAATCACCGAAGCGGGAAGGAAGGTGAGGGAGGAGGAGGCTGACACGCTCTTCCTGCTCTGCTCAGGAATCTGCCAGCCTGACGTGCAAGCACACATCAAGGCAGCGTTTCACAGATAGAGAAGGTTTCACAGGAAGTGACCTCTGACCTCCAGGGTGTCAGAAGGAAAGCTGGCTCTGATGAGCAGGGGAGGAGTGCATGTGTGGGATTGTGTGTGTGAAGTAATCGTTTGGAACAGCACTTTAATCTCAAAGAAAACAAGTCAACAAGAAGATAAATTATAGCTTTTATTTCTCCTGTGCAGAGTTCCTGTGATAACTAAAGGAAAATTCCAACATATTTTAGCCTGGACTTTATTCTCATGATTGTGGGAAGATGCTAACTTGGTTGTAGTGAATATAAACACTTTAACCAGGAAATGACTTTGACCAAAAGTATGTAAAAATCAAGCGGCAACCTCCGCCGCTGAAAAATGAAGCCAATGCGGAAGTGCAAAAAAGCTGCAGTTCCTCGAATAACCACTAGAGCAGACCGCAGAAGTGAGTCAATTACATTTGAGTCCCATGTTAAAATGTCCGATTTTACGACAGAAAAAAAACATATTTACAGCCTGGTTCAAAACATGGCTCTAGTCTCATAAGCTGTTGTTCTACTCCATGACAACTCTGGGGGGGGCGAATTTTTTTATAAGGCGTTCGTTTAAAATATACAACATACATCATTATGCACAATTCATAGCTGTCAATCTAAGTGGTGCCACTTTGATTGACAACTAGCCACTGACGGTCTAAAGGGCATCACCCCGGCTAATTCTAGTCACTGAGTTTGGGAAAGAGATCGTCGTGGGGTTAGCCGGCTAGCAACGATATTTAGCATTTAACCTAGCTGGTTAGCCGTAGCTAGATTGATTATTTCAAATAAAGCGGCTTTTTTCAGCCAATAGCGTTCATTCGACCCGCCTCAGCTCCACCCTCGCTCCACCTCTTTGTCCATATTTGGAGTAACCGGAGGTAGGCTACCAAGATGGCTACGCACTACGATTTGCTTCATTTTTGCTCTTCAGAAACCTATGGGTGACGTCACGGACACTACGTCCATATTTTATAGTCTATGGTAAAAATTCAAACATGTAAGAAACGTTTCACAAAGTCTTAATCCACTATCATAACTTTTTAGAAGCAAGGAAACAACCACCAGATTTTGACTTTGACTTTTAGTAACGTGAAAATTCAGCTTTGTGCAGATATAGGAAGATGCTGCGCAGCTCGCAGACTCAGGTGGATTTGCCACTATGAGCGACTGCTTTCACATTACACACAGTCATTTGATCCACTGTTGATATAAAAGTATTAGCATGAGCAGCTTTAATGTTTATTTACAGCAGCCTGACACCAGTTGGTACATGAGGAGAAGCTGTTCCTGGCTTCTGGTTCCCAGCCTGCTCCTCCCAGCCCAGCCTTGGTATTTTGGCTCAGGAAGCAGAACTAATGGCAGTAATATTTCCACTCTGTGAACTGAAGTCAAGTTGGCGTCTTAGGGCCCACTTACAGGGTGTTGGGTGTAACTGCCCCGCAGATCTGAGGTCAGATGTAACCGCATATCGGCTCGAGTTCGAATTATATGTTGATTTCTGGGAAACATTTTCAGTTTAGCACTTGTCCCACATTCCTCTCTATTTAGAGATCAGAATAAATCAAGTGTTCTTTTTTATTTTTACAGTATTTTCTTTCATTTTCACTTTTGCTCATCGGCTCCCTCATCAGCAGATTACATTAATAACAGCAATAGGCAACATTAGCAAAATGAATAAAAATGTGCAGAAATGAGACACATATAAAAACACACACACACACATATATATATATATATAAAAAAGTGACTCTTGGTTTCAGGTGTGTAAAAGAATAATTTTGGCTTTTTAATGGCTGAACTTTGGACTGTTTACCTTGTGTTGTTGCCACTTAGTGGATGAAGGTGGAAATGCAGCAGGTTCTAAAAGTTTTAAATGATATTCTATCCTCCATGTTGATTCTTTCTCTAATTCTGAGCCGGACTCAGACTCTAAATCAGTGTGTGTTTCGCTGCTGTTTGAACTCTTACTTCAGGCTTCAGGCAGCTGTTTGGCAGCAGCTCGTCTTGTTCTGGCTGCCGGGCTGCTGAGTTTGCTGCTCCTGTTTCTGCAGCAGACAGACCTCCTGTCTGATGCTGTCAGACACGCACATACAAACCAGCATGTGCACACACGCATGCAGTCTGAATGCACATTCACACAGACGCTGACAGACAGAAGGACGCATGGACAGACGTAGCTGTCTCGAGGAATGCCGCTCGTTGTGAGAATGCCACCCGTTTGAATCCGCCGTGTGTGTGTGTCAGCGTCTGGTATGTGTTCTACACGTCTGACTCCGAGGGGCTTTCCCGGCATAACGTGTGAGTGTGTGTCTGAAGACATGTGTGCATCACCGTCCATATGTGCTCCACATGTACAGTTGTCTCTCTCTGGTTATTCATTATGCCTTTCCAAAAAGGTACTCAGTATGATTTACACATAGATCTCTGAACAATATCAGCATTTCAGGAATAATTAACATTTTAATTCTGCAACAAACTGACTTTCCTTATTGATTAAAGTACAGATGAATTTGTTCAATTAATTGATTGTTCAGTCTAGGGCTGCATGATTATGGCCAAAATGATAATCACGATTATTTTTATCAATATTGTAATCACGATTAATAATCACGATTATTCATTATGTTAGGTAAAACGCACCTTTTTATTACACTTTAAAAAAAAAAACAAACAAGTCTTCAAATTGAAACTTAAAATAATCATAAATCAAACAATAAACTTAAAATTCACCCAAAGACAAAGGGAAAAAAATAAATATTCTATTGTAAAATGCAATTATAAAGTGCAAACAAACAGGAAACCGGCCTTATTGCATCCGTTATTTCAGCATGTCTTTGAGAGGTGGATGGATACGGTGTCGTCCGGTGCAGAGTTGCTGTTATGGTTGTCTGGGTTGGCGGTGGACACAGACAGGGATTTAGTGGAGTCAGTTCAATATATCAGCGATCGGACCAGGGATGTCCTGGCGAAAACGAACACAAATTACCGCTTGTGTGTCCCAGCCCGAAAGCCGGTCGCAATTGCGATTTGGAAACTGGCTCCCGGCACTAACGATAACCCCGCCCCCAGCCCCTGACGTAGTCTGTGCTTAGCTCTGGACCAGTGAAGAGTTGGTGCCTGCTCAGCACAGGTTTTTAGCACCTGGAGCCGGTGCTTATGCGGTGGAAACACAAAGAACTGGTGCTAAGTCAGGCACTGGCTCCGAACTAGCACTAGCACCAGCGCAGTGGAAAAGGGTCAACAGTAGATGTTGCTCCTTTACGAGGCACTAGCGGCTCCTCACTGTCACTGCCTGCTGCTCCCGACATTGCACTTTCTCACAGTTTAATCATTTGAAGCTGCCGCTGCTGCAGGGTTCGCTCGCTTGCTGTTTAGGCAGCGTAATGATGAGGCCCGAACCTATGGGTCGCCCCCTGGTGGTTGGCTGACTATTGGGTTGAGAAAGTGCTTGATTTGACCACATGCAACAGAGCTCGCTTTTTAAATGTTAAAATTGCCGACGATCATCTTAATTTAATCGTGGCAGCCAAAATCGTGATCGTGATTAAAATTCGATTAATTGTGCAGCCCTAGTTCAGTCTATAAAAAGATTAATCAGTTATTAAAATGTCTGCTGATTAATCGTCCAAACTTTGCATCTCTGAAAAAAACAGTTAACATTGAACAATTTAAGCCTGATTTCAGCACTTTTTAACTTTTCCTCATGGGCTTTCAAAGCTTTTCTTCAGCTCAAGAGGTCAAAGAGTTTTCTCAGCCTGTGGCGAAATCACATGGTCCTGCAACTAAACATGAAAAACACCAAATTTGGCCTTAAAACACCTGCAAGAACATGGTTTGTATAGATGACATTCAACATTGTAATTAGCTTCAATCTGTGTAAGTTTGTGTGAATGACTGTGTGTTTATATGTGGTTTGTGTGTGTTACTCTTTCTATACCTTGTTATAGTTTGGCAGGAGCTCTTTAACCACGTCCACTCCACACATGTATTTAGCTCACTTTGATTGACAGGTCACCGCCACTAATCGCCAGTCTCACCTTCAGTGTTTGAACTTTAACCTCGACTCTCTGCCAGTCACGTCACAACCTTCGCAACCGGCCGGGTTTTAGTCATTAGTGTAGGAACAAGGAACCCTCTGGAAGGTACTGGAGGAGTCCGCTGCCAGACTAGACACACACTCACACACACACACTCACACACACATATTGCTCACTCAGGGATGATGAAATGCTCACATTTGCACACTTGGCTCTTCATGTATAGTTTTAACAGTGGAAATTGCCCTTAGTCAAAAGCCAAAACTCGTTGCCACCTCTTTTAATAACACAAGGGGACTGTTGGTTCAGGGTCTGAATGGATGGACCTTTCTTTTTCTGACTCACTGGGTCATTATTAGCTATGAAAAACTGATGTGTGTGTGTGATGCAGTTTTAGTGTCACAAAGACCTCATTGACCTAAATCTCAGCATGTGAGCAGCATGTTAGACAAAGACTGGAGAAAAGAAACCATAACAACATTAGCATCTCTTGCCATTCATTCATGATAACAACAGGCGTCATCTCAAAGGGTCAGCAGGCTAACAAGCTACTTATACGTTTGCCAAGATTTTCAATTAGTGCCAAACACTAGCCTTTAAAATATTTCAGTGTATATAAACACTAGAAAATACACACCTAGAATATTACGGGACATCCTACGCAAAGATATTCAAACAAACTATTCGTTGACTTTTTGGCCACTTGGGGGCGACAGAACAAACAAAAGCAAGTGTACTTCTTGAATTTTTTATTTCAACATCAACATATCTTTATCTACGAATCAGAGTTGCTGCTGCTCTTCCTTTCTCTTCCTATAGGTGGAGCAGTTTGGTTGATTAAGAACCATAGACTGTATAAAATATGGACGTAATGTCCGTGACGTCACCCATAGGTTTCTGAAGAGCAAAAATGAAGTAAATCGTATTGTGCAGTCATCTTGGTAGCCTACCTCCGGTTACTCCAAATATGGACAAAGAGGTGGAGCGAGGGCGGAGCTGAGGCGTGGTCCTATGGGCCGGCTGAATGAACGCTATTGGCTGAAAAAAGCCGCTTTATTCGAAATAATCAAACTAGCTACGGCTAACCAGCTAGGTTAAATGCTAAATATCGTTGCTAGCTGGCTAACCACACAACGATCTCTTTCCCAAACTCAGTGACTAGAATTAGCCGGGGTGACGCCCTTTAGACCGTCAGTGGCTAGTTGTCAATCAAAGTGGCGCCACGTAGATTGACAGCTATGAATTGTGCATAATGATGTATGTTGTATATTTTAAACGAACGCCTTATAAAAAAATTCGCCCCCCCCAGAGTTGTCATGGAGTAGAAAAACAGCTTATGAGACTAGAGCCATGTTTTGAACGAGGCTGTAAATATGTTTTTTTCTGTGGTAAAATCGGACATTTTAACATGGGGCTCAAATGTAATTGACTCCCTTCTGCGGCCTGCTCTAGTGGTTATTCGAGGAACTGCCGCTTTTTTGCACTTCTGCATTGGCTTCATTTTTCAGCGCCGGAGGTTGCCGCTTGTTAAGAACTGGTCTGACGTGACCAAACAGCTCCCCCTTGTGGAAAATCTCTTTAAACATGATTTAGTGAGTTTGGAAGTGAAAGCCACAAAAACATAAAAACTACAGTCCACAGTCTAAATAACTGCAGTGTCTTAATACACTGCTCCTTTTCTTTGGACCCCTCTGTTTTCTACCTGGTTTTCCAACATGGCCGCCTGCCAAACAGTTTTCACCATCTCTGCCAAACTGCAGGGACTCCACCTTGTATGTTTTCATATGCGTGTGCATGCATGCCTTCATGTATTTTAGACGGTGTGAGAAATTTGCCTCTGTGCCTTTTCTGTTATTCTAAGCTCAATTAAAAGTCACTTAACCTAAACTGAGATGGAGAGCAGCTCCGTGGGTTTCCTACACCCAATACGCTCGTCCTGGAAACGTCAGGAAATTACACACCGGGGTTCCCCCTGTGCAGGATTTTACTGTTGGGGCATTTGTGAATGAATGGGCTTTTTTTTACTGAGGGAAAATGTACATAGTGGAATTATATGATGTAAAAGCAGAGGAAGGAAACGTGGAGCTGGCAGGGAGAGATGATGATTTGTTCTACTTTAGCAAAGGGCTGGAAAATGGCGCTTTTGTGCAACTTTTCTATTAAAGCTTGTTTGGGAGGTTTTGAAACGGAGGCTTGTGTTGGATTTATGAACATGTGTATTGTATCTGACAGGTTTCCATTACATTCATCAAGAGTCGTGTAAAACCAGAAATAAGACAAACATTGGATTCTCACGTTTGACTCAGAGAAGGAGTCAGAATTCATTCTCCAACATTTTGACGTGCTGGCATTAACTCTTAGCAGTAATTGTTTTCACTTTTCCCTCCGTCCTTCGCATCATTGTTCGTCTTTAAATAATGTTCGATTCAGACTCGCTGCATTGTTCTGCGCTGCTGAAAGAAGAGCAGGCCTGCAGGCTAAATTGGGCAAACCTCAGGAATTTACTGTTCTGCCCAGCAGCTCGGCGGACGGATAAGACAGCAGTGTTTTAGTTTTATTTCAGGGGTGATGCTTTATAGACATCTTTACGAGCCAACTGATGGTAAAAAAGACCCACACTGCTGTTAACTAGGGGTTTATTTTTCTCCTAATTAAGGCAGCCATTATCTTAAAGGATGAAGTGCACAACATGTAAACAAGAGATCATTTAAGAAGTATGACATTTAACTGGCTAAAGCTTCAGCTGCCAGACCGTATTAGCCACAAATGCTCCAAAATAATAAGAATCATATGATGTTATAAATTAAACACTTGTGTATCACATGATCACAGTCACTGATACATGTTATACAACATTATTTACATATATGATTTATGATTTAGGGCAGCAATTATAGCTTCTTGTCATTATCTGGTGAAGCGTTTTCTCAGTTAATCGCTTGTTTAGTCTATGCAATGTGGAAAATCCTCACAAGCATCTGTCACAATTTCACAGAATTACTGACTGACTAAATGATTATTCAGTCATCAGCGTATTTGTTGATTAATTATCATTGCCTAATCGATGAATCAGCACATTATTTCAGCAGTAATATGGTGACAAATCAGTCTCTCCGCGTAACCGTAACGTCACATCTTTACTATATTTATTGCGTCATCTCTACTGTTCAGATACAGTGTGAGGAGACCTGACAGACATGTGACCTCTCAGCCCTTTTCAAAGCTGTGTCACCGTCACTTAAACAGCAGGAGTATTTTTGTCTCTTTACATCTTTCGGCGTGTTTTTAACTGACTGATGATTTTTCCAATATATTTCTGGAAGGGAAAGAATGTGGGGGATGTTTTGTTGACTTGACCTGGAAATGTTTCTGCTATAGTACTTCCTGTTTTCACCGACCTTTTGTTAGATCCAACTGCAGTGTGTGTGTGTGTGTGTGTGTGTGTGTGTGTGTGTGTGTGTGTGTGCGCGTGTGTGTGTGTGTGTGTGTGTGTGTGTGTGTGTGAGTTGTCTCTCAGCGGACAGCCATGAAAGAGGCAGGAGGACATTCTTCAACTTTTGCATCATTTCCTGTTCTTTCCTCTACTTCCTGTCCACCTTGAACTTAATGCGTCGGTGAAATTTGTGTTTATGTTTGTGTGACAAGAAGCAGCTTTAATGGGAAGTGGACAAAGACCAAACAGCTTTTTTTTTTGCAGCTGCTGACGGAGCAGGAAGCGGCTCTTTAGATGCAGGTGACACGACATTTCTGAATGGTTGATCGTCTCAGCTTGTCTGTATTAAACTTTAAACTGAAGGAAATCAAAAGCAGAGATAAAAAAACATTTATTCCCAAAGACAGAGTTTGACATTAAAGGAAATATTCCAGGACGGCTGGTGCGTCACACAACCTCTGAAAAGTCAATTATTGTCTTTACGCTTGCTGAACAAATGAAATATGACATGCTGATTTGTGAGTTTTATCGGTGCTGGTAGTTAGTTTTTGTTACCATTTGCCAACCAAAACCTTCGCCCACCTTCTACCCATGAAAACACTCAGCCGTTTGTTTTATTTCCGTGATATCAATCTTTTCATGCCACTTTGAACAAACAGCGAAAAACTCACTTTGGAAGGAAATCTGTCTCAATTTCAGCAGCAAATCCAAACAAAATTTGGGAGAAGAAAACCTGTCAGATTACAGGGCGACAGAGCAGGAAATGTCCCACAGACTCGACGTGGGCTGGAGTTAACGTGGCAGCACCAAGCGCTCGCAGCAGCAGGAGGAGCAAACACAAGCAAATTAAAATGATAATTACAAGAGAGGCTGATATGACGTTTGATGTTTTGACAGGGTAAACAGGACTTTATGACAAAGCTCTTTCATCCCAGCTCACTCTTTCATCTCTACTACAGATTAGCTAAACACTGGCCTGAAGGCTGGATGAGGAGAGTGGGTGAATGAGAGAGAGCAGAGTTCAGGTAAAATCAAACCTCGGCTTGGTTTGACACGCTCTTTTCCTCAGGTTCAGTTTTATGAGCTCGTGTTAACATTGTGTGGAGTACAAGCAACATTTACAACACAAAACAGCAGACGACATGACAGGAAGCATCATGTGACCTGCAGCTGATTGGACAAACAAATCACACACTCAGCTGTCATTGGTCAAATTTTGCTCATTAGTTTTGTCACTAACTTAAGGAAAGAAATGTGTCAGATTTGTAGACTAACATTTATGGTTGTATCCAGGTGTGAATAGGTTTTCACAAAAGGCAGAATTTGTATCTGTCAAGGCGGGCGGGTGAGGACTCAAGCGCATCACACAGTCGCTGATTCAACAAGAGTCTTTAATGAAAATAAAGTGTTAACAAAACTCACTGCAAGGTACAACAAAATCCAAACAGAAAACGTCAGATACAGGCAAGACTTGGTATCACATGGACGTGGACGTGAACGTGAACATGAAGCATAACGTGAAGTGACGATCAGGCGATCGTAAACAGAAAACAGCTGACTTAAATAGTGTGTGGTGGTAATTAACGTCAACAGAAAACACAGGTGACTTGATGAGGTGGGTGTGGCTATTAAGTGACATGATGCAGAGACAAGACACTGGACATAGAAATATGATGGACAGAACGGAAACCAAGACACAGAACTAGAACAGACAGAACTAAACATTACATGTGACAGGACAACGACATGACAGGACTGAACTGAAAGAACTATAACAACACACAGGCAGAAAACTAAGACACAGAACAAAGACAAAACTAAGACAGAAGACTATGATATGGAAACAAGCCAAACTAGGATAAATCCAAGACAGAAAACTAAAACACAAATCTAATACAGAACATGGGACAAGTACGAGACACGAACAGGACAATGACAGAAAGGAAACTATGGCATAACAGATATGATGGTATGACAGAGACAGAACGATGGCCGGCGTGAACGTAACAGTAAAACAAAGGCTGAACAAAAACGAAGTCTAAACTAAAACCTGGGTGCAAAACTGTGACAGTATCCTTCAGAAAAAGCTGATACAGAAACACACTGTGTATGACTTGCTCAGCAGACGGACGAAGTTAGCTACCAGCTTATGAACCCAGCGAAGTGGAACCTTGATCCGCTCCAGTCACGTCTGGATGATTTTCAGATTTTATTATGTGATCAAAACTCTTATCTTCCTCTAGAATCTCCTCCTCCTCCTCTGTAATCCGTCTCTGTCTCAGTCCTCAGTGTTGACCCGTGAACTGCTTCATTTCACAGTTTGTTTGTTCTTGTTCATTTGAAACATTTGTTTTCATCTGTTCCTGGAAAAGTTCGTCCTCCAATGCTCCGAATCTTCTCTGTACAGGCTTGCTCTTTCTGAGTAGCTGTTTTAGTAGATGCTTGTGTTAGACTGTTAGAGATATGTGGGCTCAGACACACACACACACACACACACACACACACACATGTTCATACGATTGGGAAAAAAAACCCAGACAGATTGATGGGTAAAATGTGCACACACACATCCCGTTGTTTAGATTCTTGTACCGCCAGGTCCCTGGAGACTGGGGCAAGGCTGAGGTCTGCGGTGCCAAGAAGCCTGAAACACAATAGTCTGCCCCCCATCACTCCTTCCCAAACTTAACAATAGGCATTCCTGAGATTCCTCAAGACCTCTTCCTCACACAAACACACACGCACATAAACACATACACACACCTCTCTGGGTCTGATTAGGCCTCTGACTGTAAATGACTTTGGTCTTGACACTGTTGAGGATGAATTGTTGAACATTGTGGACAGAGAAGTATGAAAATGTGTGTTGATGTGTTTCAGTCAGGTGAACGGACAGGGGGGGCGTCGGTAGGCGAAGGGATAGAGACGTCAGTTTATGAGGTTGGCAGTTCATTGGGTTGGTTAAAAAAAACGTCAGAGCATGTAAGAATTAAAGTTTTTAATCTCCCGTGATTCTGCATTGTCTCAGTATCTACACACCATGATGGTATGAAAGGAAAAACTAATTAAGCTCTTCAGGAAAGACCTCCCTGTCGGCTCATTTTGGATTTAATAATCTCCTGTGGAGGAGGGAGCTTGACATGACTCACACTGTGTGAAACATAACTGACAGGTCAACTAACTGATGTTTTGCTTTCAGTGCTACTTGTTGTTTTTTTTGGCCACTTGGGGGCAGCAGAACAACCCAAAAACACAATATTAATATATTATCACCCAATAATGCTAAAACAGCCTAAATACTCGTTTATGTTCACCAGCTATTCCCTAACATTGTCTTTCTGTTGTTTGGTGCTGGACAGGTGTGTTTTCAGAGCTTTCTGCTTTGTCACAGTTTTTGAGTTAGTTGTGAACCGTAAAACCAACACAGTGAGTTAAAAGATGCTAAAACGCTCAGTGGCGTTGAAGACAACTGCTGAGTCAGGTGATAAATCTCTGTGGGTTTCTCACTACAAATAACACTTTCCAAATTGTGTCTCACTGAACTCAAGTTGTGACCTGAAGTATTGAAAATGAAATTGTGAAACTTTTCAAAATTTCCACCCTGACTGGTTTTATTCTGCCGAAATTGTAATTTCCCTTTTATTTAAATGATGGACTCAGATCACACGACCAACTTTACCTGGTGAATTCTATCTGCGTTTGAGTAATCACACACTTTATACACCAAAATATTCATTTAATCTGTAAATTATGCAGCACATTGATCGACACAGTGTGTGTGTGTGTGTGTGTGTGTAGCAGTGTGTGTGTGTGAGTATCTGTGGCTGAGTTTGTCCTCTACGCGTGTGGTCTGCTACAGTTTATCTGTCTCCTCTGGCCTGCTTTTTATTAACTGGCCCATTAAACTGCGACTCCGTGATACATGACACTGGCCTGACTCCCTACACATACACACACACACACACACACACAGACACACAGTGGTCGTCTCAGACACACACACAAATTCCTCGAGGCCAGTTTGGACACACACACATGTTAAAAAGATGTTTCTGTGTTATGGAAGAGGAACCAGGACATTAAGTGTCATCATACTAAATCAGTGGTGCCGAGAGAGAGAGAGAGGATTTTCCCTGTAAACCCTGTAACCTCGCTCGCCCGCACTCATGTTGGTATTTGGTCAGTTTATTTGTATGTTACTCAGATTTCTGTACAAAATTCTTGTTGTGAAAACATCTCAAAGCTGCAAATGGTGACATCATTGATTATGAAACTTTTGGATTTATTAATTTTTTAATCTATGAAATGTGACTGAGTGAAGTAATAAAAGACAAAATTAGAGTTATGATGTAACAAAGCAGAAACTTCACTTAGACACAGTGATTGTCATCGTGAGGAAAACTCCACAGTGATGAAAACAGTTTTTGTCTCTTTACAAGTGATGATTCTCTGAACAGCACGAGTTTAATAACTAATCACAGCTGATCCGTTTTTAAAAGACATGGTTGTTTTTTGCTCTGAAGTCATGCATCAGCTGACGTCTTTCAGTGTTTTCACTTCCTAATGCTCTTATCACGTCCACTTCAGTTTCTTTTGGTCCTCACACTTTCGGTTTTACTTTAGTATTTGCACTTTGATGAACTCTCCTTTCAACACTTTCATTGTGAACTGACACTTCTCATCCAGCACTTTAACTGCCACATCCAACTTCTGTTACCAGCTCTTCTCCTGCTTACACTTCGCTTCTCTCTGCACGTTCACTTCAATCAACACTCCTTTCAGTACTTCAGCTGCTGTCCTGCTCACACTTGGCCTGACACTTCAACTCCTTTCAACTCGTCCTCATTAGTAAAGTAACATTTCAGTTAACACTTTTCAAATAGAGATTCAACTTCTTTTAATGCTTTCATTTTGGTTACAATTTCACTTCAGCTACTTTCAGTGCTTGTACGTCAGATACAGTTTGAACTGCCATAATGAGGCTCCCACGAATCAGTAATTCAAGCGTCAAGTTTCAGCTGCTATTGGCCATTTTATAAACAAGGGAGCACATTTTCATTTTCTGCGGAACATTTGGTCTTGGTCTGATGCTCTGTGCTAATGAAATGTGATGCATGTAAACATGTGTGACTTGACTTAATTTTACTGATGGAGCAGCATGTAATTCACATTTAAGTTTTAAAAAAAACCTCACAAGAAAACACACACACACACACACACACACACACACACACACACACACAAACACACACACAGGGGATCGAGCAGTAACAAACAGCTCATTGTGCCACAGATGCTAAAGTGGACTTCACCCTTCCTGCCATCGACTTCTGTTATGAGCCTGCTCTCACTGTACTGATTACCTGGCATTTAAAAACTATGCCTGTGTGTGTGTGTGTGTGTGTGTGTCTACATGTACATACAGTGTGCGTCTAAGTGGTAAAGGCATGTAAGAAATCCATCATCAAGGGTAACGAGGGCTCATAAGGCAAACAAACAGGAGTCTGATTACACACACACACACACACACACACACACACACACACACACACACACACACACACACACACACACACACACACACAGGGCTCAGACCCATAAAGCAAACAAATAAGGGCTGATTGCAGGCGAGCACAAAGGGACATAAGGGAGGAGGTGAGGTTGTTTAGGCTTTCAAGCGTAGTTAACCCTTCACCCTTTTGAAGGGAAGACAGGGAATGTAAGGAATCTGCTCACATGCATGTATATAACTCTCTCTCACACACACACACACCTTCGTGGAGTCTGTACGAGATACAAGTCTCCAGGAAATCCTTTGAAGCCCGCTGAGGGCCTCATGTTATTAAGTGTCTGCTGTTGTGCAGTCGGTTAAACTTCAGCACAGTTAATGTGCGACGCTCACACCTCTGGATGTTTGCTCAACCAGGTTCACGTCTGGTCACAGTAACGAGGGAATAGTGATACTGATACAGGTGGGTTGTTGTAGCCTGTGCTTTTTATGCTAATAATATTAAAATATTAATTAGAAATTCTATATTAAATGATTATTAAGTTTTCAAATTATTGAGTTTTTTGGAGCATTTCTTGCTTGTATTAGTTTACATACAGGAGAGAGCCGACAGGAAATAACAGGAGAGAGGGGGGATAACGTCAGGTCCTGGACCGGACTCACACAGGGATTTTACAGTTATATGCTTGGTATCTTAAAACCTCAGGCCATGGAGAGGCCCTGTCTTTATTTCCATTATACTTTATTAATTCATTTTGTCAAATAAATGTATTTATTTGTTATTTATTTCTCATGCAAATTAGCATGTGTGCTAATACACTCAAACAATACATCTGGTTCGCCCAATGTAATTGTGATGTCCACATCAAATAAACAATAAAATAAAATAAATAAAATAAGAAACTATGTACAAAAACATTGATGTCAGGCAAAAAGACGAGATGCTTTGTGCTACATCACTGCTTTAGTTAATGAGCAGGTCGACACACACACACACACTCCTGATAGCAAACACTTCATGTGTTTTGTATGTACAAACAGTTTGGACTTCAGGAGTGAGTGCATTAATTTTCTGTCTGATTCCATTTCTGCAAAATCCCCAGCAGCTGAAGCAGGTGTGGTTCTCCCGTCCTTTATTCTCTAAAAGCAACAGTGAAGTACAATGTAGAGTAAAAATTTTTATTGCAACACAAACACTATGTTACTTATCAGTAACTGTGTAATATACAGAAGTACATGCTAAAACAAATGTCAGATAAGGATGGTAATAAAAGCCCAGTTGTTCAGCCGTCACCTCTACTCATTGTTTTTCTCTATAATTATTCCTCCTGTGTTTTTTTTGCCGACCTCCCATCATCTCTTACGTTCCCCTTCTTTCTTTCACCACGTTTTGTTTTTCTCGTCTTTCTCCCGAACTGAAAAAGCCCCCTCGTCCGTCCAACAGTCTCTGCTTTCTTTGCTCTTTCGATCTCTTTTTCGTTCTCTGCAAACACACGTGCGCGCGAACACACACACACGCAAGGAGGAAGTACCTCTGCATTTTTTCCCCCCGTCAAACAATAACAGTGTGGAACTCTGGGTATTATTTTAGCAGCCGTCCACCACTTTATCTGCTCTGCACAATACTTCCTCCCTCACTGACTCACACATCCTGCTCCGGAGGGGGCGAGCGAGGCAGGGAGAGAATGAGATGGGGAGAGAGAGAGAGAGGGAGAGAGAGAGTAATGCAGAGTGCAGGAGGGAGAAATAGGCATGTTTTGTCTTCCAGTGAGAGGAGCGAGGGAGGAGGAAGAGAGGAAAAGGAGGGAGAGGGGATGTGAGGATCGTTGGTCAGAAACTGCCAGCTGCTTCACTCCCTCAGATGGACATCAGCTCTTGGACACTTTGATCCAAGCTTCAGTCTCAGACTGGACCTGGTTGTCTCACCAGTCCTCAACCGGCTTGAGGACAAAAGAGTGTGACATTTTTATGAGGTGGTGATTCTTCTCTGAAAACCTGCGAGGAGCTTTTAGAGAAGTCTGTGTGGTTTGAAGGCTTCTTTTGAACTTGAACTCTGGGTGTCAGGGATGCTGGGAGCTGGACTGGGATCAGTTTGACAGTGGATGCTTCAGCCTGCAGACACTGGTAGGTTTGAAACTCTCACATCTCGAGTCATCTACCAGATTCATTATCAGTTTAGGATCAATGTTTCATCTCTGTTTTCTTATATCAGCTGCTTTCCTCAGACCTCCACTCCTCCTCCGCTCTTCCGAAAACCATAAATAGTTTTTCTTGTGTGGCATAAAGAGCAACATCTGTCTTTGTGTGACCTGTGTTGTAGAATGACAAATTAACCTTGAACCTGAAAATCTGAAGTTTGCATGTGTCATGTGGCTCCCTGTCGAGTCAACAGTAGCCATGCTTTTATTTTCCCAGGGAGGAGTTGTCGAGCACATGATTCGTTTTGTTCACAAACACTCTGAAACACAAACCCTCTGCCTTCTTTACAGTCTTATAATCATCCTCGCTCTGAGTCACATCTTGCAACACTTTCTGTCCTCGTCAGTGGGACTGTGTCGAGTCCAAGTCTTTTTGTGCGGGCGCCTGTCTGGCTTTACGTCTCTACTGTATTGAGACTGTGTGTGTGACTCAGATTATGCGCGTTGACCTTTGCGGTATCAGTCAGCTGTTGCAGTTTCTGACCATTAAGTGGGACATTCCAGCAGACCCTTTCATAGAGGCTCATTCAGAGCCGCAGGACGGAGAATGCATAATTTCTCGGCCTTTGACTGCTGTCGAGCCTCAGCAGCTTCTTCTTCTCTCTTGTTGTTTGTTTCTGGTTTTGTCTTCGTGTTCGTTCTGCCAGTTCATGCTTTTTTCTATTTACTTGATTTTTTCAGTTTAAGATAAAAAGAGAGTACATTTATAAATAGAAGCTTGAAACCCTGGTTGGATTTCCTGGTTGGTTGAGGTCACCACAACAGTCGATTTACTCGTTATCTCGGTTTCCAAGTCAAGGACACGCTGGTGCCTCTCGTATGCCAGAGGTTGCTTCAAAAACTTCACTCATGTGATTCCTATTTGTGTGTTGTTCGTCTGTGAGACAGGTAGCCACTGGGTTACAGTGTCAGAACCAGAAAATAAGAGTCCTTTAGATTTTATTATCATCAGCTTGTCCAGTTGAAAGTGGTCTTGGTGGGTGCTGCCTCTGACAGACAGGAACAGCCAGGAGCTTGGTGTGTTTCTTGTCCCCTGTAAATGAAAGGGCCACAGACTTTATGGAGCCTCTGTAGCTGTCACTGAAAGCAGCTCTGACAAAGGCTTTGGAAACCTTTTTAACACTTCGCTCCCCAACAGTTCATCCCTTCAGTTTTCTCACTGACATTGTCGGAGCTGCAAGACTGCTGCACATTTTGTGACTCAAGTCCTCGAGATAACAAGAACGACTGCGTCATTTAGGATGAACCTCAGCATTCTGGAGGAGGAACTGTCTCTGTTACATCTTGTCCACTCTGTCTTCTCAGACAATGTCCCTGATATTGAGTGGCTCACCCTCAAAACCCACACAACACCATCTGAAAATGTCTAAAACAACACCTTTTTTTATGCTATTATGAACATGTTGCCTTGGAAGCTCTGTGAACTTCTGATCATCTTTTTTGAGTTTTTTCATGAACTAAATTTTCAATCAATGAATGACAAAGATGAGATTAAATGATAAATAAAAATAAATAATAGTTGAACCTTTTCCACTGTTCTTTTTCATAGTCGAATTGACAGACTTGAATTTAATCTTGAGTTTGTTGCAGCAGCATTTCGGTGGCTACATATTTCAACATGTAGCCATAGTCACTGAAGCACTGCTGAAACAAAAGCTTTGTGTTTCTTGAACATCTATTTTTTTATTTTTGACCAAAGGACTTGGACGTCTTTTGACATGCAAGTCACTAAATCATGCTTACTGGCATGAATAAATGAGGCCTTTCTTTTTTCGGAAAGGTAATAAAAAAACCATTCTTCTGGTAACATAAGTGCCAGTGAAGAGTTTTTCACTCTATATCAGATCTCCAAATATCACAGCTTTGGTCTCATGTAGAAGATGCTGTTCTTCTTGCTGTAAATCCTCAAATTTGCGGGCTACATGATGGCTGACCCCCCCTCGAACACTGCTCGGAGCATTTTGGAAAAACAGGATTGGTTCTGTGGTTTGGAAGAACTTTCCTTTCCCCCCCCTGCATGGCTCCAAAACAGCACAGCAGCTTTTTATGTTACATTCTTCACTTGCAAAACTGCACATTTGTCATCATTTTTAGATTTTTTTTCCCCCTCTTAATCGTACATTCACTCTCCATCTAGCTCATATCGTTTGTTTTGATTTTCACGGCCATCAATCCCTGCAAGCTAAACTTGGAGAAAAGAGGAGGTGGTGGTGAGGGGGGGTCTGTCTGCTGATGTTTGTAGTAGGTTCGATAATGGTATTTTGTCTGCTGGAGTTTGGATAGTTCCCACACATATTCATGCCCACACACATCTATGCATAGGCACACATACAGAAACACACACCAGCTCTGCATAAACTTTCTCAGGGGATAATTTAAGGACATTGTCAGCGGAGTCGAACAATCAGTGGGCTCAGATAGAAATCCCTCTTAAGGAGCCAGAACCAGGAAACAAGAGTGTTTATTTTGGAAATGGTTCTCCTGCTCCTGCTTTATCATAAACAATAATACTCAGAAATGGTCCTTTCCTTTCCCTCGTGGTGCCAGGATCCGCATTCCTCTCCTAAAATTGCACCTCCGAATGTTCCTCTGAAATACCAGGAATAGTCTCATCTTACAAGTTTGTACTTTCAGTTTGAGAATCTTGGCCAAAGACACGTTGAGGTGACTCTGTTCAGGGGATCAAACCTTTTTATTAAATTTGACCATTCTGCACAGTCAGCTCTTGTTTTTAGAGCTGTTTTCAGGTCTTCTGGGTCAAGTCCAAGTCAACTGAGACAAGTCCATGTCAAGTCACTTGAGACAACTTAGGTTTGAGTCTTGTCAGGTCTAGAGGCAATCGAGACAAACCCAAGTTATGTCTCAGGTCAAGGGACGTGAGGGAGTTCCTGGTCAATAATGATTCTTGTCGTTTCAAATTAATCAGAACGGATCCAGGTTTTAAGTTAGTCACCACGAGTCAGGTCAAGGTCAAATCTTGTTAGAACTCAAGTCCGTTGAGACAAGTCCAGTTAAGGTCTTGTCAAGTCTCAAGTCCAGCCAGGTGAAACAAGTCCAAGTCCAATTAAAGATCAAGTTTCATTGGGACCAAGTCCAAGTCAAGTTTAATTCTTGATCAGTCTTCTCAGACAGGTCTAAATCTCGAGTCAATCAAAGTCAATTTCAAGTGCTTTGTGCTCTCTGCATCATTTCCATCCAGCAGCAGTCTCAATCTGAAATTATCCACACACTGGACCAGTCGGACTCTGAACATTTATACCTGGCTGTACTTTCTCTCTTCCCATCCTTCTGCCTAGCTCTTTTTTAGCCACTGCTCTTTCTGTTTATCTTTCTGTCTCATACACACACACTGTCTGCGGGGGGCTGAATATAACCTGGCCTGCGTATGGGATCGGAAGTCTGTGTAAGGGAATTAGTGAATATCATGGGATCCTCTGGAATGTCTGGCTTCAGATCTGACTGGAGAGCTTACTGTACATGCTAGATGAGTTTTTAATGGCAGCCCAACAGAAGGCCAAACAACTTTTGGGGGAAGGAAGGTTTCCACAGAATTCAGGTTGGCAGAGAATCATTGCTCTAAGTTTTATATGAGTCCTGATCTTCCAAGACACTTACAACTGTGGTTGCAAATAAGGATGACATCTTAGCCGACCTGCCGGGGAAAATCAACGAGTTTGGACAAAAACTAGATTAAAAGTTTCCTCTAGACAAAGAAGAGGAGGCTGCGGAATGGAAAAGGAAATTATAATAGTTGTCAAGGAAAGAAGATGACAACCTCTATTTATCTGTGTTGGTCATTTATATAGTTGGACTGTGAAGTTAGATGGTAAATCAGTCATCAGTTGTCCTCAGAAAATACCCAGTTTAATGACGACCTCCAAACAAAAATGCTGGTTGTAAATGTAAAAGATGTGAAAAATGTAAATACAATGTCGCCCCAGAGACAAACAGATCCAACTAGAAATACTTCCAGATGTCTGTAATATTTTGTTTTACAAAAACTTTTATTGTAACACAATAAAACTCAACAGCACCAAAACAACAACCTCCTAAATGTCTATAGAGTTTAATCCAGTCATCTCAGTTTCAACATTATAATCTGGTGTACCTAATAAATTGGCACCTATAGTGTATAATGTGTGATCATTTTGTTTATTCAGAGCTGAACTTTTTTGAACCTGGTTTGTTGCCGTCGTCCATCCTCACCTGACGTTCTCCCTCTCACCTCCGCAGGCGCAGCGTTCCTCTCATCAGGCCTCACTCCTGGCACCTGGCAAAGCTATCGGAGCCGCCCCTCCCTCCCCCTCCCCCTCCTCCGTCTCCTCCTCCGCCCTGCCTCCCCCCTGCTGACT
>JBBMOC010000208.1:119706-153181 GCA_037975185.1 Centropyge bicolor | reverse complement strand
CACACACACACACACACACACACACACACACACACACACACACACACACACACACACACACCATCTGATGAGGAGGCAGCTCCCGGCATAACTCTGGACAATGGCATGTGACTCCCAGAACATGTGGACAAAGAGAGGAAGACATTCAATAAACTGTGTTTGTGTGAAGGAGAAGGGACATTTTGTACAGCCTGCATCTGTGTGTGTGTTAATTTGTACACAGAGCAAGTGTGTGTTTGTATGTTAGTACAGTGTAAGAGTGTTTGAGGGGAAAAGACACCAGTTTGAGTCTTTATTAATTGACACACTGAGACTGAGATTGAGTCCTTCTGAACACACACACACACACACACACCATCATGTACAGTATTAGTGTGTGTGCTGGTTTATCTGTGTCGACCCTCGCACTCACATGTTCCACATGATTGGACAGGAGTGACTGTCATTTCCTGTCCAGCTCCTGTCTCATTTCCTCTCTTCCTCTGGCTGTCACCCAGGTCAAATCTATACAGCAGCCTCTCTTTTCTCATCCACTGCTCACTTCCTTCAAAGACGATTTTCTCATGCAGATAATGAAACTTTTTTTTCCCACTAATCAGCATTTTCCTTTGTTAGATGTGCTCTTTTTTTGATATGTTATAGACCAAGTTTTTGCTCTTTATAATCATATGTACTTTAGGAGTCGGCTCTCATATTGTGTAGAAATGAATAAAAATGATTGGCTGCTGAACAAAAACATTTTTTTCTGACACACAGAAGCATCACATGGACAGTAGGTGTGATGGAAATCAAAAATGATTTGTAATAAACATGCTCTAAAACAAGTAAAACCACATTCTGTAGACCACTGAAACATTGGATAGTGTGAGAATGAGAAATTCTATTTTGATAGGAGTAAGTTAATGAAATACAAGAGGACTGAAAGCCAGCGAGCTTCAGGTCTTTGCATGGACGGTGAACCACAGGAACAGCCTGAAGAGAGTCCACTGCTTGTTTCTTTATTCTGGTTTGAGATCAAAGCCCTTTTGAAATTTCTCTCTTCTGTCTCATATCAACTTTCCCTATTGTTTGAACAAGACAGCAAAGAAACACAAAGGGCGAGCGTCCACTCTCTTATAGGAAAAACAAACACCACAATAAAATGGAAATGTCTACAGACGTATTTGCTGCAGCCTTTGCAGATTTGATTTCATCCAGGCACAAAAAGCTACTATTGACAGCAAGATGTGCGAATGTATTTTTCCACTCCTGTTCCTGAAAACATCTCCCTGTCATTTTGTCTTATGTGGTTTTCTCCGAGACGTTGGGATTGTCGGGAAGGTCTTGTTTTCTCGTTCCTTCTTGTTTGATTTCTCAGCGTTGCGTGCCTGTAATTAGACAGTCAGAAGTAGAGGGAAACAGAAAGGTCACAGGTCAGATTCAAAGCAGGGACATTGTGGTTGCGTGGCGTGCAGTTCAGCCTGTTGAGCACCACATTATTTGATGCATCTGTGCTGTTGTGGATGAAGGATCCTTCCTCTGCTTCTCGAGAAGTTTGAAGGTTTATCCCTTTTTTCAAGTTAAAGAGGTTTTATCTGTATCAGCGTCTCAGGATCGCAGCTGAGGAAAATCTGAGTCTTCTCTAAACATGATGCCATGTAATCAATGCAAAGCTTAACTGACATCCAGTCAAAGGAAACAAATTTGTTTTCATTTTGTGATGAAATTTGAATAAGTACATTTCAGATGTTTCACAAAAAATGGGAATCATTTGGGAATAATTTTACATTTGATGCAAAGGAGATGAGACGGGAAGAATGCACAAGAGGAAGAAAGGAATGAAATAGGAAGAGAGGAATCAAGGGATGACATCGATTCTGACTCCGGGCAGTGGGAGTTGATGAGGAGGAAATCCCTCTCCGCCTTAAGAGGCTTCCTCCGAGGGTCTTTAAAAACACATGGGGCTGCCGTGGATCTTCGGCTCAGGGCTGATAGGAAACAGATTCCCCAGCTGTACAGTTCAAAAGCTGTATTCCAGAACGATATACTGTATATGTCTGGAGGGAAAATTGCCACTTGAGAATGAAAGATGACTTTTTGTATGTAGTTTCTAAAAGCATTAACTATTTTGTCAATCAGGGAGTAACATCATACTGTTCAGAAACCACATGAATTTCTCTCAGGGGGACATTAAATGTTACGGCCTCTTTGATGAAAAAGAATACTTTTTTTTCTGATTTTTCAATTAAAGACTATAAAACATCAGAGAATAATGAAAAATGCTTGTTGCACGTTCCAACAGAGCAACGTGCCATTTGATTATTTCGTTTGATGAACAGCTAAATGTCCCAAAGGGATAACTGTCTGTTTTTGAAATACTAAGTTGATCTTCTTTGTCTCTGCAGTGACTTGTCCTTGCAGTGGGGTCAGCTGTCCAGACCTTACTCCTCCACTGACCGAAGCAGTTCCCTGGGCTCCATGGAGAGCTTGGACACACCCACACCCACCACGCAGCCATACTCCGACTCCCAGAATTCACCGGTGGACCCCACCCTCTTCAACAACAAGAGAGACTCTGCCTACAGCTCGTTCTCCGCCAGCTCAAACACATCCGACTACGCAACAGTGCCACTGAGGCCTGGTGAAGCCTGCTCCATGGATAACCTCCTCCAGAGCCTGGGGCCGGCCTGTCGAAGCTACCCTGGTGCTGATACCTCAACCCTGGGGAGCTCGTCTGGAGAGGCCGCGGACGAGGCCCAGCTTATTGTGCACAAGTCCAGGTCGTTGACCAGGCCAAGAACAAGACCTGTTGAACTGAAAGAAAGGCCTTCCTCCTGCTGCTATGAGGAGGAGCGAAGGGGAGACTTTGAGGTCATGAGAAATGGAGAAAGAGGAGCTGAGAGAAAGATGAACCCTCCTCAGCCTCCAACCAGGAAGGACAGTTTTAGGGCAACCAGGAGTCGCCCTAATGCCGCCAACAAACGCTGCGTTTCTGCTCCTGTTGAAATTTCCAGTGTTGCTTGTTACTATGATGAAGACAAGTCCTCTCTGAATGTTGAATCAGGAATCCATAATGGCTTCCCTGCTCCAGAAGACAGTGACAAACCTGGGAATTTCAAAGAGGACACCTTAGAATCGCACTATGTCCAAAGACAGACGAAAGACATTAGACATATCAGATGTGATACTAGCAATAAAGACTGCAATTCAGAGACCACCTCAGATCACCTCTCTGACCCGGGGACAGCCTCCCTGGTCCCCATCACCTCCTCCCGCCCTGCCTCCTTACCTGCAGAATCCTCTGTAGAGGTCCAAGATCAGTCTCCTACCGTGCAATCCCAGACCAAGCACTCCTCTACAGGGCTGCACCGGCACAGTGCGCCCGAGAAGCTCCTCGCTACACAGCTTCAGTTACTGCAATTTAACAGTGACAGCTCTTCACTGGAGCCTTACAGCCTGTCAAATCCTTCTGATCGCTCCTCGTCCCCATGTAGCAGCCAGTGGTCCCAATCATCTCTCCAGCCCATGAAGGAAGACCAAGAAGCTTCTCACAACCACCTCCCTGCACCCTCAAACAAATGGGGAGGCAGCCGGTGCTCCACCCCAGGATCTGTGTTTTTGGAAGGGGAAGATGACGATGGAAGTTCAAGTGATAAGCTGGAAGGGATGGGTGTCAATGGTGGGTGCCTCCCCCCAGTTGAGCATCACCACCCCTGGGGCCGCTCTGTGAGCGTACCAGGAGACCCCACTGGATCATCAGTCCAGGGAAGGTTGAGCTCTGACCAGATACTAGAGAGAGATTTTGAGCCTCTTAGTGCTGCTGCCAGTGTGGATACCCTCCTGGAGGAGCACAGAGGGGTGGACAGAGAAAGAAGTGGAGGTAAAAAAGAGGATGTAGAAGGAGAGCCAGACATGAAGAAGTCAAGTTCATCCAGGAACCATCGCCGGAACCGTCGTCGTAGCGAGCGATTTGCTACCAACCTCCGCAATGAGATCCAGAGGAAAAAGGCCCAGCTTCAGAGGAGCCGTGGCCCAGGAGGGCTGCTCTGTAGTGGGGAAACTGTCCAGGAGGAGGAGGGTCCAGACTTCAATGAGGAGGGGGCAGACTCAGATCTGCCTGCCCAGGAGAGGAGTACCAAAGTTGCCTTTGCCTCCCCTGTTAGTACCCAAGATTCCAGCACCACAGCACCTGTGGAGAAATCAAACACCTCAAGTGAATCAAGCCCTGACGTCCTGCAGCCTCAGCCTCAGTCAACAACCTACACTGAAAACAACAACCTGTCCAGGTCTGTCCAGATTCTGGACCCAGGAGTGCCCAGTTTTGGTGTTGGCATCCGAGTCGTGGAGGAACCAGCTCCTGCTGGTAAAGCCCGACGCTGGCGTTGGACCCCCGAGCATAAACTACAACCAGAACCAGACAGACGGAGTGGAGTGGTTGGTGAGAGAGTGTTAGGGGTCACAGGGTCACGACATGGGGTTTGTGCCTTCACCTCCTCATCCACCTCCTCGTACGGTCGCTCCTCCTCCTGTTCTCGGATGGAGGAGTCAGACATCCTCCCGTTTGCAGATAGAATGAAGTTCTTTGAGGAGACCAGCAAGGGCATGTCTGGGCCAAATGTCTCCAGTCTGTCGAATCGCAGGCAGAAGAAACCCCCCCACCATCCGGAGCCCCAGGGAGGGGAGCTCGGTCAGCACCCTACTCAAAGGAGATACTCTTACCAAGGAGGACTTCAGCAGGAAAGTAACCTGCTTCCAAACACTGTGGAGGCCAGAAGACTGTCTGTGAGCACCAGCAGGGAGAGGCAGAAAGAGAAGGAGAGGGAACAAGCGAGAGAACGAGAGGAGAGGGTGAGGCAGAGGGAAGAGAGGCTGAGAGAGAGGGAGAGGCAGCAGGAGAAGGAAAGACAGGCGAGGGAGTTAGAGATAGAGACGGCAAGGCTGAGGGAGAGGGAGCGAGAGGAGAGGGTGAGACAGTGGGAGAGGGAGAGAGAAAAAGAGATGGAGAGGGCCAGAGAGAAGGAACGACTGAAAAAAGAAAGAGAGAAAGAGCTGGAGAGAGAAAGAGAGAAGCAAAGGGAAGAAGAGCTCATGTCACATCAGGACTTTTATGGTAATTCAGGGCAAGACTTCCAACACAAGGACGACTTCCACAGCTTCCAGCCGAAGCCTCAGGCCTTCTCCCACAGCCAAACCCAGAATCAAGTCCCATCAAGATCAGCTTTTTATCCAGTCAACACCTCATCCCAGCCCCTGGAGAACCAGCAGCCTCTTCACCAGGGATACACAGCGAGGAGCTACACGCCCACAGAGGTAAGAGCAAGCATCTCCACGACATGAACACAGCAAGAAAGACTCATTTATACGGGTCATGAAAGGGTCAGGGGTTGCCAGGTTAGCTCTCAGTGTGCTGCGATCTGGATTATAAACTTGACTTTGTCAGGTTTATAGACAAACGAGTGGGCGTTTGTGATGTGGAGTGAGTTCACTGAGAGGTTCTTATCACTCAGAGACCCCTAAATGTTGTGAGATTAACTAAGCTGTTTAACTTTTACTTTCACACAATTTCTATAAAATAACCTTTTGCAACAGTTCAATGGTGAGAATCGATAACTGGCCCCATGAGATGATCTGCAACCAAAACATTATCATCAACATTATGAAGCAACATTCATGAAATTTCCAGGCATCAGTCCCATTGAGATATAACTGTGTTAGCTGCTCTAATTGCATCCATTAACAAGTATGTTTACAAGCACGCTGGCCTCAGAGCCGGTCTCCAGCAGCAGCTTCCTAAGCTAAATAACAGCCTGCGTCCCGGCAGCACTGAAACCATGTAACGCCTCTCAGAGCGAAAGATAAACTTTGCAGCTCACTGAAATCAGACTGTGGTTTTGGACGGAGCTGAAATGACCACCGGAGACTGAAAACCATCTCGCTTCTTTCAAACCAGCACCAGAGAGGGATCGAGTGGCCTCACTTGGACGTTGGAGCTAAGTGGCCACTCCGTCCAAGTGCTCCGTGGTTGAACGGTCGGTTTGAAGTTTGAACCTCGGATCCTGCATGTGGTCAAAGTTTGAAATCCTCGTTGAAAATTCAGCGAATCATTGAAATAGCTCATGGAACTGTGGGAGATTGGGCAACGGCGGCGGACACTTGTGTCAGCGATAATAACAGCGTCGGGTTACATCTGGACCACAAACTGATTCGAGTCTCCTGGCAGGGGGGCGCAGCCCCTCGTCTGAACTTTTGAAAGTCCTGTGAACTTCAACATATTAGTAACCTCATCATCTGACACTGAGCAGAGCTGAACTGACATTTGTTTTGGACTGAATGAATCTTCAGCTCAGCAGATCTTCGGTTCAGACTCACACTGTTTTGTTGTTTTCCTGTGGTTTTGCCATGACGAGGCCTCGGGGGAGCCTCGAACCGCTGCCTTCATGCTGGGATCCTTTTCAAATGAAAGGTCGTTGGTTTGATGCCGCAGCGATAACCCCATGCCTTGAATTTTTTTATTCATATCTGCCACTGACGACGTCCAATATTTTGACTGGTAACAGATGTGCTGGATGGACGACAAGGCTGTGATAAGATATTCTACAGATGCATACACACACAGAGGAAAATGCACTGTGTGATGCAATGGGAAACATACAGATGTCAATACCAATGCACATATGCACGTAAACACACCTGCCAAGCTCTGCTATATAAATCAAACACGTAATCAGAGTTCCCCTTTTAAATACAATGGGGGATTCAGGTTCAGTCTTTAAGTTGTGTTCTTTCATGCTCCACTGTGTGTGTGTGTGTGTGTGTGTTTTGGACAGAGGACGGAAACCGAATGTGAAAATATAGAAATACAACTGGCCGCTGTTATTATTATTGGTGGTCTGTCACTCAATGGACTCTCATTTGAGAAGCCCAGCTGTGTTTTCAGAAGTGTCAGGAAGTAGCTCACTGGAATTGTTGTTGGCCAAATCTGAATATTAGGATTATATTATTTTTGTCCCACTTCATTATAAGAACATTAAATATACACTTTGCCCATTTTCCCAAAGGACGTTGATCTTTTAAAGGTCAGAAAACATTGTGTGTGTGTGATGCTCATTGTACTCAAAATGAAACACTCTCACAAGTATCATTCTTGTATTGAATTCACAGTGAGTTACTTGTTGGTTAGACAGTTATTACCTGTTGAATCTGGACAAGAAAAGCTTGAACCAAAATTTCCTCTGTATGTTTTATTTCCACCTTAAGGAAAAATAGAATGTACTGTATGACTGCATGAATGTGAACTTTTTTTGAATATAAAAAGGGCTAAAAGTAAACCCTTTTCTTCGATCAGCACAACTCATAAAAATGAGAATTCAGCAGAAAACTCCTTTACCCTCATTAACCTTATCACCATTGAAGTCTGTGGCAGGGTGGAGTGACACACCCACTTCCTGTCAGCGCCGACCTGCTCACCAACACTTACCACCACGATTGAAGCCTTCCTTCATTCCTTTGCCGTTATTAACCGGCTCTAAATGTCTTCCACAGACGTATCCCGCCCAGCAACAGGAAACGACCAAGCTGAACAGGAAGTACAGCCTGACTGAGAGGTGAGCCACTTCCTTTACAGCCACATCGTCCAAACACAGACAGACATGTTCATCTAAACAAACCATCTCTCTTTTTCTGACTGTCTTACCTCATTCTGCCTTTCTGACATCCCATCGCACACACTCGCTCCATCTCTGTCTGACTGTCTCTAAGTGAGTCTCCGGGGACTTTAGGTGGGGTCGGCCCATTGTGCGCCGACGGCCGGAAATCCTCCTCAGTCATGCCTGGCTGTGATTTGACTATAATGAGCTCTAAGTGTGCGGAGCAATCACCCATGCTTAAAATGTGACCATAATGATATGTGGTTGGATGGTGATGCCTGTGTGTGAGGACATAGGGGGCCGTTCAGGACACGCATGGCTTGTAGAAAAAGGCCCCTACTCATATTTGACCTGAGACAGAAACAGTTGAGCGAGCGTGGAATGCACGAGGGAAACATTTAGTGTAATTTAACCACTTTGTCTGATTGTTTCTGTTTCATAACATTTCTCAATGAAAGTTCTCTCCAAAAATCTGTTTACCTTCTGAGAACCTTTTTAATAAGAGTGACAGGATCCTTCAGTTCTCTGCCCAGTTTAGAACAGTTTTATTTGTTTTGCATGAGGGTTGTGTATTTTTGCTGTGGCTCTTTACACCAATCAAAATTCAGCAATATAACACACTGATGACAGATGTGAGGTTGATCACACCACATCTACGCACTCCCGATAAAATCTGTTTTTTACTGTTTAATCATCGCTGTTAAATTGGACATCTGGATGTTTTTTTCTAACTTTGTTCTTGGTTATTGCTTATTTGGTCATTAATGTTTAAAGCTCTCTCATGTCTCTCTCATCTCCATCACAGAGACTATCCGAGCTGGAGGCGGGAGTCCAGACCCCCAGACAGCGTTCATCACCATCATCAGCATCACCAGGGTCGATGGGGCCCCCGACAGTTTGATGGCAGCATCGACGACCACAACGGATACGGGTTCGCCCCGCCGCCGGCTCCTCTCTCGCTCCGAGGTCGAGCCATGTCTGAAAACGACCTCCGCTTCGACAGCAGCCACCGCTGGTCGCCGTCCATTTCTGTGGCGACTAGCCAGACCCTGAGCGAGGTGGAGGAAGGAGCTGGTGGCGTCAGGGGAGGAGAGGCCGCCACCGCCGCCCGGCAGAACAGGAAGAAGACGCCACCTCCTCCGAGGCCGCCGCCCCCGAAGTGGGAGCAGTTCCACCGCCGGCGAGCGTCTCACCACACCCTGTTCTCCTCCTCTCCCTCTGCTCCTCACTCCATCCCTCCCTCCTTCGACTCCACACAGGGACACTATTCCACTCACTCCTCCTCCTACGTCGAAACGTCCAGACAGAGGTCGTACAGTCTTCCTCCAGAGAGGCAGGAAGTGTCGGAGGGCTGCCCGCGCTGCAGCTGCAGCCAAGCTCAGACCCAGGAACATTCATTTTCCCACGCCTCGTCCAATCAGAAGCAACCACAAATGCAGGAACACCCTTTCTCCCACGCTCCGTCCAATCAGAACCCGGCTCAGGAACTGCCCTTCACCGTGGCTCCGCCCAGTCCCATGTTCTCCAGGAGGGCCTTCAGACCGGTGGCTCCGCCCCAGAGAGAGAGGGACCTGAGGAGCACGTATGGAGGACAGCAGGAGAGGGTGGAGCTTTTATCATCTCTGCCTCCACCTCCACCGCCACCACCTGAGAGCAGTGTGAACAGGTGAGCCGGCACATTTATAAACCTCATTTCATTAATCAAATAATAGTTAAAGACTAATTCAACAGAAAGCTGCAAAGCTTTGTTTGACACCAAACAACAAACAAAAACAATATTTTCATCTGGTTCATAAGTTACTCTGTAAAATTTTAGTAAAATGATTTTCAAGCAAGAGAAAAATGATGCTTAAAAAATTTATTCATACAGGAATTTCTGTCTTTTAATTTACATCAAAAACTATATTTGAGTGACAATAAATCTTTTCTGTGTCTCTGCAGTTTGTCTGAGATGAACTTCAGCTGCAGCCCTGATCAGGACAGAGCAGCAGTGAAGCCTCACAAGCAGCCGTCCAACATGAGACCAGGAGCCGAGTGGGACAGAGCCCCATCTCCCAGAGTTCATAGCGACTCCGCTCTCCCACCTGTCCTACAAAACGGGGGCGTCGGCCAGGTTTTACCTCCTGAGTCCTACTTCGCCATCGACTATGAGCAGCAGCAGCAGCAGCTCCGAGTGAACAGAGGCTTTCAGAGCATCGATCCACAGAAGATCCCCGAACCAGGAACAGAGTCAGAGACCACCCTCAGCCCGAGTCCCGCTCACAGCCTGGACGCAGACCTGGACGTCCCCATGGAGACAGACATCGATGACTTCCAGGAGGACGAGGGACTCCCAGCTGAGGACGAGCCAATCAGCAGCGAGCTGCCGTGCTTCGCGCTGCCGGTCACGGTCCTGGAGACCGACATGGACACCTTACCCGACTCCGAGGCCTCGCCGTCGGGCAGGACGAGGGTGGAGAGCAGCTCTCTGGAGGAGGAGCTGGAGGCCGGGGAGGGCGGCAGAGAGAGGCTGAGTCTGGAGGAGCTCTTCCCCCAGAGCAGCGAGGGAGAGTCGGGCACAGAGAGCTGGAGAGGAGCCTACCAAACCACGGAGCACAACACCGACAGCCTGGACAGGTAACGAGAGAGGGAGGGAGCGACGTGTGTGTGTGTGTGTGTGTGCATTAATTACACAGACCATTTGATTTGTACAAGACTTAACTGTTCTTGTCACTGAGCTCATTCCCTCTTTCCCACAACCCCTCCAGACACCTGACTGCAGCCACATTTCTTCTTTCTCTCCCTTACATCTACAGACACAGGTGCCAGATGGGTAATGTTGTTCCCACAGACAGAAAGTCCAGTTCAGATTATCTCAGGAAAATATATCAGACAGTGAATTCAGACAGGTTTTCTATCTAAAAGTGCTGGAACATATCAGACATGTAGTTTGTGTAAAGAAGGTCAGTTCATTGATCAGTCCATTGAAAGATTAATCACCAACTATCTTGATGATCGGCTCCTTGTTTCAGTCATTTTTCCTGCAAACAATTACAAGTTCCAGCTTCTTAAATGTCAGGATTTGCTGCTTTTCTTTGTCATTTATGAACATAATGAAGGACAGGGACAAAAGAAACAATTTGAATACTTTACTTTGGGAAACTGATGAGTGTTTTTCACTAAATGACTCAATGATTAATCACCATCAATAGTTAGCAGATTAATTGATAGCCATGCATGAAATATATGCAAAAATATACCTGGACAATATAAAAGAAACTGATAAAAAATTAAAGAACACATTAGATTATCTATGCATGAACACAATAATAAATCGAATTGACAATTTAATTCACTTTATCATTGTAACATGCTCAGCTGGTCTTTTTGAAAACACAACTACCCTGCCGTCTGCAAACCATTAAATGAGATGTGTATGAGCAGGTTGCACTGATGATGCTGTTTCCATCACCTCTCCTCCTCTGCTCCATTTGTCTTTAGTATCAGGCAGATTTGAATGATTTCATTTTCTTTCACAGATCTTTCAGTTTCATCTGCTGCAGTTTCAACCTCTCATTATTTTGGTTGCTTTATTTGCTTGTTCGGAGTTGAGATGTTTTCCATATGCTTCTCTTCTGTCTCACTTAACCCAAATAACTGATCGCCTTCATTATATATGTACTTCTCTAATCACTGTATTTTACAGCTGCCTGTCTGTTTTACTGCTTTGCCTCTTGTGTTTTATGTCAGCGTAAATAAAAGCAGCTCTCCTCCCTCTCTCCCCCTCAGGCGGTCCGGGGCGAGCTCCAGCTGTTCGTCCTATTACAGCACGTCGGCGGCCAAAGCTCAGCTCCTGTCGCAGATGAAGGACTTCGCTGATAACAGAGAGCGGGACGACGACGACGAGCTGACCTACAAGGTAACACACGCAGCTACTGTCCCGCTGGAAACTCTCTTATCTGGGCTGTATGTTTAGCATCTTCCAGCCAAAGTTAACTCGGTCTGTTATTTTCATTCTGAGGCGTTTTAAACACTTCTCCGTCTGTGGTGCAGAAACAGCTGATGGAGAGCCTCCGCAAGAAGCTGGGCGTGTTGAGAGAAGCTCAGAGGGGCCTGCAGGACGACATCAGAGCCAACGCACAGCTGGGGGAGGAGGTGAGGAGCAACTCCATCCTCTCAGTCATTCATCTTTATTCTTACAGTCACATTTGTCCAGTGAAGCTTCACATCAATTATTTAAGCTTATAAACTTATTATGTTTGAGCTGAACCTTCAGTAGTTGGATCAAATGGCTCATAATCAAATAAGCTTTAGTTAATTACAGTTGTTATTTCAATGTTTCATCAACGTTTAAGTGAATATATCAGCAGATACTTGGTGTTAAAACTTGATCTGGACATCTTTGAGTTCACTGATCTCCAGCTGCGTCTCCGTCTGCCTCCTCAGGTGGAGAACATGGTGGTGGCCGTGTGCAAGCCCAACGAGGTGGACAAGTTCCGCATGTTCATCGGCGACCTGGACAAGGTGGTGAGCCTGCTACTGTCTCTGTCCGGGAGGCTGCTGAGGGTGGAGACCACACTGGACACACTGGACCCCGAGACGGAGCACCAGGAGAGGGTGAGGACGGGGGGAGAGCAACGGCATGTAAACAGAATGACAAGAACATGTAGTCATGACAACCTCTGTCCCCCATCCTCCCCTCTCTCTCTCTCTGCCCTCTAGCTCCCCCTGCTGGAGAAGAAGCGTCAGCTCATGAGGCAGCTGTCTGAGGCTCAGGACCTGAAGGACCACGTTGACCGCAGAGAGCAGGCCGTCAGCCGGGTGCTGGCCCGCTGCCTGTCCCCCGAGCAGCACCGGGACTACAGGTACAACAAGTACAGCTTTATTACTGAAGGGTCACAGCACTGGATCTCTCACCCTGGCTTTTTGATTGGTGTGACTTTGGTTTAACCTGCTGGCATTTTATATTCATTTTTGGGCCTTAGTCTGTTATTAAAGTCTGAGCATTAGTTTGATTGTTATAATAAATACTGTGAGCTTTCTTTCATTGTGTAGAACTGATGTGATAACATTCAACACAGGATGGAGATGAAACGTGTTTGTCTCTGTTTTTTCCTCCGTAGCCACTTTGTGAAGATGAAGGCCGCCCTGCTGGTGGAGCAGAGGCAGCTGGAGGACAAGATCCGGCTGGGGGAGGAGCAGCTGAGGGGGCTGAGGGAGAGCCTGGGGCTGGGGCTGGGCATCGGCATGGGGATGTCCATGGGATACGGACATTACTGAAGAGATGAAGAAGCAGGGCGGTTTGAAGACAAAGCTGACCTGAGTCCAGTTTAACAGAGGTTTCTGGAGAGGTGTGTTCTCAGAGGAGCAGTTTGACATTTTGGCCACACGTTAGATGAAAATATACCACTGTCATGTCTGAACACTGGCTCTGTCCAAAAGGAATAAAATCCACCTGCCAGCACCTCGAAAACTCACTGTTGTATCTGGTTTCCACTTCCTGGAGTCTTAATGCTAAGCTAAGCTAACCGCCTCCTGGCAGTAGCTTCATATTCCGTGTTCCTAAATGTCAAACTGTTCCTTTAAGGATTAGCAGAGACGTAAATCCAGAAGCTTCAGGACCAAAGCAGCGACTCAAACAGCCTGAATGTTTGTAAAAAAGAAAACTCGACTCCAACAACCAATGAAGGCCAAAACAGGAGACACAGGTCCAAGGTGTCAAACAGAGTAAAGACTGAACTTTACTGCTGCAGCCCAGGAAGAAAACTCAACGTGGACTCACAGAATCAATGAACTAGAGACTTTGTGAATCAGATTAAAGAGCTGAGAACTTGTTGGTTAGAAAAGAGGATTCTGACGTTGTTGAAATGGAACAGAAGAGGATGCTTTTCCCAGAAGTCACTGAAGGAAAAGACTGAAACATGAGCAAGGATTCAAGTTAAGGTTGTCGTTTCAAACCTAATACAGAAAAGAATCTAAAACAAGTCCTGTTAACCACATTTACAACTGATTCCTGCTTCACACTACGTGCCTGAAACATGTACTGTAAAACTAACGACACTACACTTCCTCTAACCAGCATCACACTACGTTGCCAAAGACGTTTTCTCTCGATGAATGTGTCACTGAGACGCTGCTTTTTTGTGTGTGTGTGTGTGTTTTCTTTTGTATTTAAATCTCCCGGTTCAGAGAATCGAAGGAGACTCTTCTCGGTGCTTCACACTAAGAAACTGTGGTGCCATTAGCAAACACTAAAGCCAATGTTGTGAGATGCTGTTGGCGGCATCTTTAACTGCCGTTGGGACGTCAGCTACATGTGTCATTTCTCTTTTTGTACTCGTCTCGGTTGCTGGCTGACGCCTGCGCTCAGCCACACATATACTGTATTATCTAGCATAATACCATCATATCACTTTGTATTCCCGTTACTGTAACGTCTGAGGCTGAGTTTGAGACTCCGCCCACTCGTCATACTGTCACATATTAACTGTTATGTACAGAAGACACTTGTGTTTATAATGTATACGATGTGTATATAGTGATTTTGATTTGTGAAATGACTGGAATTGGTTGTAAAAAATCGGTTGTAAAAGATGGACGAGAAGACCAGGACGAGTCAATGTTTACTGTATATTTTTGACGTGGACTGAAAAGGAGAGTTTGTCTTGAAAGCAGAGTTGCGGTTTCTGTCGTGAGCTTGTTAAAATTTTTGCCCCGACTTTGTAGTTCAAAGAACACGTATTCACTTTCTTGCCGAGCGTGAGATGAGATTGATATCATGTCTGTACAGTCAGTACAAGGCTACAGCAAACAGCCTGTTAGCTTAGCTTAGCTTGGAGCCAGGCTAACTGTTTCCCTCTGTTCCCAGTCTTCATGCTAAGCTAAGCTAACCTGTTGCAGGAACACACAGATATGAAAGTGGTATCAATCTTCTCATCTAAATCTGTGTTTCCCAAAATGTTGTATCTTTTATTTTAAAACTTGAAAATACTTTTTTTATAGTTTAAAGTGCCAAAAAACACATGTATTTTTCACAATTTGTAAAACTTTCCTGAAAGGCCTGATTCCTTTTTTTCCATTAATCACCCATCACATCCACCTTCAAACTTTAAATACCTGCCACCTGCTTTCTGCTGTTTCCTGCCTTGTGATTTGTGATTTATTGCCAAAGTCTCCCGAGCTTTAGTCCATATCCTAAACTTTGGACGGGACAGATTTGACGCAGTTCGGCACTGCCTGTCTGAGTAAATCACATTTTAAAAAACAAACCTGCAGCTCAACAAGACATGGAGGGATTTTAAAGAGGAAATTGTGGCTTTCGAAAGGTGGATTTGCTGAAGTTGAAGTGAAAACACAGACACTTTTATCATTTTCTTTCACTGTTGATCAAGTGTTCTGATAAAAAAAAAGCAGCAGCTTAAAGTTTATTAAAAGTTTTACACTTGATTTTGCTCATTTCCTTAATGTGTTCCCACATGTTTCCTGCTGTTTTAATACCAAGCAACCCTGAACATACATCTGTCCTGTTCTGAACCTGTATTCTTTCTAAACCGACTGGAAACGTATTGACTTGACGAGAGGAAGAGAAGTTGCTTGTTGGATCAGTAAGAGAGTAGCTATATTTCTTCTGTTGGTGTTTTCCTATGTAATTCTGATTTATTACAAAGCCTTTTTTTGTAAAATGCATTACATTTTGTAACTGCAAAAACACTCCTGTGAGGAAAAAGTACCATAAATAATAATAATAGTATTTTAAACTAGCTCCACGTCTCCTGTTGTGATTTATATCCTCCTGGGTGAACGGTCTCTTTATGCCACTTCAGTGTCTGCTGCTGAAATTTATTCCCATCTGGGGGAAACTGTTGTTTGAATGTGGTGGGACGGTTAAGTAAATACGGCCGAGGGCAAATGGAGGTTGACGGATGTTGAGTTATTCAGCAGCTCGGCAGGAGCCGCAGAGATGTGGCGACAAGACTCATTGAAGGGAAGTTAGCGCTCGTGGCATTAATGGACTCGGGGGTGGGGGTGGGGGGGTTCAGGTCATTAAAACATATTGATGATGTGGTGTGGACACGATTAAAGCCTCAAACCAGAGAGAAGAATCAAGTTAAAAATCAGTGGTAGATGGAGATTGTTTGAATTAAGTGTTGCAGCAATGATTTTTTTTTTTTACATTTGGCTCCAAATCAGTCCAAACACATTTTTACAGGGAGAAGTAGAAACCACAAAATAAAGTTCACAGCGGTTATAAAATCCAATAAGACAACACAATAAAATCTCAAAGTCAAAGTTTACTGCTGACCCAAACTGAAACACTGTGGACTACACAAAGTGCAGCTACATCAATGAGAACAAATATAGGTAGTAAAAGTACTTGAACACCTTCTACCAAAGTTTATCCTCTGAAATCAATTATATGGAAGCTCACACACATCTGAATTATTCCATACTGTTTTAATTATTTGTTGATGTAGTATCTCTTTATTTTTACTCACTGTATTTGTCTTACTCTTCTTTTCACCTGTTTAATGTTATTTTCTTGGCTTCTTTCATATTTGATGCCAGCAAAAGATGATTATTAATTTTTTGGAGGAACCTCTGGAACTGCAAATATTTATTACTTCACAAGACACTGGCATTTTTTTCAGCATCAAATTCCTATGATAAAAGCCTGTTTTTGGTCAGAGAAGTGTATTTTTTCACATCCCACCCTGAAGTAATTTCACATCCTCCTCCGGGGGTCGAAGGGGCATTATGTTATTTTAGAGGATAACATATGTGGATCTGTCAACTCAGTGATGCTTTCAGTGGAGAAAATGAAAAGGAGATGGGGCGAGCTGTGTCTTAGGAGGACATGTTTGGCCTCACAGAGACACAGAGGGCTGGGGGTGGTTGTGGTTGCTGATCTGTGGAAATAATAAAGAAACCAGCTGTCGTAGAAGGAAAGAATCTGTGTTTTCGTGGAAGCGAGGGAGTGCATTCTTCTGCCTGACCCAGATGGAAGAACAGAGGACTGATGGGAGCGTAAGAAGAGCTGGGGGAAAAAAGAGAGGATGGAAGACAAAACATGGGGGCGTGAATGAGGATGCAGTGACCCACATCTGAGCACCTCAGGAGAAATACAGCAGGTAAGTGGTCAAAAAAAGAAAAGTATGAATGAGTGAAAAATGTTGGAGAGAATGACAGAAAGATGAATTCACTGTAATCTCACTTCAACAAATACTACTTGTTGGAATGAGTTTGTATAAAGGACAAAGGAGGAAGTGAAGAGAAACAGGCCCATTAAAACAAGAAACTCCATGGGAGGCAGAGCGGAGGAATGTTTATGTTGGGCTGCAGGGAGCCGAGTGGTGGAGCGGAGGAGAAGGAGAAGATGAATGAGCAGGAGGCGTTCAGAGAGAAACAAGACGTCACGGAGAGAAATGGAGCAAAAGAGGAGGAATTAATGAGACATAAACCAGAATATCACAAGGATTTTAGGACCAATTCCAACTCATGACCCCTCACATTTATCTTCCCTTTGGACGGCTGGCCCCCAGATTGGGAACCCTGGAGCAAACTACCCATTTACTATCTGTCAGACAAATGTAATTGACTAAAAAGTACAATATTTGCTTCTTAGATTGAGTGTAGTAGAAGGACATAAAATGTAAATACTCGAGTACAATACTTGAGGAAATGTACACAGGACCCTGATTCAGTTTTTACATATGACCACAAGATGTCTCCCTTTCACTGTTTTTAATCCCATTGAAAAGTTACCATGAAACAATAATAAAACATATGAATTCACACTTTACATTAATGTTTCCAGTTTTGATTAAAACTTCTAAGTTTTGACTTATTTCTAATCAAATTATCCCTTTTTTCTTTAAAAGTATTAAGTAGTATTACTTTTTTGTTTCCTCATATTCCACCTACTGAAATAGAAAACAATATATAATAAAAGTAATATATAGTTATATAGTTATTATACACATGTATAAATTTGCTTTTTGGATCAATTTTCTTTTTAATCTACTGAGCAGCTGCTAAATATAGATGACCGATTCATCGAACTGCTCCACTGACCCAGTTGGAGAAGCGGCGACAGCTCTTGACTCGATTGATTTTCCTGGTTTGCATATGATTAGATCAAGAGAGCTGAAATAAGACAGGTAAACCGGAAGTTGGGCTACTTACCCTTCAAATTAAACCAGAACAGTTCGACTTTGAAAATAAAGTAACGATTTAATTTAATATCAAACACATAGATATAGATGCGACATAACATAAAATTAATATGTGATTAAATTCAGATCATAAAATCGTAAAATGTGGCGTGTTAATGAATTTGCAGGACGCTTTGACCGGAAGTTGTAGCTAATGTTAGCTAACTTGACGCTAGCTTGGCGCAGTTTTAAGTGGCAAAAACAAAACGCACTGCGGACAATTTTACACTATTTCACCAAACTAGGTGGCTCATAAAGATAATGTTCAACTGTGGCGTCTTTTAGTTCACATTTTGTCTTTTAAAACAGCCTCTTTGGGACGGAGGCTGACGCAGGTTTAAGTTGACATCGGCTCCTGTTGACATAATCAGCCGCGAGTCGAAGACGTTAAATCCGAGTCACAAGACTTCTTCTCCCTCTTCTTCTTCTCCTTCTTCTTCTTCACTGAAGCTGGACGGCAGCTTTTCTTTCCCCGCAGGTAAAACACACACCTTTAGATAGCACATTTCTTCTTTGTTTAAAAAACTGCACACACATTTAAAGCGAGTTAAACGCGGTTACATTTAATCAAAGTTAGCTTTGCGTTTTGGCAGTTTAAGCTAGTTGTGGCTAATTGTTTAAGCTAGCTGCTACTAATCTGCTTTTGTTTTTCCAGCCTGCTTCGTTTGTTTTGCCGGTTCCAGCTTCAGCCACTGAGTCATAGTAAGACTAGAAAAGTGCGGAAATGATTGCGAAAACTTCCCTGTAACCAGAGATGTGCTGTCATTTCTGTATCTGTGATGAAGCTGGTTAGAAGCGGCTGTTTCTCAGGAGCCACATTTCCTAGAATTAGTTTGATGAAATCCAGCTGAGGGTTTAAAGAAGGACGTTGTTGATGAAGACGCTCTGTCTTCTGCTGTCTTTTGGTGATAATGTTTCATTACTGGACGAGTCTGTCTCGTAAATATGCAGGTAAAGCTGATCCCTCCTGCAGCTGTGTGTTTGGTGCTTGAATCTCTGTTTGACTCCTGCTGTTTTTAACAGGATTTAAGAGGATGGAAAACTCGGGCTACTGCACAGGCAGCTTTGATGGCCTTCATCACTCAAGTGACGATGATGATGATGATATGGTGGATATTGCAGGAGCAACACTGGACTTTTCCTCCACGGACGACGTCCCTCCTCTCAGCTCAGGTACAGACACAGATACTGTTATAACAAGTCTAGTTATAGCTAAAGGAGAGATTTTACTCTGTCAGATGTTGTAAAAGATCAAATAAAGCTTTTGGCATGAAGAGGTTGTCTTTACATTTAGTAGTAAGTAAACATAGAAGTTGAAATTTGTTGTGTACAGTCTTCAAGGAAAACACCATAAAATGGGCTTCAAGACCTTGTAGAAATTTTAGCATATCTTCAGTCAAATGTTCAAAATGACTTGAACAGCTCCATTCGTCTGTGAGGCCCTAGAAGTCAGGAAAATCCATGTATTAAGCTGTGTAAAAGTCAGATAAGGGGCAACCTGGAGGTTTGACCATGTAATTGTAATGCCTGTGGTTCAACTCCAACTGAGGATCTTTGTCTTTATATCCCATCATTTCCTGTGTGATATCAACTATCCACTTAATAGTGGTGTAATATTTCATCCTTGCTGTGACAGCTTTCTTTGTGCCGTCTTTTAATTTAATGCATAACAGGGTTAATTTTACACTACAGGCTGTTTTGGCTTTGCAATGGAGCCGAGTCTGTGTAACCAATAACTTGACCTTGAGAGTTTTGATTTGTTTGCGTGTTTAAAAGACATAAAGCATGTCTATCAGTAGAAGATTAATAGAGCAGAGTCCAGAGGAGGAAGGAAGTCAGAGGCCTGATATAAAGTCGTCCGAACACAGAAGAATTGAGTCAAGTATTATCGTAAATGTTAGACAACATCAGTGTTATTTTACCGTCTTATCTGTCTTGTATTACAAATGATCTACTCACCCTTCAGTAATGACCCACTTGTTTGAATAGCTCTTGAATTCAATTCTAGGCAGCAATAAAACTAGTCTTCCTGCGAACCTGCGCATGTTGTGTTTGAACTGAAAGATTTGAGAGCAACAGACCTCTTTTCCTTCCTCTGCTCAGCTTTGTGGTCGTTAACAGTCAACAACAGAGCTACAAGAGACTCGAGGTTGTTGTTTTCTCACTCAAAAAAGCTGCTCAACTGTAACCTCAGATTTATGTCTGTAATCACTGGGTACAGTGAGCGAGTGTCACATGGTTTTAGTGAGTTGCAGTCATGCGTCTGAGTAATCTGTTACTACATGCTCACTCCGTCTCTCTCTCACACAAACAAACACAGAAACAGCTTGATTTGCTGTATTGTGCTTCACATCAGAACATACAAACATCCATTAAAGTGAGAGGAGCTGTGACATCTGCACCAGGCTGCCAGGTTACTGATGATGTCATCTTACCGTCAGTGACTCTTTTTTAGTACAAAAACTGCTAATGGCCGGATTTAACTTTCAATGTCCAGAGAGGAGATTTATCTCACATTAATGACTGATGACTGCTTTGCTTATGTCATCGTGACGTCATTGTATGACCTCAGCAGTTCAATGTGGAGATACTTCAAGTTAGCAATTAGAGCAGAGAGCCGGCAGAAATGTCTAGTGAAGGTTTGATATATCACCATGTGAGCTCGGGACATTTTTATTTCTGGCTTGAGAAAAGAGGTTTTCAAAGTCCGCAGCTCCTGGCACGACTATTACTGAGTCACTGGTATTGATCATCAATCCCATTAACCTCCTGCAGGTGTATCATGGATGTGTTATGCTGTGGAGAAGTTTGAAATTCTCCTCACAGCAGGAGAGCTTGTACTTTCAGAGGTGGTCACTGCTGATATTGTCTTATCACATTATTGTTACGTGCCTTTCTTCCCTCGTCAAAACAGACAGATACGTAGACCAAGGCCTCGTGCTGGTGCAGTCTGTTCTTCAGTTGTTTTCAGACAAACATCCCAAGAGGCTCCTGAATGGCTTCAACAGTTAGCTCATTTGTAAAGATGTAGCTGTAAACATTGCAGTGCTTCCTCTTCACTACTGCAACTTCAAGACTTCCTGATTTTCTCTGCAGACGAGACAGTAGCTTTTTTCCAGCACATTAAAAGCAGTTTGAGAGACATTGAGAGACATTCAGAGGTGCTCTGGAAAATGTACTATCAGATACTGGTTTTTGCTGACCTCATCATGACATTGATTTTCAAAAAAAAAATCTCTTCTCACAAGTTAAATCTTTACTTTGTCAAAATATGATCGAAGAACTTTACTTTTAACAGTCAGGATACGACTGCTTTTAAAATCTGACCACAAATCATTTTTATTTCCTAGAGAAAAAGAAACACTGTAAAACACTGCTGTCAGCTGCCTGGTTACTACTGATGTCACCAGCTTGACGCCCTCCCACTAGTTGACACAGACAGATAAGACTGTGCCAACAGGAAGGAAATCTGGAGAGGAGATTTTTCTCTCAATGGATGGAGCTTCTGTTGGGTTGAAGCGTGCGTTTCCACTCCGTCAGCTTTTTTTCGGGGAGCGAAGAAACGCAGCCTTGTTTTTAAAATGACAACCATGTACTTTTTAAAATTACACGGTGGTTTGTGGAAGAAAATCATAACCCAGAGAGTGTGTGTGTGTGTGTGTGTGTGTGTGTGTGTGTGTGTGTGTGTGTGTGTGTGTGTGTGTGTGTGTGTGTGTGTGTGTGTGGTGATTCGGTTCAAGTAGAAACAGGAGAATCAGCAGAACTGGAGTTGCAGGGTTTATGTCTGACAGAAGTGCTTTGCTGCTCGACCTCAGACTGATTATATTATTGTGCGTCAGGCCTAAGGGAAATCAGGAGGCTTTCCGTTGTAAGGCATCATTAAAGTTTGGGATGACAGCCAAAAAAAATGTTGGTTTTATCTGTGGTGGGCAGATGTAGCTGAAAGAGAGCACCGTGCAGATAAAAGTGAATGAAGTGAAAGCAGTTAACAGCCTTTTTGATTCACATCTTCTCAGCTGGAATTTTATTTCCTGCCTTTTTAATATTTCGACTCCCACTTCCTGCTTTTCTTTCCGTCTTGAAACAAGTGCACTTTGTTTCCCTGACTGCTCATTAGCGCACACTTGAACTCATTGCTCAGTCTTAATTGTTTAGCCTTGTGTAAACTGTTGCTCAGGGACTCATTAGCCTCCAGTGTTTGCAGAGCAGAGTCTGAGCCTGGAGGGGTTGCTGGTCCAAACACTGTCTTGGGATTAATATCAAGCTGCTGATCCCTCTGTCAACATCTAGTGATGGGCTCCAGGTGCCCGTGTTGCACTGTATCTGCAGCATGAAGCCGGTTGTTTCTGTCCAAACCTGCTTCAACAGACTGAAGCATCCAAACAGGTTGAGCCATCAGATGGATGGTTTCACGTTGTGTTTATCAAAAGAAAGACCACTTATCACATGAAATTCTTTGCCCTCCGGGGGAAGTGAGCATGTTACTGCTTGTCCTTGCCGTCTGGCTTTGCTGCCTGTGTGTTATTTTTGTGTTTTGAAGAACAAAAAGGCGGAAAGGAGGCGATAGCGGCGTTTGATACCAGCAGGAATGCATTTAGACTAAACTATGCAGGCACCGTTTTCAGCCTCACACCTCATCTGGCCATTTATAGATGGAGGTAAAACCTGAAGCCATGCTGATTTTTCTGAAAATATTTCAACTAACTAACATCTACAAGTGTTGACTGATGACATCACTTGACCCCCATCATTGCAGTTTAATGTTTTATTGACGAGAAGAAGCAGAGAGAGTCGAAGGAGCTTCATCCATAACAGCTTCTTTGAGGTTTTCATGGTTTGAGTCAGAATGAAGTTTCAAGTATAAAGTCTCAAAAGGAGAAGAAAACCTATAGTAAATCAAAACAGTTTAAAAAATTCAGCTGGATCTCGTACAACTTTTGAAGAGAAGGAAAAAGTCCCACAAAATCCACATCTGGAAAAAAAAATGGAAAAGAGGGAATTTCCCACCAAGATGATAAAGCAGGGAGCAGAATGAAGTGAAGAGCAGTCAAACTCAGTCCCAGCTTTATGTAGAAACATTATCAGATATTTGACTGTGAAAGTATTGAGTGAATTGGGATGTACAATGACGTAGCATGTTAAATTAGATTTTCTTTTTCATGGTTTTATGAGGTGCTTTGATGTTTGGTGGTTTGCTTACTTTGCTCTTTTTACTGCCCAGTTGTGTGAATTCATTCCTGTTGCTTTATCACCTCTGTTATATAAATGAGGATTATTGTACCAATTCTGTTTTTATTGCTCGTTAAACTGGCTTCACGTCCCCTCGGTGCTGCTGTTGTCGGGCTGTCAGCAGGATGTAATGATTGACAGGGAATGAATCACAGCTTTGGGTACAGCCTTTTTTTAAATACCACAGTGTTTACTTCACTGGGTCGCATGAGGCAACTGTGTGAAGCAGGAAGGAGGAGAAAATGGAAAAGAGATGAGTGAATGGTCAGTTGAATAAAAGGAAGGGCTACTATTTATTTGATGCTTTGAATGGTGAGAGTGGATTTCGAGAGGAGACCAATAAGCTGTACAGTGAAACAAGTACCTGTGATCATAAGAGCTGATTCCTTCCACCAACTTCTGCAGAAAGCGGGTTGAGTAAAGGTCAACTATGGACATTATGAAAGCCGTGAATTTCACAACAGCTGTCCATCTGTCACGGTGAAAAAAATCCTCCTCCAACTCGCAAGGAAGAAGATGTTTACTCCCTTTCACAGCAACACCCCTCTTCACATTCATACAGTCAGGACCCAGCCGTCCAATCACAGACAAGCTGTAGAACCTCAGGACGAGCCAGTGCTTCAGTTCAAGGTGAAGTTATTAATCCACATTGACGACTCTTCATACAAAGGACGGTGTCGTTCATTTTCTCCACCAAATATAAAACCGTCAATAGGCAGCAGTGTGGTCATGACCACGCTCACAGAATATTTAAAAGGTGTGACTCAACCGCTGAAGGAGTCACCGTCGTCACCACTGAAACCACCTTGAGCTTTTAATCTCTCGTTGAGCTTATGAGGTTTTGTCTGAGATAAAACTTTACGCAAAAGCCTTTTGATGCTGAGATCAGACGTGAGGCCAGAAATCCCCCATTAAGATTCTGTGGTCAAAGGTGAAGCCAGCTTCTCACTGAGGCGGACATGTCATGGTGTCATGTAGGGCTCCGAATATCGTTCGAAGTAATCCAGCAATTATTATCTTGACAAATTAACTGTTAGGTGTAAACAACGTCAGTGTCAGTTTTCCTAAGACCAAAATTGTTATCTGCTTTACAGTCTAAAAGCCAGAGATACTCAATTTATTATCACATGATTAAAAAGCCAGCAAATCCTCACATTTGAACATTTTTGAAAATTTAATTAGAATTCAAAAATTACTTCAATTATCCAAATAGTTGCTGATCGATTTGATTCAACTAATTGTTTCAGTACTGATTCCAAAGCCGATTGTTTATAGCACCTTATTTTAGAGGGTATATATATATATATATATGTTTTTTTTTATTGAAAAAAGTGTGATAAACTACTTATTCCATCTTTAAGTAATGAAGAACTTTTCCCTCAATAAAATGTGGTAAAAATCAGTTTTAGATCAGGAAGTATCAGATTATAGATTCTGTACACACAAGCCTAAGAATCAAGCAGTCGATGCCAAATTCCAGGACTTCATGCTGCTCACGTTTCAGGCAGAAGTGTTTGGGTTCAGAAACTCATCCTCCTGTTATGATAAAAGCATATTGCTAAAATTGTTTTAAAGTCTGTTTTGTATTGATAAAGCCGACGTTCCTCCTGGCTGTGCAGAACGCCGCAGATAGCTGTGATGAATGACTCCAATTTCAAGTCCACTTCAGCTTTTTATATTAGTTTGGGCTGTGTTGTGCTTCAGTCGAACAAAAGATCAATGAGAGGAAATCCTGACTTAATAAAAAAAATTCTTCAGAAGTCTTGTAACATCCGAGACGGGTTTCTGTGAAGCCCTCTGTAGTGTTCCAGCAGGACACTTGCATCACATCCTCATATTTAAGCTTTCTTTGGAGCATGTGGAAAACGTCTCGCGGACATGAAATTTAATTGAATCAACTACTGAGACGCACATTCCGTCTTTATCCAGTTTCCTCTGACCCACTAAATATGATTTAAAATCTGGGGTTTGGCGAAGTAACGACAGTCCCGACATGAGCTCGGCCCTGTAGTCACCAACAGTCAGGGGGTCACATGAGACGCTAATTCCCATGGCAGCTAGACCTCAAGAGTCCAAGGTTCAAACCCTCACTGGAGACACCGTGTGTGTGTGTGTTTTTCTGTCGGCCTGTTTTGTGCGTGTGTGTGCAAATCATTCTGCAATAGATAACAAACTGTGGAGGTTTTGGCAGACAGCGCCGCGGTCATATGACAAAGCGAGTGGGTTGAATTTTCCAGCTTTCTGTGTAGAATTAAGGATCTGTGTGTGTTGATATGCTGTGAAACTGTAAGCTTATAGTCTGCTCTGTCCCCTCAGGACACACACACACACACACACTCAGAGTGCTGAGCTCAGCATGACATCCCCTGCTGGAAACAAGCAGAGTTACTCCAGGGACTCTGTGTTGCTGACCCATTTTCTGAGGATTTCTAACACTGGATCAGTTTGTACTTGCGCATGTTGAAATGAAGCTGGGGTTGTTTCGAAGTTGCAGTTGCTGTCTGGTTGTTCTTGTGCCACAGATTTGTCAGCACCACCGTGTTATCACTGTCTCACCCATCAGCAGCACGCCCATGTTTGTTTATGAGCTGACAAACCTGTGCTGGGTACACCCATAGACTGTATAAAATATGGACGTAGTGTCCGTGACGTCACCCATAGGTTTCTGAAGAGCAAAAATGAAGCAAATCGTAGTGCGTAGCCATCTTGGTAGCCTACCTCCGGTTACTCCAAATATGGACAAAGAGGTGGAGCGAGGGCGGAGCTGAGGCGGGTCGAATGAACGCTATTGGCTGAAAAAAGCCGCTTTATTCGAAATAATCAAACTAGCTACGGCTAACCAGCTAGGTTAAATGCTAAATATCGTTGCTAGCCGGCTAACCCCACGACGATCTCTTTCCCAAACTCAGTGACTAAATTAGCCGGGGTGACGCCGTTTAGACCGTCAGTGGCTAGTTGTCAATCAAAGTGGCGCCACTTAGATTGACAGCTATGAATTGTGCATAATGATGTATGCTGTATATTTTAAACGAACGCCTTATAAAAAAATTCGCCCCCCCAGAGTTGTCATGGAGTAGAAAAACAGCTTATGAGACTAGATCCATGTTTTGAACCAGGCTGTAAATATGTTTTTTTCTGTGGTAAAATCGGACATTTTAACATGGGGCTCAAATGTAATTGACTCCCTTCTGCAGCCTGCTCTAGTGGTTATTCGAGGAACTGCAGCTTTTTTGCACTTCCGCATTGGCTTCATTTTTCAGCGCCGGAGGTTGCCGCTTGGGTGTACCCTGCCTCTCACTCGGTGCATGCTGGGATAGGCTCCTATAGAAAGTAGATGGATGTTTTTAACTGCTTAGCACCAGCTTTAACTTCTGGTTGTCCCTGTTAGCTTTGAGAGCAGCTTTATTAAAGCTAAACTGAAAGATCTCACAACAAATTTACTCTCAATGCTACAACTGTTGTTGGAGATTTGACCCTTTAAGACTGTTGTATTCTCCCTCCATGCACCTTAGCGGTAGGTAAGTTAAGGTAATCAACTTTCTGCAGTCAACTGAAAGAACCTGTTTAATTCATTCGTTTTTCTCGAGGCACAAATAAACAGGCTTTTTTCAGGTGTTTAATTTTCAAGTGCAAGTCCAATCACATCAGTCTTTGTTTGCAGAGCTGCCTTTTCCACTATTACAACTTTTAGCTTTAGAGAATTTTTCCAAGTAGATGAAGCCGTCAGACAGAAAGCGAGGGGTAAAATAGTGGCTGCAGTTCAGTCCCAACATTTCAATGTAAACAGGTGAAAGAATTTGACTGTGGTTTAGCTCTATCTACTTTAGATACACAGCACTGTATATCTCATGGAGCTCTGACTCAGACCTATTGTCTAAGAGGAAGCGAGGTTACCAAACTCCTCCTGAGGTCGGAGCAGGGTTGGAAGCAGCATAGATTCGTAGTTTAGTCAATGTCACTATGTTCAAATATTACATTCATTTGTTTATTTATCTATTTTTGCGTAAGCCAGCTCAGAGCGTTCCCGTACTCTATATTCAACAGGACAGTTCTCCCAGAACGGACTGAACTGACAGTAAATATACACACAGCCTGAACCTTTGCATCGCACATCCCTTCTCCCTGAAAACTATCACAGCCCCACAGGAATCAAAGGGTCAAGACCTTATAAACACACATGACCTCATTTTTACGCAGAGAACGAGCTCAGCCAATCAGAGAGGGAGCTCACACACACTCAGGACCTGTAAAAAAACAGTTCCCACCAGCTCAGCCAATCATCATCCAGCCCTCAGACAGATCAGCCAATCGTCGCTCGTTTGCAGAGCGTTCTGGCCAATGAGAGAGAGCTCTGCTGGAGTCCACTTCCTCGAGGAGTTGAGAGGAGGGAAGAGATTAGCAGTTTGAGTTTGGGGGCCAGGACTGAGACATGGCCTGGAGGTGCTGGACTACACAGCAGGACGAGGAGGTTATAGTTGAAAATGGTGAGTTTGGGACTGAGGAAGAGTTTGTGTGAGAGCTTCGTGTGGAGCTGTTTGATAAAGTGTGCACTCTGCTCTCACGCTGTCATAAACAAGTGCGTTTTAAATGTCTAAGGTTCAGAGACGGCCTGTCGTAATCTCTCGTCAGACTGCTGACACAGGTCGTGCCTGAAGAACAAGTTGCATGTTTTTAGTCCTGGTGCACCTTCGCTGCAGCTTCCTCTACCTGTTGTGTTTCTGGCGATACCTGTAACGTTAACACTGTGGAGTTTAATCATTAAGGTCATTTGTGACCCATCGGGCTCTGAGTCATGTGGTTAATGTTTCTGTAGTGCGGTGACAGAAATAGACTTTTTCAGTGCTCGGAGTGTGTGTGTACATCTGTGTAAGCTGGTGTGTTTGACACAGGTCTACAGCAGCAGATACACAGTGAAATCCAAACACTCTTATCTGTGTGTGTGTGTGTGTTGGTCTATTTACTACATGTTTGGGGTCACAGAGGCTGTTTGGTCCCAGTCGTGAGGGCACAGCTGAGACTGAACTCCGATTGTTTTCTTTGCTTTTTATTCCAGAACTTATCAATATCTTTGTTATGTCTTCAGTTACCTTTAAGCTTCTATGTGTCGTTTTATCAGTGTGACACAAGTTCTCATACTCATTCTCCTCACGTGTGTTGTGCTATGTGATTGTAATTTCTCTGTCAATGTCACAGTCACAGTGAGTTGTTTCAACAACCTTTTCAGCAGAATACAGTACATTAAATTTTATCTTGTATAATTGCTTACTCATTTAAAAAATCTTGCTGCCATTAGATTTCATTAGGTTTCATTAAAACAAACCATAAGCTTCAGGTCAAATCTGCATGAGTTTACATTGAATTGTTGAATGTTTCCACACAGGATTTATAGAGGAAGAATTAGAAGATTAATAGTAGTTTATGAAAGTAATTTAAGACTTTATGGTTTCTATGTGATTTCTACTGTTAAAGTTAATTTGCTACTGTCATCCACAGCTGGACTTACTTACTATATCATGATTTTAAAAAGGGATTCATGCTGTGATAGAAGGTCAAAGGTCAAAGATGGTGGGTGGTTTTGTAATTTCCTCTGTCTCCTTGGCTGCTAGACAGAATGATATCAAACTCTTTCATCACTGTATTGAATAAAAGCTCCTCATTAAAGAATAGCCGGATGTGGCCAAAAGCAGCCCAAACATTTTCCATCCATTCATTCATTCATCACATTTGGCTGCTCCTGTGAAGGGTCACGAGGGGCCTGCAGCGTATCCCAGCATGCATTTCACAGCAAGGCTAATTGATTTAAGAGGGGCAGGTAAATAACAGCTTTAATATGAATTAAGCCACTAAATGGTTTAAGTGAAAAGGAAAACAGAGTGTGTGTGTTATTAAGTTACATTATAGGATTCATTACCATCAGCTGACTCCCGTCTTGTAACCTTGTAGATGCTGATGTGTTGTGTAAGTTGAGACAGTTTTGTAACAAAGCACGGATGACCTGGCAGAAGACATAAACATGCCTCGCCACCTCGAGTCACACTCGATGCTGCAGGTTAGCCTGAGAGCAAGGCACCTCAGTTTTCTGTTTAGAAAATCCTTCATGTTGCATTTTGGTGCCTTTTTACAGTGTGTTTACAGCTGATGTCGAGATGTGTCCCCCAGAACATTCTTGGCGTTTAAAACCAGTCCAACTTGTCAGCTCAGGTGTAGAAGAGCTCCTTTTGTTTGATTGGATACCAACACTCTTCTTCCTCTGTGTCATGTTAGGAACGAAACAAAAGATGGTGTCGATCAATAGTTTAGCATTATAAGATGTAAATTTGTTTCTGATTGTGTTTGAATGTTACTGTCCTGTCGACACATGTCTGTGTGTTATCTGTCTGCAAACACACAGTAATTGTCAGTCATAATAATCTTCCAAATGAAAACACATTTTATTTCAGCTCTGGTTCATAATGACTCGTCTCCAGTCTGTTGTCAGTTTCTCAGATACAGCATGAATGAGAAGAGGTCTGACTTCCTGTGTTGTTTCCTGTTTCCGTCCGGGCCTTGTTTTGATTGGTTGCTGCTGCTCAACTGTAGCTCAGTGGCGCTGCCACGTCCTCAAGCTCCTCTGTTGAGAGGATGAAGTCGATCTCAGGGCCTTGTGTGTCTTTGCCAGACAATCACTTGTCACTACAGTATTGTTAAGAGTCTTGTATCAATAGGTTACAATGCACATCATCTGCTGCAGCTCGTTTGTGCCCATTTTCTTCACTCAGGAACAAAAGTCAGCAATAATAGTGGATTTGCTTCTGCGAGCACTTTCTCAAGGCTTGTATGAGTGTGTGTGTGTGTGAGTGTGTGTGTGTTGCTGCTGACATATCCATCTTTGGAGGGCAGCACCTGTTCTTGTGAAATGATCCATTCACAGAGATTATACTTTTATTTTTTTCCCTGTTTTCCAGATTAGCTTTGTATTAAAATCCTCTGCTCCTCTGTCAGTAGTGCCTGAAGTGAGCTGGTCCATGTGTCCAATGAGCTCTTTGTTCTGGACAGATTCTCCACAGGACGTTTTATAATCATATTCACCTTTCATCAGTGTTTTGGCTCAGTGTCTCAAAGTGAAGTGAAATCAGGAGTATGTTGCTCTCTACATCCAACACCTCTGTATTTTAAGGTGGAATGAACACTGCAGGGCTCTTTGTCTTGTGCTGACATCGGTTCACGCTGGGCACAGTGATGTACAATAGTATATGTGTGGGAAACACTGCTGGAGTTCTGTACCTCTGTGTGTGTGTGTGTGTGTGTGTGTGTGTGTGTGTGTGTGTGTGTGTGTGTGTGTGTGTGTGTGTGTGTGTGTGAAGGAGATCTCATAAGCTTGTATGGTTCATTCACTGATGACCTCATCTCACAACCGGTTTATGCTTTATAACTGGTTGTTTGTCCTTGACCTGGTTTGACATATTAATGGGACATTGTGTTAACCTGTATGTTCCAGTTGTTTTAAGATTTTAATCTCACTGAGACTTTTACCTTGGTAAATAGAGTTAGGGTTGGATGTATACAAAATATTTGAATAACTCCAAAACACAACAACAGTGTGGTAACAAACAAGAGGCTGGTGTTCAGTTTGTGAGGATGTTAATGTGCATCTCAAATCCCCTTCTCTCTCTCTCTCTCTCTCTTCTCTCTCTCTCTCTCTCTCTCTCTCTCTCTCCTCTCTCTCTCCCTCTCCCTCAGGAGGCTATGAGGAGTACAGCAGCAGCAGAGCAGCCGGGATGAACGGTAACGGCCCCAGTAAACTGGTGGACCCCCTGGAGGACCCGCTGCCCGGACTGGGCACCTACGAGGACTTCAACACCATCGACTGGGTCAGGGAGAAGAGCAAGGACCGCGACAGACACAGAGAGGTACGAGGACATGTGTTCTTCAGGAGGGGAAAACATGGAAACAGCTTAACTCTGGATCATAGTTATTGAGCACAAAGAGCTGTTAGCTTCACTGTCAGGCCTGTAATGAGGTGAAGAGTCCTCTATAGCTATAGTCAACACATGACTATAAATCTTTTAGTGTGACAAATTCTGGTGTGTGGTCACTGTAACAGAACAATCTTCCTCTTCACGCCCTGCTTCGAGTTTATATTTAGATTCTCACTTTAAAGCTGGAGGATCGAGGTTATGTACTTTGCTCTTGAGAGTAGCTGCTGAAGTGGTGCGAGTTTTTCTACAGTACATAGTTCACTGATTTTAAACTGGTCTGCTTTTACAACCAGTGTCAGGTGATTTCTAATCTGTTTATGATCACCACTGGGAATTCAGATGTTCTAGCTGACAGTTGGACAAAATCAAAGTACATCACCTAAAGTAACATCATTCCTTCTGTTTTAGCACTGAAGCAGCAGCATGAATATAAAGTATGAGACAGACAGACAGACAGACAGACAGAGTACTTTATTAATCCCTTTGGGAGGTTCCCTCTGGGAAATTGACATCTCCATCGTTTCTCCTATATTGCACTGTTTAGAATACAAAATATAAAGTAGGATATAAGTAGAAAAAATAAAAAATCTAGACACAATAAATTAGGCAGTAGAGATAACAGAAGTTTGAATGTGTATACCTGAGTGTGTACAAGGTACAATAGCAGCAGTGGTAATGCTAATACTATAGTGCATTATGGTAAATATAATCTAGTAATATGGTACTACAGTACTATGATAATAATACAATATAAAATAATACAATATAGCATAAAGTAGTAGTATAATATAATATAGCATATACATTGTATGACATGCATGTACATGTATAATATAATGATATATATATATATGATACAATATGTAAAATGAAATTATATAGGATATGAAACAAACTAACTTTCTAATATGAATCTCCTCATCTCTGTCTCCATCAGATCACTAAGAAGAGCCGGCAGTCGACTGTGGCTCTGCTGCACAGCGTCAGTGATGCCTTCTCCGGATGGCTGCTCATGCTGCTGGTGGGCCTCATGTCAGGTAGCACCAACACTCATCCTCACATACTCCCATTTACTATACACCAGGATGCACATGCAGTTGGACTCAAGTTTAATCAACTGGACAGTAGAATCATGTTAAATCTGTGGTGAAAGTTTCTGGACAAACACTCTGCTGTTGAGTCTTTTAAACATATTTTTGTGAACATGTCAGATACCACAAACCAGCTTCCTCTCACTTCATTTGAATTTGGCTGGCAGTTTAACCTGAAAGCCACAGGAAGTAAAACTGCACGGTGTGACATCGCTTCTGCTATTTTTTGTGCACTGATGTTCACTGTTCTCCTTATCTGTGGTGACAAAATTGTACAGTGACATTGATGTGAAAATATTTAGTTAGGACAGTGTTCATTACACAGTAGATGGAGGAGCCCATACCTGTTCATACCTCTCCTCCTGTTTCTGTGCCTCCTGCATCAGCTGAAAGTTAATTCCCATGTGGTGACAGACGGCAGGTGGAGAGCTACAGAATAGCTCTGACATTGCACTGAAAATAGGCAGGGTGACACATTTCTAAAGACAATGATTGTGCTGGCTAGAATCCATGGGAGGTAATTTTCTTTTATGTCAAAAAGTTCAGACACTGCACAGATGACAAAGGTGCATGTGAGAGTTTTGCTTTTGGACAGAACAAAAAATCTTTTTTCCTCTTTGTCCTGAACTCCTCCTCCTCCCGTCCAGGTGCTCTTGCCGGCGGCATCGACATCGCGGCCCACTGGCTGACAGACATGAAGGACGGGATCTGTCTCATCGGCTTCTGGTACAACCACGAGCACTGCTGCTGGAAGTCCAACGAGACGACGTTCCAGGAGAGGGACCGCTGTCCGCAGTGGCAGAGCTGGGGCGAGCTCATCACGGGGACATCAGAGGTAGGAGAGCAGTAACTAACCCCTAACCCCAAATCCAGTGAAAAAGGTCTTCTGAATGCTTGTGTTTGCAGAGAGAAAGTTGGGCTAATAAATGCAAACGTTTTGGCTCCAAATGTGTCAATGAAATCTGAAAACTAAATTAAATCCATGTTGTGATCTATAAACTATAGTTTTGTTGTCTCACTCTTTTCTGAAAACAAACTTGTTTTCAGTGCTTAAAGAGAGTTTCTGCTTATGCATGAGAACCATTTTAACTATCAACTGGTGAGCAAGATGTCATGTTCAGTGCTGCTCCCCCTCACTCATAAAGTCACACAAAAACAAGTTTCATTCATGCATACACAAACATTCTCCTGCAGTGACAATAGTTGTAACGGTGCTTTGGTTCCATCTCCTGGTTGTAAGCTGTCATGACACATGATAACACCACAGCTGAGCCCACAGTGATAAATCAATGAAATACAGCTTAACTGTGTGTGTGTGTGTGTGTGTGTGTGTGTGTGTGTGTGTGTGTGTGTGTGTGTGTGTGTGTGTGTGTGTGTGTGTC
>JBBMOC010000208.1:0-89725 GCA_037975185.1 Centropyge bicolor | reverse complement strand
GACATGCTGAATATTTATCCCTTCAATACTTCACCCTTTTCACTGTTTTAAAAGTTATAATAAAAAAAATATAAAATTTTTGCATTTTACCATTGTTAAAAATTCAGTTTGCTAATAAATTCCCAGGCTAAATGAAATTGACTTCACTGCCTGGTAGAAAACTGAACCTCCTTAAGTTTCCTTTTAGGTTTCATTCTCAATTTTGTGTGAATAGCTGGACTTTGAAAAACTCGACTAGTCTCAAGTCTCAAGTCTCAAGTAGTGTCAATTTTGTGTGAATAGCTGGAAATTGAAAAATTAAAAAAATATTGACATGCTGAATATTTTTCCTTCAATACTTCACCCTTTTCACTATTTTAAAAGTTACAATAAAAAAAATACAAATTTTTTGCATTTTAAAACTTCTTAAGAATCAAGAAAGACCATTGTTAAAAATTCAGTTTGCTAATAAATTCTCAGGCTAAATGAAATTGACTTAACTGCCTGGTAGAAAACTGGACCTCCTTAAGTTTCCTTTTCGGTTTCATTCTCAATTTTGTGTGAATAGCTGGAAATTGAAAAATGAAAAAAATATTGACATGCTGAATATTTTTCCCTCAATACTTCACCCTTTTCACTGTTTTAAAAGTTATAATAAAAAAATTCCTACATTTTTGCATTTTAAAACTTCTTAAGAATCAAGAAAGACCATTGTTAAAAATTCAGTTTGCTAATAAATTCCCAGGCTAAATGAAATTGACTTAACTGCCTGGTAGAAAACTGAACCTCCTCAAGTTTCCTTTCAGGTTTCATTCAGACAACAGTAAATGAGTCAACGCTGACACCCCCGTCTGACAATAGGCACTTTTATTTGAGCACAAAATAACACAGAGGAGCATCATTTCCAAAGGCAATAGGCGATCAACAGAAGAACTTTACATGTACATTCCTCAGAGTGGTATCAAATCAGGTTTTTAAGAAAAGAAAAATATCTGTATTGAACGACAGCGACATTCATAGACAGTGTTTTGAAGGAGTGAGACGAAATAAAAATGTACAAAGATGCGGAAGAAAACAACATAACGTCTGTACTGCAGTTCTGGTTATGATGGGAAAATAAATTAAGTGTGAATTTTGAAGGTTGAGACAGTTTGATACACAAGTGGAGCTGCTCAGTCTCAGTGATAGAAAACCCAAAGTAAAACAGCAGTAAACTGTGTTGATGTGAACGTCTGTGTGGTCTATGAGTTATTATATTTCTGTTTGTATGAGATCACAATCGCAGGCCCCTTAAGTGTGGACAATTACGCTGTCCTCACCTCTTCTGTGTGTTTACACTTCAGGCTTCGATTCGAGCTTAAAGTACACTCGTACGAACCCGACTGCCTTTTGTTCTGCTTTGCATTCGCCCCCCCCTTGGCTGCGTTCTCCCAGTTTGTCAGATGTGATTTTGCAGCCGCAGACATTGTTTTTCATCGTGTCATTCTCGGACCGAAGCTGGCGGCGTCTTCGCCACGCTCCAAGTGTGTTAATCACCGGCAACAGTCGGGGCTGGATTTCAGGACTCACTGGCCACTTTTTCTATTTAACAACCATCAGTTTTATAAGGCACAGATGTTTGGTATGAAAGCAGGAATAATGTCATTGGTTCAGATGACGTTTCCAGAAAGATGATTAACAAACGGACCCACGAGATCGGAACCGTGTTTGAATGCTGAATAAAATATAACTCTTTTCATCAAGTCTTGAATTTTGTATCTGTGGAGTTAGAAAGTCAGGAAACAAACTAATGAACTAACTCAATGAGATTTAACTCAAACAATGACATGATCTCTGGCTCCAATGCTGCAAACTGGAACCAAAAACTCTACAAGATCCCTTTAACAATTCAAAGGTATCTTGTAGAGTTTTGACCACTGGCAGCGTTTGGCAGCAGTTTTTTTTTTTTTAATTAAGGATTATGAGTCCTGACGATCGTTTCATGCTGTTCAACCAATCAACAGTTGGTGACGGAGCGATGCAACAAAAAAACACAAGGAAAAAGAAAAATTGCAGGTTTAAAATTTCGCCAAAAGTTGTGATGTCAACGTAAACATAACTTTGTTTACAAAAAAAACTTTTAAATTTTGAAGTATTAGAGACAAACCTGGGTGGACACATCACTCAGCTCCATCCTAACCGGGGCTGGTTGGAGGCGTTTTTCCACCCGCTCCAAAACCGGAGCCAAAGAAACGTTTGTACCAGCAGTCTGTGAAACTGAAACAGGGCTTTTCGATATTTCCCTTGGAAATCTATAATTACGTCGAGCAAGCCACACTTTTCAAAATAAACACTGCCTGGATTTTGGATGGGAGCTCAAAACAGAACACAGCTGGAAATTGGTCTTACTGCTGATTTACATGAGTTTTCGAGTTTCACAGGAACCGTTCACGATCTGTTCTCCAGCTCCGACGGAGTCCAAATGATGGACAACGTGTCCGAGCGGCGGTCGGGCCATTTCTAAAATGGAGAAATGTGGTTCGAAAGGCACTTTTTGTCCAAAACCATTTTTGTGCTGAGCTGCACACAAGACAAACACACAGGACGTAATTACACAGAGAACAGAGAACTTTACATAAACATGAAACACGGCATTATTCAATAACACAAACGGATCCGCCAAGATCAACAGCGCTGGCCTGTTTTCATCGGAGAATTGATTAAGTCGACCGCGAACAAAGTGTTGGTTTCAGATGTCAGTCCTCAGCGCACACACACACACACACACACACACTTCGTGGCTCACACAGATTGAATGACTCTAATGGGCTGTTTGTCCAGCTGATCTGCTTTTAATTGGCTAATTAGTTGCTTTCCTTTCACGTCTCAGACGAGCTCTTACAGAAATCTAATTCCATCACCTTGGTTACATAAATTTTCTTTGGGGCGCCTCAGTGGTTCAGTGGTTAGTGAAAAGGTCCCGAATGGCTGGGAACCTTCGGTATGGTTTGAATTTTCTTTCGGTTTCTGCGCTGGTTTTCATGTGAATTAAAGACTCCAGAAAGCACAGAGACACAAACCGTGGCTCTGATCAGTTACTGATGTTAAAGTGCTCGGCTTTTAGTTTGAGTGCCGCAAACTTTTTGTACAAAGTCCCCAAATTTTCAGAGACTGTAACTAATTAGACCAGTTAATATGAACTCGAATGAATTAATCTTGGTGAAAATTGTTTCAGTTGGTTTTTGCCTTCACGCTGGTTTTCTTACAAATATAACACATAGTCATAAACACTGTCTGACGCAAACGCCCGCCGACACTCTTAAAACTCAAATTCAGCAATTTACCCTCCTGCTCATTGTTTCATTACGCAGCCAGAACAGCTAAAACCCTGTTGTAATACTTCCTGATTTTTAATGACCGGAAAAGCCTCCGATTCCAATGATGATTAAATAATGAGCTTTGTTTCTCAAAAGGCATCTTGATTTGATCCAGACGTCTCCAGTGATTGAGACGATTTGAGACGCGGTGAAACGCTCGCTGTGGTGGCTCATGGTTTTTATGACTCGCAGCACAAAGCGTGACACTGAAGCAGGATGTGTCCCAGCCCCTTTCTAATTCATCTAAGAAAGAAATTACGTGTTGACAGCGCTGAGCCTGCTGAGCGAGCTTCCTCATCGCTCAGCAGGACGCCGCAAATGACAAACGTTTAAACTCCCGAAACTTCATTCATCAACCAGCGGGAGATGGTGAGTTATCTTTCCTGCAAAGAAGCTTAACAACATGACTCAGTGGCGACACAGCTACAGCCAGTTAGACTCATTCTGATGACTTGGAAATGAAGGTTCAACGTCTAGAAGTCGACTTGCAACCCAACGTGACGGGTTGAAGACGTCTATGAGATGTCAGTAGTTTCATCGTCTTTCCTTTCCGATCCATCATTGTGACCACTGACAGGGACCCCGACCCTCAGGTTAGAACCACAGATCCAATCACATGTTGTAACTACGATTGTCGACGTCGACAAAACTAAAACTTTTCAACCAATTGGAGTCCAGTTTAAACTTAAATCGTTCTCATAAAGATGTTATAAAACACATTTGATTGATTTGTACCTGACTCAGGCGACCAATGACATCACAAAGGTGGTGTCAGATTTCACTGGACAACTCCAACCCAAACTCCTCCCTTTACAGGTCAAATCACCGGGCTGCAAACAGTCCTTCTGTCCATATTTGTTTTGGCACAAGAACTACTGGTGTTGTCACTGCTTTTGTGACACTGACCGGGTGTTTAGTGTGTAGTTGTGAGATTCCTTCCTGACCGACAAAGCCTAAAATATCTGTGTAAGTTGGCTGAAACCAATCTTCATGCTGCACATGTTTCATGATTTAACCTGGATAATAAACCCGCTGGAGTGATATGATGAAGCATCAGAGCCGAGAGAATCAAACACAACATGAGATTTTCCTTCAATTTTACGCTTTGCACAGAAAAACAAACGGGCTGTTGTGTTATCACAGCTTCTCAAACAAACCCACGGTATAACCTGGCACCGAGCGCAGACGCAGGTAAATGTGAAGCTCAGAGCCGGAGGGACGAGCTCAGACTGGATGTGACCTGATTAAAAGTGTGTGTAAGCTTATAAATCCTTTTTCTCTCAGGCAAAACAAACCGAAGGCTGCGAACACAAACAAAGAAATGTGTGTGTGTGTGTGTGTGTGTACGTTTGTTTGACCTCGTTTTATGAATTGTCCATGTGAACCAACCCCTGTGAGCAAACACACACACACACACATACACACACACACTCCCTCCACGCCTCTGACTGATCACTGACAGCTACCAGATGGCAGAGGGAGGCTGGACAGTTCGGATAAATGCGTGTGTCTTTACACATGGTGTGACGCTGGATGATGTGTGTGTCTGTGGAGAACAGAGCAGCCGGGATGTGGTGTGAGGTGATGTCTGCGTGTCCTGTCTCTACATACATGTGGACGTGCGTGCGGAGGGGTTGAGTTGGTGCTTGGCGGCGCATGGTTTATATCTGCGGAGATTCTGCTCAGCGTGTGCCTCTGTGGCTCGTTACTGAATCTGGGCTGCCTTTCACTAAAACCCACCTTTTCTGTGTTCCCTTGATGAACTGTTTCGCTCAGGCACTTGGTTCCAAATGTGCATCATATGGATGTGTTTTTAGCTGCCATATTGTTTCAGAATTGCACAAAATGTTTGCACGTGTTTTTGAGTCAATATAGTTTCTGGGTGATGAGCAGCCAAGTGGGAGGTGCAGGGTTTTTACTAAGAACAGCTTCGCTACTAATACATTAAATTCATGTTGCTGTGCTTAATAGCAACTAACTTTTACCTCAATTATTTCTCAGTTCGCTCCAGTTTCAGCTCACTTTATTATCCAGATGTTAGTTTGGTGTTTTTGTGTCCCGGCAATTCTCCAGTGGACAACTTTCATTTTTTTTGGTTTGGTGATAAAACTCCAGATTTTGATGATTTGCAGAACAAAAGGTGTCTTGGTTCAAACTTTTGGTGCAAAAGTGAAAACTGATTTCAGTGTTGAACTTTGCTCTATTGAAACAACCCGATCACTAAAGAATCAAAAAACTTTTGTCTGAGAATCAACCTAAATCCTGTGCGACTCTCCCATTTGCACGTGTGTCATCTTGTTTACAGCTTAACTGATCCTCCACATCAAACTGAATGCAGCTCCACAGGGTAAACGAGAAAGACAAGACCGATCAAACTCTACGGGAACAGACGGAGATGGAAAGTGAAAGAGAAGAGCGAGCTGGTCGGGCTGCATACCACCATCAGCCTCTCTCTCTCTCTTTCCTTTCATCTTCCTCAGCTCGGCTCATTCTTATTGGCATTTACGAGATTTCTCCCTCTCCCTCCTCCTTGTTTTCATTCCTCCGTCTCTCGCACACTCCATTGTTCAAAAGGCACTTCTGCGTCGCTTCTCACAGTGTTATTACTGCGTCCAGCACGAAGAAGCAGAACTCGAAAATGTGCTTCCGTAAAAATCCACAGTTCTAGTGTCGCGGGTAAATAGTGCTCAGCAAAATCCAAGTGGTTTTAAGTCCAGTCAAGGCAAAATGAATTACGTTTAAAATCACCACAGTTCATTCATCTACTTCTTTCGTATGTACAGTTCTCTCATGGCACGCTTTGAAAAAAAAAAGTTATATTCCACAAACTTTTTTTTTGCTTTGGTTTGATCATTTTCTTCTGCTACCACTTCACTGTCCGTCCTCACATCTTTGATGCAGAGGATCCAGCTTTTATTGTCTGTACATTCTTCGGTCTGGAATCCAAATCCAAGGGTCCGTTAGCTTCCCACAGAAAGGCTGCCGACGTGTGAGACACGTGTCGCATGTGAATTTGGGATCCAGGCATCAGGGCGGCCTAATATTTTGGGTGATTCTTTTCTAACAGGAAGACCTCAAACTTCCTCCAAAAGTTCCAATTTCCTCCCCCAAGAATCAACAGAAAGTTTTCCTCACATTTATTTTGGCAGGATTGCACATGTATCTTTGTATATCTGGCTCTTGATTGTTACGTTTCGCTTAAAGGAGAGTGAGGAAGACAAATCCGATCTTTCTTTTCCCTTTCACTCCGTCCTCATGCAGCTTCCTCTCGAGCGAAGCCTCCAAACCCCAGTCCTTCCTTCCTTCAACGAATCCGTCCACGCAAACACTGAGGATCCGAGATCCAGGCCAACTTCCAACACCTCTGTCTAAATGACCCTTTTTCCAATTAACGGATATTCGAAAGTCTCCATCCATCGTCCCGTCTGATTCTTTCTCCCGTCTCGTCCTCTCAGAGGTCCAGACGGAAGGCGCCAAAGTAGCTGGAAGAATCGTCTGCGTTGACCATGGTTGGAGAAGAGACGGAGACGAAGAGCTCGTCGCCGGCCCTCAGCTCGAACAGGCCTCCCTGGTAGACGGAGTGGAGGGCGTACTCCGCGTCCGGAGCCCAGCACTTTGTTCCCACCCCCTTCAGGAGCTGCACAGAGGTGAGAGTTAAGGTAAGAATGATATCAATCAACACGACCAGTTACTTCAGGTAAAAGGGGAAACTGTACCTGTATGGGACTTGGGTAGGAGGTTTTCTTGTAGACGCACTGCACCAGCTGGTGGCTGACGCTGCGCTGGTCTCCGTCACTGGCTGCCGGGGACGGGTAACGAAAATACACCTGGAGGCAGAAAAGAGTGTTAGGACTGTTCCACTCATACTATTAAGGCAACCATTGTGCATGTTGTTGGGGAGATATAAAGAATACAATTCAATCATTTGGGCTAATTTCGTTAGCATGAATCAAAGTACGGTGGATCCACTTTTCCCTTAAATGTGTCATCATAACACAAAACCTAATTTACAGGCAGATAAAACACTTTCAGTTTTCCTTTTAATTAAACAGTCCAGTCAGATCACCTGTGAGTACAGGTAGTACCGCCCATCCTGAGGCACCCGCAGCTTCCCATTGGTCAGAGTCATGTTGTGCAGGTGAGCTCCGAAGCTCTGATTGGCCCACGAGCGCACCACATGCCGACAGGACTGGTGGAGGCCCAGCGTTGGGATTGGGTAGGAGGGGAACCCTGGTGATGAGAGGGAGGAAGCAGCGATGAGGCTACGATAGAAAACCGGGCTTTCCGAACTTCCAACACGTGAGTTAGAGCGTTTCACATGTGGATCCTAACTTCGCAGGAGGTGTTTTGTTTAATATGATTCAACTGACAGGCAGGATTTTCTATAAAAGTCAAGGCACTGGCTCATTTTCTCTTTTGAAATGTACTTGTCTGCTGGCTCGTTCTGAGCCATTCGTCAGTGGCCTGCAAGTCCTGGGTTTTCCTTCCACATTCAACAAGCATGTTTTCCTGTGGACGCATCATTTCCTGTCTGTGCATGTTGGCATGTTGTGCAGGAATGTCAGCTTGCACATAAAGACAGCAGGGTATGAATTGTGGGAACTATTCAGATACTGCTTCCTGCTACAGCACGGTAACTGTGTGTATCATAGCTACCTCTGTGTGTGTGTGTGTGTTAATCTTCTGGCTCGGCCAATTCCTTCCTTCATATTTGTGAGATAATGGTTTATTAGAAATCAAAGGTCCCAGCCCTTCAAGTCTTTCACTGTTGTACTTCCTTATGAGAAATCCAGGCTGAGTGTGTGAACCTCCCTTCCTTCTATCCTGCACACACACACACACACACACACACACACACGTATACGACATCATCTTTGCCCTCAGTCAACTCGATGGAAATAACATCAGGCCGTCTTTGCCAGATTGTCAACACCCTCCAGCTTGCACGCCAGCCTCACATGAAACAATACGAAGGTTTGGATAACTCACACACACACACACACGAAGAACTTTAAATTCCACGTTTAATGACACACATATGTTGGTCATTACTCTCCTGTACATCATGATAAATATGTTTGTGTTTGACGGCTGTACTCGTTGATTTACGTCTCGGACGGACAGTTCATGAAAACTTTTCTTGTAGGAAAAACATAAACAAATATATGAAGGCGAAGAATAAATCCTGTTCAGCATCTTCCTTCTCATTATCTTGATTTATGGTTTGAGTAAATAAAAAGTGTCATAAACCGTCCTCTAATCTCGAGAGTAATGATACACAGACGGTAACGTTCTTCCCGAATACCTCGACCCAACGCGCTCGTCTCATCCTCACCTTGCGAGCTGGTGTCTCTGAGGGTCAAGTGGGCCGACGGCCTCTGGGTCACCGAGGTCATGAACTTTGACCCCGAGTTGTTGAAGGACCGAGGCATCGTTCTCGCCTCTGAGGGAGAGAAGGGAGATGTTTGGTCAAGGTCAAATCGTGGGGACTCGACTTCCTTATTGGGACAAAAGGCAAGTCCTCATAAAGTCAATCATTAAATGTCAGGGTGAAGGTTAGGTCGAGGTTGGAGTGGAGGTTTGAGAACTCACCGATGAAGGTTTGTTTGGAGATGATGTTCTCTGTCACCTGAAAGCAGAGGAAGAAAAAACATCAATAAACATTAGTGTCATGTGACTGTTGAGCTTTCAGATAAAATGAACCGGAGCTGATTAGTTTGTCCACTTGTTCGGAGATAAACAGTGTTTAACGCTTATGAATGTGAAGTTAATTATTAATCTGCGATTGTTCTGTTTTTCTTGCAGGGTTGTGAGCGTGCAGACTGATTATAACAGACATGGTTGTACTTCAGTGTTAGTCATATTCTCAGACAACCTGAGATCTTTGATTTGATGAGAAAAGTCTTCACAAAAAAACAGTAAAAAGGACAAAAAAACATTGTATTTGTTGAGAAGACTGAAGTAGAGGAAGTAAAATTATAATATAGAGAATCATGACAAAACACATAAATATATCATTAAGTAAATACGTCAAGTTTCAGGCCGACTTTTAATGTATAAATCTGACATACTAACACATGTCTGATATGGACAGTGTTTCCTCCACAAGCTAGATTACATCCATCTGCGTTCTTTCATTCTTGTAATACCACGAGTGCATTTCATGCCTTCATTAAGAATCAGTCAGTGAGGAACCAACACACAAACAGGAAACAGTTCAACGAGCTGTTGCGGTGCATTTTTCACTGCAGCTGCAAGTCGCTCTTCCCTCCCTGCTCTGCGTTGCGACACCACTCTCACTTACTTAAATCACAGCGTTTCAAAGCCTCTCGTGTGCGAATGCGTCGTATCACGCTCTTCAGTTGGAGGTCAGAAGACGAGCCCCTCCTCTCCTGCCTCCTGCGATCATCACAGTTAATAAACCAAACGCCTCGCATCTCTACATCCCGTCTGTTTTACTTCACCCGCGATGTCGTCCCTTGCCCTCCGCTTCATCTCGCCCAGATGTGGAAGCGTCCAGGCCGTGGAAACGTCCACAGACACAGACACACTTCCTCTCTCACTCTGTAATTCTTCGTCTCTCACACTCTCTGATGCTTTCTGTCCTGCCTTGTTTTCGTCTTCCTCACTTTGTAAATCAAGCTTCAGTCGCCCCTTTTTTCTTAAAGATACGCTCACTTCTATCTCTTTCCTTCATTCATAAATCCTTATTGTACTTTTCCCTCTCACTCTCTGTCCGTGCTTTCACCTGCTCTGTCTTTTCTTACATTTCTTCGGCACTTTCCTTTGTCAGTTCACCTCTTAACTAAAAGGTCACGTTACGTTAAATCACCTGTGAGCAGTCACGTGACCCGCCTGAGGCGCCGCGACGCCAGGCACCGACTCCCCCCGTGGAGTAAATCTCCCTGATTAATTTGCTGAAATGCCACGAAATCCTGAATATGATTAACTCCAGCACAGTTTTTAATGGTCATCCAGCTTTAACGGAGGTGTTATTCTTGGCAGCGCTCCTGCGTCTCCTGCACCCAACGCTCAGCCCGACCTGCAAATTGGACGTGATAGCTCTGGGGTTTGGCGTGTGTGTGTGTGTCTTGTGAATGTCAACCCCCTCCCCCGATGTGTGTGTGTACCCTATATACTCTGAGGGGAACCCAATACAGTAAAAGTACAGAGTGTCGACCCGGCTGCCCGTCTCGCTAGACGTAGCGTGCCTGTCTCGGCCTCCACGTTCCTCAAGTCTCGAAAGCAGAAAATTACCCACGCACACTTAAAGAAAGACAGAAAATTGCCAACAGATTTTCTGCCCAGCAGAAAGGTGGGGGTGTTTTTCAGCCGCTCGGACCCACTGCGAGCTTCCAGGCCTCTGCCGCTCCACAACAGCATGTTTTCAATATACGAGCTCAACACGTCTGTTGTCTTTCAGCGGCTAAAAGCTCACGAGGGAAATGTAGCGAGCGGCTAAAGAGTGAAATCAGCCACATGAATAATGTACGCTCGGTGGAAGCTGTGTGTTTAAAGGTGAAATGCCACTGTCGTGTGGAGTTAAAGAGCGTTTATGGTGTTTTCTTACAACTGTTTGCATCTGGTTCATATTTAGAACTCGCTGCACGCAGTCAGATATTAATATGTAATTACAAAGACACGAAGCTAACGTGACAATTAACGTGGTGAGGAGATGTATTTTTGGGGAATTACTTCCTGAAACATTAAGCTGAATATGTGAAGTGATTGACAGCTGACCTGTCCACGGTGTCCGATGCCACCTGGGAATGATTAGACATCAGGTGAGGTCGACCTCCACAAAGGTATGAAAACACTTCTGGCTCTAAAGGTGGTTAGCATTAGGGTTATCAAAGGCTAAAAGTTTCGTGTTCTCGCCTTGTTTTGATTGCAGCTTGAAGTCATTATTCTGCCTTTAAATGAAAGGTCAATCATGTCCAACATCGTGAGATAATCCCTGTTAATGAGGACTTTAGTTGCTGTAGCACTTTGCTAACGACAACGTGCACAGTTCCCACTATAATCCACAATCGACCATTAGCCTTCGAATTCTGCATTTTGTGGCCTCGTCGTTATTTTTCTGTCCCACAGTCAGGAGGTTTCCAATAACTCGTGGCTGTTAGATTGGAGAGTTTTTGTTACCAACATCATTAATATTTCGTTCTTGGCTGCAGCCAGCGGTTTGCAGTTCTTGGCTGCAGCAAAGGCGAAGGAGTTTTACTCAATCTTTTTCCAGCATGCTTCGCCAAAGTGGGGTCCCCGGAGAGCTGGGACCCTTAAATTCTGTCAAGCGAGTCCGACGTCTCACTCCAAACGTTGCATAAGAGCGGGCGCTGTCGGCGTTTACGATTAGCGAACTCTTCTCCAAGGATTTCTGAGATGACCTCATCCCTTTCATTACACTCACCTCCTGCTCGAGGATTTGATCTTAGTGATAATTTCCGAGGTGCTTTCAGAGAGACTGGAGGTCAGAAGCAGGACCGAATGGCATGCATGCCTGGGGGGGCCGAGATGACCTGATAACATCACCTCAGAATCCTTTTTTTTTCATGCTCAGATGGATCACAGGTTTGAGTTTGAATCCTCCCTGTCTCCATTGTTATCATCATTCTCGCCTTCATAAATGGACCATGACGATTTGAGGCACGAATGCTTTTCGGGCAAGTTGCAACACAGTGACACCAAACACCAACCTGCAGGAAAGTCAGATATTTGTTTCCACAGAAAACCTTTGTTGCATGACTAGAACCCACTCATCTTCCCTTCAATCAAAACTTGAAATTAAAAGCTTTGTGATTCAAACCCTGAACGTCGGACTGTGCCAGGAGGTTAATCACAACCTCTTGTGGGTCTGAATCCTGCCACCAGGAAGTAAGTCATGTTTATGCGTTTGTGCCGTTAACGAGCTTTTTAACGGCCGTCATGTGGTTCTGCGCCGTGAAAGACGACACGCCGTCGCCTGTTAAGTGTGCAGCTTTGGTTTCCACTAAATCAGCTGGTGGCCTTTGATGTGACGAGCCTCGGAGTTCGGGTTTACAGCCGAGCGCGACCTGCACACATGCGGGAGTGGACACACACTCGCTGTGTGTTTCTACAGGTCTGTCACAACACGGCTCTGAAAACCTCCCCAGCTGCGACAACAACAACAACAGAGCGAGCTCTTCCCCTCTCACCCTGTTCGGACTGACAGAGACCAGAAGAATCCGGTTTCTTCACGTCGTACTCGATGTGAAAAAAGACGGCAGACATGAGAGAAACAGAGGGAAGAACATGAAAGGTTGCTGTAGGAGGGAGACGAGACGGAGAGCGTAAATCCTTAAAAATTCTCTTTTGGCAGCTCTAATCCACGACATGCCTCCTGTTGAGTTCGTGGCCTCGGCCCAAACTACCGATATCACGGCAGGTGTTTCAGCTTTAAAGCGCACATATGATGCACAATGCACTTTTTCACGGCTTTTTCATGAGGAAGAAACATCCTCCATGTGCCATTTTTTATGACATTATTAGGATCTGATTTGTTGCTTTTTACTTCAGATTTGTCGTCAGTGTAAACAATCATAGTTTTGTGGCTGTGATGTGTTGCTGTGTTATAACTATTATAACTCATACTGTGCAAAAGATTCGTGTTTCGACTGTTCATTAGGAACAAGCTATAGTAAAAGCTCCAATTATCTTTTGTAAAAAAAATTAATTCATCTTTTATTTTCTTCTTTTCTCTGGATCCGATTCCCTCTAGATCCGAACCTGAAACTGAAGAATCGGCAACTTCACATGTCGAGGAAACACCAGAAGCCGGTTCTGCTCTGGGACTCGATGCTTGAAAATACTCATAACTTTCATCTGATCAAGTTTTCCTATGAGCTGATAAAGTCATTTGTAAATATGAGTCCAAACATTCAAAAAGAGGCCGCGGTGCCAAAAAATCAGAAATTGGTGGGAAAAAAAAAGGAAAAACCAGAGAGCGAGAGATGATGGACAATTACGGGAAACAAGAGAAGAAGAGAAATGAGGATGAAAAAAAAAAGTTGGTGAAACAGAGGAGAGTCCGAGTGGACGAGTGTGGAGAGAAAAAAAAAAGAGAAGGGGACTGAAAGAGAGGATTGAGAGGGGAAAAGAGGGACAAGTATGCACATGAAGGAGCGTTTCTCCTGCAGATTAGCAGGAGCTGCAACCCAATACTTTAATATGCTGCTCGACCCCGACAGGCCCGGGCTTGAAACCTGTGTGTGTGTGTGTGTTTCAGTGTGTGTGTTTGAGCTGAACTGAGACTCTGCTCGGTCCTCACTGCCCGGCTCTTCTGTCCAGTGTTGATGTGCATGCAAATGTGATTTTTGGGATTTGCGTCGAGTGTGTGCACTGAAGCCGGAGACGGGTTTAATACCTGTGTTTGTGTGTGTGACGGCTCCTGAAAGCTGGGTCACTGATTAATAAGTAACTCACACTTTGTTTAAAGTCAGATCGGTATGTAGATTCGGAGCGAAGGAATGTCCACGGAGCTTTCTTCTGGCCAAGGAGGGCAGCTGTGTGAACGACGAGTCGCTCTCTGAACGCTGCCGAGCGATGATTCAGATTTTACAGCTGGGTATTTTAAAGGGCTCCTTGTATATCTGGCACCTCTGCGTCAACAATCTGTCTGCAACATCTTGCTTTTCCTCTCGAAAATCTCTCCTGAGCCAGAGCAGTAATTGATTCCTGACAGGATAAGCCCCATGGAAAATTTGACCTCAGGTGATTCTCCACACACACGTCTGCATTGATACACTTTTTTTTTATATGATTCAGGAAGTATTGTCTATTTGGCCTTAAAACAAAGCTCCATTATTCCAGCGTCCAACAAGGCTCCTGAGTGCGTTTGAAGTTCAGCTGCAACTGATGATTATTGGCTGATAAAATTAGATATTTGAGTTGATAAAAATACTATAAAAAAGTCAGTTGCTGATGGAGAAAAGCGACAAATCTTCTCATTAAAGAATCAGCAAATGTTATTTTTATGTTTAAATAATGAAATGTTGTTCATTAATTTATTGTTCAGGGTTTGAAAGACTATTATACTGGTTTAGCATCACAGTTTTATAACAGTGTCAAAGTCACGATGTAGCAGAACCAGAGATATCGATTCTTTAAAAAAAAAAAAATCCTGGTACCTACATTACCCACAATGCAACTCATGTTCAAACTTTAAGTGATGTCACAGTTGATGTCACAGACTGATTTCCAGCCACAGTTTGATAGAATACTTCCTTTTCTCAGGACACTTAAAAAACCCATAGGTGGCGCTAAAATGTATAATCTGCACCCGAAAGCTCTTCTCATTCATCGGCACAAACAGATGAAGATGTTTGAATCCAGATCAGCTATAGTTCATCATCCTGGACCAGCCTGTTTTAATCAATCAGGAATGCACTGCGCTCCTAATCTGCGCGTGTTTTCGAGCCACGTCAGGACGGATCTTCCTGTCTCTCTATGGGAAACAGTCTCTGGAAGGTGAGTCGTGATGTGACAGTGGCTCCTCAGAGCGGCTCAGTAAATCTTGGCTCTGGTTGCATGTTGCATGTGCCGGCCCGGCCTCGCAGTGCCCGGACAGGAACAGTATAAATCTTCACCCTGATCACATGAGAAGTGGAGGAGTCAGGAAAATCTGGTGCACGTGGCTTTTTTCGTGACTTCGTCAGTAACTGGAAGATCTTCACACATCTTCTCATCCTTCACTTATTCGTCAGATACAACTCTCGATTCTTCAGCCTTCGTCACAGCACAGTTCAAATTATAAAAAACATGATGCAAAGATTCAGTGACAATAGTTCGATTAGTTAATAGAAATTAGTTTCGTGAAAATAAAGTTATGAGCATCACATTTGTTTTCATGTTGTGACCTTCAGTGGCCCATTTGCTAAAAGAGGAAATGAGGTCAAATCTATAATAAATGAATTAAATAATGAAGCTTCATTTTTTGAACTTCAAAGCAGTTTGATAAAAAATTCTTACTGGAAAATTTTTATAGTGTTGTCGTCTCTTGAAAACCCAAACTATGGTCATGTGATACTCCAACTCCATCCAGTGATGAAGACCATGAGCTGTGGTTGAAATCCACTAAATAGACCCAAGAATATCTGGATTAAGTTGAACTAGTTATTTTCTGTTGTATCAGTTTTCCGGGTGAAAAGCCAACTTTGGTTTTCTTAGAGACACATGTTTCTCTTATTTGTAGCCACCTCGCCCTGATGGCTAATCGCCCGAGATGTAAAAAGCAAGATGTCTTTCACTGCATTAAATCACACGGCTCATATATATCAAGCTGAGAGCGAGTCACTGATTGTTTACCGCACTCATCTGACAGTGATTTTCTGGACTGGCTCGTTAGCGGTTTATCGCCAGGTTTTGCGACAGGTAACGCACCAGTGGCCGACTCGATGCCGGCCCCTGATAGCCGACCTGTCTGGTGTGGGAGTTTCCTGCCGGCCGAGGAAGCAGTCCACTTCACACACAGCACAGATCGGTATCGGCCTTCATTGCTCAGTGAGATTTGGTTATTAGCTGCGTTCTCTTCCTCTGGCTCTTTTATCGATTTCAGCACACGGAGAACAAAAACAGGATGAGGCTGTTTATACGGAACAAAAGGTGCATTTTTGTTCTCACTTTGTGTGAGTGTCTGCCTTCCTATGTGTTTCTTATGGGTTGTTCTCTGTAATTGAGGAGCTGCTTTCTGTTCCTCTCTCTCTCTCTCTTTATGTCTCTCGCCCTTAATCTCTTTTCACAACACGGTTTTTACTCCTCAGGACACGAGCAGCTGAAAGTAGGCCAGGGGCGGGGCCGGCCTCCACTCCCCTGCTCCGCGGACTCTCTGTGTTTCAAGTTTCGATTCACACAAACAAACACTGGCATCAGGATCAACACACATGTAAAGCCTTCATGTTCTCCGGTGACGAAGTCAGCGTTAAAAACAAAGCGTCCGAGGTGCCGCCTCAGCACTCCTCAGCATGTAAACACACATCTCCGGCCTCAGCGACGTCCTCGTATCAATCGCAATCACTTTTACTGTTTGGATCTTTGACCTTGTCGGTTGGTGCTGACACACCACAGGAGCGAGGCGAGAGACAAAACAAAGGCTTTCGGAGGATTAACGTGCAGAAAGAACAGGCGGAGGAAAGGTTAGGGTGGAGCTCCGGCTGAGGGCTGAGCAGGAGTCAGATATGGGTCAAGGAAGAGTTGGTTCAATGTGTGAGTCAAGTTTATCAGTGAAGCTCAAATAAGTGATTGTATGTTTAAATATTGAACCATATTGATTAAGTGATGTGTAGGGCCCTATAAATTCCGTTTTATTTTTTCCCAAATTCCGTTTTTTCCATTTTAATTTTTTGGAATTTTTAAAAAACTTTTTACCCATATTTTACCACAAAAGGGTGTGTTTTCATAATGTTTCTGAATAAAATGCACACTAATTAAATAGAAATGACCTGACATTCATTGAGGCAACACAGTAGTGCACTTTTCCTCAATACTTTATTGCTGCTTCATGCAACACAACAATGCACCAAGTACTTCAAATTAAAAATAATAAAGTGCTCAATTAGTTAATAATTAATTTTTTCTTCAAGTAAAATATGCTTGACTTAAAAAAAAAAAAAAGACTTGGACAACAGGTGGTCATCACATTTATTTTTCCGCTTCCAGTCAACAGAGTGTTGGCAAAGTGTATAAAATAACACGTCGCCTGACACATAGACGGGAACTGCTCAGCTCTGTAGTGAGGCGTTAGTGTCGTATTACGTAGCTTTTTAGCAGACGGGGGCACCGCCATGTTTTCATATGGTTTGAAAAGGGGCGGGGGACAGGGGTTGTGTCACATTCATTAGCAACCCCCGGGAACGATTGCCCATGTTTATGTTCCTCTCTCTCATGAAAACAACATTTACGCGATATTCCGCATTAAAAATAAATTCCGTTTTTATTGTCCAATTCCGCGATTCCGTCCGAAATTATAGGGCCCTAGATGTGTCAGTATTTCTTGGTGCAAGCTAAGACATAGAGAAGTCTGTAATCAATGCAGGATATTGGCGGCGTGCCAACACGTTACAGAAGACAACAAGTCAGTAATGGAGCCGTTGGATAAGAGATGGTTTGATCCAAATCTTAAAATAAACCTGAACTCGTGAGAACACGGGTTTGATTCACAAGAAAGTCTGATTTAATTTAACACAAGTCCAAATTACATAAATAGCAGATATTTTATAACAGTCACTTCCTGCTTCAGACAGTTTCCTGTTTTCTGTGTGTCGGTCAAATCAGGTGTGAGTTTCAGTCACATGACTCATGACATGATTTGGTTTGGTCAGTGTGTGTGTGTTGCACATGATGCACAGTCGCCTCTTCTAAAAATAGGAGGCCACAGCGGGGGGGAATTCTTGGATGAGCTGATCTGACGGATTGTGTGATTTGGTTCAGAGTTGAAAAGTGTTACAGTTGAACTTTTGTGAAATCGTCTGTGGTGAAAAGCCAAAAGGCGGCGGTGGTTCAGACTCTATGAAGAGATGATTTTTCTGTTCTTAGATTTCTTCATTTCTTTATCTCCATTGTCGTTATTGTAGCTCCAGATGTTTGTTCACATCTTCACTGTAGTTTCATTTTGGTTGTATCTTGTTTTTGCACTGATGTCGATGTTGCAGTCGATTCTGGGAAATATGAAAGATAAAAGTCTCTGAAAACAATAAAAAAAACGCTCGTTCATCTGGAAAATATTTTTCATAAATTTGTCATAACTTTCTCCAAAGAATCAGGTCAAAACAAATGATTCACTTTGGCCCAGACGGTCTGTTGTTAAAGACCCACAACTTCCTGACTCAACTCTCAAAAATCTGAGGCGCTTCAGAAACACGCTGACGTCTGGCCGATCTGTCCGAGAACCCGCAAGGTGGCGAGCCTCAAACGTTCAGTGTTTAGTCTGTCAAACAGGTCCATTCATCAAACCCAGGGAGGTTCCAGCCGCTCACAGCGCGATGACTTCATACGTGTTTATTCTTTTATCTCACGGCCGTGTTTAACTTCTCCACTTTATTTTTCATAGGCCGACTCCAGGAAGTCGCTGCACATCTGAAGAGCGGCTATAAATAAAAGGAGATAAAAGGCTGAGCTGAGGAGACAGTGTGGTCGAGAGATGATCTGAGACAACAAGTTCAGGATTCACAGAAGCTCCTCTGGCGGGCGGGGGGGCGGGGGGGCGGCTCTGTCTGTCCCGGAGGAAACCTCAGGAAAACCTCATCGACAAAAACATCCTTGATTGTGGCAACGAAACCGTGACTTCATCAGACATGTCACATTTTCAAGGTCGCGACAAAGCCGGCAGTGTGTGTTTAACAGCGACAATGTTGGGCCTGTTTACACCAACAGAGCCGCTGCTGAGCTGTAACAAGCTCAAGTCTGACAGAGGAGGTATTATAAGCATGTTTAGTCTGTAAAGGCTCCGAGTGCAAATGTGCAGATGTTGGATTTGTTGATCTGAGGTTTCACGTCCTTATAAGGGTTTTTGGGAGCAACGCTGCTTGTTGGAAATACGCTGAATTAAAGATGCAAAGATGCAGAAAAATCATTGATGATATGATTAAATATTAAACTAAAGTAAAGAAGTGACAGAAAAAATAAAACCCAGAGAAGCTTTTTACTCCTGCAAACTTTATATAAAAATATTTCAGAAGACAATTAGAGGAGAATTAAATAAAAATGTATGATACAACATATTCAATAATGTAGAATCAAAGCTGGACTCAGTGTCGCTGTAAATCCAGTGGTTTGATTGCATTGACTCCAGTTTGACTTTGTTGTTTTAAAATGCTGTTAAGAATAACTTTATTTAAAGTCTGTAATATTTTGGCTTTAAGATGAGTCGTCTGATGTTTATTACTCACACATGTGTCATCAGATCTCAGCATTAAATTCTCCCCTTTCCTGCCCCCCCCCCCTCGCTCCAGTGGTGGTTTCTCTGTAAGCTCACACACTCTCAGTTTCTCCATTTGTCCTCACATATCAATGTTTAGCAGTGGAGTGGAGGCGGCCGGTTCGGTCGTCTGTGTCACGGGTCGTGCGAGCTCACGCTGCAGGTGCTGCAGGAATGCCGCCTGTGAGCTGCTCTATATGAGTTTGGAAGCATGTGCTCGGCGTGGACTTAGAGCAGCCGACTCAGTTCATCTGATGGAAGCTTTCTGCTTTGGGGAAATTCCCCAAAGATCATCTGGAGTTAATAGAAAAGTGAATATCGTGACAGCGCTGAAGCTTCTCGTCTGCTGAGTTAAAGAGTCGACGGTGAAGACGCAGCAGAAACGTCTGGTGGTGAAGGAGCCGGGATGTAAAGATGGAGGGTTTCTGACGGCGGCCGCTCGGACAGGAACTCGGCCTGAGGGATGAATGAGGAGAGGGGGGGGGGGGCGGCGGTCGACGCCAGACACAGAGGGCTTTTGTGTTTGTGTATCAGCTGGAAATCACTAACAACACTGCAGGGCCTCCACCCTCCCTCTGTGTGTGTGTGTGTGTGTGTGTGTGTGTCACTGACTGACATTTGCTTTGAATAGAGCAGAATAAGATAAGGAAGTGCTGCTCAGAAACAAACCCGATCAGAGCGAGTGTTCGTCACGCTGGATAATAAACACTTGCGTCACCGCTCCCTGCATCTCTTCATCAGCATCTGAGAGTCCGACGAGCTATTTCTGATCAGTTCTGGTTCACAATGAAGACGTTACACCTACATTCAGACTGTTCTCATTATGCATGAAACAGTTTCTCTCTTTAAGCCTTTTGAAATGAGGCTGAACCCAAATTCAAAAAGCAGCTGCACAACTATGTGAACTAGTGAAATATTAAAGGAAAAGTCTGGTGATGTCTTTTTCTATTTTTCTAATAATCAACAAATCCAATGCAAACACAGAAGCTAACAAGGATAATTGTGCCTATTCAAAGCCTCATAGATCCTTTTAAGGAATGTGTATTAATCCACAGCTTAAGATAGTCCCCAGGTGATACACAACAGGTGACGTCACCCATAGGTTTCTGAAGAGCAAAAATGAAGCAAATCGTAGTGCGTAGCCATCTTGGTAGCCTACCTCCGGTTACTCCAAATATGGACAAAGAGGTGGAGCGAGGGCGGAGCTGAGGCGGGTCGAATGAACGCTATTGGCTGAAAAAAAAACGCTTTATTCGAAATAATCAAACTAGCTACGGCTAACCAGCTAGGTTAAATGCTAAATATCGTTGCTAGCCGGCTAACCCCACGACGATCTCTTTCCCAAACTCAGTGACTAGAATTAGCCGGGGTGACGCCCTTTAGACCGTCAGTGGCTAGTTGTCAATCAAAGTGGCGCCACTTAGATTGACAGCTATGAATTGTGCATAATGATGTATGCTGTATATTTTAAACAAACGCCTTATAAAAAAATTCGCGGTCATGGAGTAGAAAAACAGCTTATGAGACTAGAGCCATGTTTTGAACCAGGCTGTAAATATGTTTTTTTCTGTCGTAAAGTCGGACATTTTAACATGGGGCTCAAATGTAATTGACTCCCTTCTGCAGCCTGCTCTAGTGGTTATTCGAGGAACTGCAGCTTTTTTGCACTTCCGCATTGGCTTCATTTTTCAGTGCCGGAGGTTGCCGCTTGGTAATGCACTGCTTTTTAGTCTCTTTGTAGGATTTGACAGATGAATGTGATGTGATCTGGATGATGAGCAAAGCAGCTTTTGATGGGACACATCAGATGCATCTTATAGACAGAATAACTACAAGTACTATAATAGTAAATGTGATCAAGTAGCTGCTTATCTGTCGCCTCTGGTAAACATCCTGACTCGCCGGTCTCTGTCTCCTCTGGTTGGTGGACAGTCGATGCTGCGGTTGTGATGATCATACGCAGCCTGTGTGTGTTGCCCTTACGTGGCCTCCATAAACCTTTCAGACGACGTGAAGGGAAACAATCTCACCTTTGTGTGCATCACACAGACGAAGCAGTGTCAGTGTTTTTGGAGAGTTGCGTCATGTTGGTCATTAATAACGAGCGTTACTCTTTGTGCATTGAGTTGAAAGACTGCGCCGACTGATGCTGAATCTTACATGGACTCATTGATTTCATGTTGGATAAATTCAGTCTTGCTTGAAATCCTGAGCTTTTAAAATCCTTAAAGGTAATGAAAGGTGTTTGTCGCTGTGGCAGAAAATCGGCTTCAAAGAGCGATTCAGCCGTGAGCTGCTCTGTGAAGGGTCGAGCTCCGGAGCCTGTTGCGCCTCCGTCCACACCCTGACCAGTGATGTCAAAACAGCTGTTTTGTATTAGCAGGCAAAAACCCAAATATTTGCTATGACATCAGCTCTTTGACACGGAGCAGATCCAGAGATACGGCACCCACAATGCATCTGTGTTGGATGAGGAGAGACTGGTGGAGCTTTGTTTCTGTGAAAGAAACTCGGCGGAGCGTGACAGATCTTCAAAGGTCAAAACATCACAGCTGCTTCTTGTTCTTCTTTAATCATCATCGTGATAGTTCTTATACAACAAACAAGAAAATCTGTTTGCCACTGCATCACAAGGTCTTCATCAGCAGATAGAACGTGTTGAAAACACCATCTGATGTGTGATACAGTTGACAGCTCTGGAAGAAGGCAGCAAGTCGACCTCCAGCTGTTTTGTCGAGCTTCTCTTTCCAGGATGTAACGAGCTGCAGGACGACTCAGGAAGCTTCATCTCTTCATCAAACTGCTGATAAAGGCTCCTGCAAAGGTCAGTAAGTGGCCCTTGAGTTAGGACTGTTACATTGAACTTATTTAGTGTTTATTCAGCAGCATGAAGCAGCTGGGTTTTTTTTGCCTTTGTCTTCTTAAAAATAGACTTTTTTTTCATTGATCATTTTTTATCTGTTTTGAAATTTAGATTCTTGCAAATGTCTGAAAATCTTGAATCTGCTGTAACAAACTCTGACAGATGAGAGTTTGAACTTGTTTCCCTACTGAAGCTCGTTGAACCTCGTTATCTGTTTCACAACATTCAGCTGGAGAATCCACAGACCTCAGATCAGACCTCAGATCAGACCTCAGATCAGATCTCAGATCAGATCCCACAGAGCAGGTGTTGCCCATGTGACCGCCCTCTAACCTGCCGACCCTGTTGGCAGTGCAGGTCCTGCAGGTGGGCGGGGCTGAGGGGCAGAGGGGGAGGAGCTGTGTTAATGTGCAGATCTGACACACCTGGGCCAGGTGAGTCAGAGGCTTTAAAACCCCTCTGCAGCTCAGGCTCTGTTTCTTCCTCCTGCCTGAGATCACAGCTCAGTTTGCTCTGAGCTGCTGCACTTTACAACACTGCACCACCATGAGCTCCACTACGCCCACTTTAATGAACTTAGATATGAATTTACTTTTCGTCATGGAAACACGACTGGTTGTGACCGACCACCAACTTTCAGCCATCTCAGTGATCGTTTGATAAGAGATACACCACAGTTCTGATGTGAGATGAGAGTGAGCGATACGAGGAATCCCTGCCATGTGCAAGTTAACCCCCCCCAGCCCCCGTCTCTGAGTGTCATCCATCACTGTAGCTGGAAGCTGAGAGTCCATGTTGGCAGTTCGTCTCAGCAGGTGCAGATGTTGCTGTGTCTTCACAGCAGGGAGGAAACTCTGGTCTCCACTGAAATACCTGAGCTTCTTCTGCATCCAAACCCCGCCCCCCCCGCCCCACGCCAGGTCACCCCCACCTGCTGTTTCCAACCCTATATGCTTCCTTGTATCTTTGCTTGTGGCACTAAATCAGCCTCCTGACACCGGAGCAGTGTGTGAGAACGAGCGTCTCGCTGTGTGTGTCCAGGTTCCTGTGGCGGAGGATCAAAGGCCTCAGGAGCCGAACGCTCCACAGAAGAAGGAGGAAACTCCAGGAGAGCCGAGCTGTACCGTCCTCCCCTTCCTGCCTCCGGCTCTGTTCCAGCCCCATTAACTTTAAAGAGTTTATACTTTAGATTACGGCGTATTTTACGGTGCAACACGTGTTTCTGAATTGATTTTCCACCTCGCCGGCCGGCGGTGGTTTGAGGGCACGTTTGTGAAGACACACACACGGAGCAAAAACAAGCCGACTAATTGTTCACCGTGAGAGAAAATATACTTCAGTGTTGACTTTTCTCCTATAATGAAGTGAAACCGCCGACTTTCAAGACAAGGTTCAAATCAGTTTAAATGCTTATATGTAGTTTGACAGTGAAGAAATAAGCTGCTGATGAATTCACGTTTTCATTCTCAACTGCTTTTGAAATATCTGATAATCTGCTTCTAATTTCTTAATAATAACCTAAACACATGAAACCGCCAGTGTGGTCCCATATTATTAATGTAATTTGAACTTGTGGGTTATTATTTGAGGCGTTAAGCAAACATCACAGGACCCGCTGAGTTATGACTCCACCAGGATGATGTTGTTCTTCGAACAGTGTCGAATAATTAAAACCTCATTGTGTTTTTTTTCACCTCTCCTCCTTCTTCTCCTCCTTCTTCTTCTCTGACAGCACCTTTCTTTTCCAGCACACCTCTCATCTCCTTTTTCATTGGTTCCTGTCCAGCTGGGTTTGTTAACAGCTTCTCTCCTTTTTCTCTTTTATTCACTGTTTCCATTATTCAGCTGCTTCGGTCGACCTTTGACCCCGATGCTCCCATCGATCTCTCTGCTCCACACCATCGTCTTCCTCCTTCATCACATCATCGTCATCACCATCATCATCATCATTGTCATCATCATCATCATCATCATTGTCGTCATCATCGTCATCGCTCACTTGCTGATCCTGTAATGATTTCCAGGAGATAAACCAACTGACTCTCCTCTTTGTCATCTTCCACTTTTATTAGTTTTCCATTCTTCTCACTACTCAACACGTTGCCCCCCTCCCACACCCGCTGCTCGTCATTCTCAGATCTTTGGCACAGCCGAGACGAGGGACGAGTTCGAGTCCGAACCACAGAGTTTATCAGTGAACCCGATCTGAGCATCTGCTTCGAGCCACTTCTCAAACTTATCACCGAGGTTTTACAGCTTTTATGTGGGTGTTTAAACCTTGACTTGACTTTGGATTTGTCAGATTTCCTGATCCAAACCCAGCGGTCCACCCGTTATTAAACCACTCCTCATAACGTTTGCTTCTTTTCCCTCTGAACCTGAACCAACTGCTGGATCCTGCCAGCGCTCAGGACTCAGCGCTTCCATCCCAGCACAGAAAAGGAAAATTATTTCAACTTGTTGCGAAAGGATCAAACGGCTTTAAGTGGCTAATTTGGAGTAAGGAAGCGTGATCAGCGCTTCCTCCCAGCACCTGTCGGCCGCGACAGCTGGGACGACTAACAGACACTGACGAGCCTTCACAAGAAGACTTGACCTACATTTGCCCTCAGGAATGTTTCCGATATCCCGGCGACCCTCTGCTGCTCGACATTATCTCCATTATCTCCCGAGGGTTAAAGGAACAGTCGGACAAGTGTTTATTCACTTTGTCGTCAGCAGTTTGATGAGAAGACTGTTTGAAAAGGTCATTTAAGAATCCAGGATCTTAAACTAAACAGACTGAATCCTCTCATACCCAGATGGTCAGAAGTGTCTTTGATGGCTGTAAAATCTCGGCTCTGGTTGTTCCAAACATTGTCGACTGTCTTTTAGAGAAAGTGATGAGAGGCACAAACGAATGATGGAAGAGAGAAGAAGACTTGGATCATTGATTTAACCAAATGAGACATAACATGTTCCCGTCAATGCCAACAAATCTGGGGATTCAAACCTGTGACCCTGAGGGACGCCTGAGTCTGGCCTGTGCTGTGTGTAGCAACATTCCCTCCGAGCGAGGTTATTCACACTCGTACGACCATCGGATGCCAACCAGCGAGCGTGAGGAACCGGCCCAGGAATGCCGAGGAAAAGCCAAGTCCGGTGAGCCGAACCATGTGAGCCACAAGGCCCAGCCAATCAATCACAGAGCAAGAAGAACTGCCTCTGAGGGCGATGAGGAGGAGCTGTAACGTACCACCGGCTACATCATCGAGGGGTCTGCTGGTTTTCGTACTCGCACCTCAGAGACCTTGAGCTCCTTCTCGACCTCTCGGCTACTTCTGCCTTGTTCTGATTTAGAAAGCCCAACATGGATGATTCCAGCTGTTGCCGTTGGAGACATGACTCAGTCACCTCCATACTTGTCTGATCAATAGAAACGGACGTGGCGTGACGGCCCTGATTGCTACACATGTTCTAAAACAGTTGTAATTCAAACTGTGTAAATCACGTTCGGCCTCAGTGCTCATCAGCGCAAAATGTGAAAAAGCTGCACGGCTTGTCGACGCGGTGTAAATCCTGGATCTCCAGCACTTTCATCCAAGCGTTTTATAAGGAAGGAGTTGGCGCCTGCTCGCTCTGCCAGCTCCTTCTCAACACCAGCTCGGCCTTTTCCACTCAACCGCTCCTTTTGTGAAGAACCGTCATGTGGTGACGTCAGCTGAAGAAGAACAAGAGCCGGTGTTGTTTTTAAAGAGATCGCTGAATGTGGTCGCTGGATGATTGACACGTGAGCATGTCGGAATGTTTGGGAAAAGGGATGCAAATTTGTTTGGATGTGTCAAACCAGACGTTCCTGTTCTCGTCCACTGAGGACAACAGGGGCGTGAAGCCGATGATATCAGAGCAGGGGGGGGGGGAGACAAAGTCAAGCAGAAAATAGAGGCTTAAACATGGATGTGTGTTTGTGTGTAGGAAAGGCGGGGGCTGATGATTTGCTGCGTCCAGACGTTCAGACTTTAATGGGAATGGAGCTGCGTGTCTGCGAGGCGATGACTTATATCAATGGAGCGACTCAGCCGCCTCATGAATGACTGTGTGTGTGTGTGGGGGGGTGTGTGAGCTTCCCGCAGTCGCTGGTATTTTCATGCTGATTCGACATATACGCCGAGGGAAGTCTGACCTAAATGCAATCTGTTTACTTCCTGCGGGAGTGGGTGAGTAAGACGGCGGTGATGTGATGCACTTCTTCAGCCATGTGAGTGTTTTTCAGCCCAGAGGAAACTTTAGAAACTGTGTAAAAACATCTTTATGTCGAGTCAGCGTTATTTATAGAGACTCATTAATCACTGTTTGCCTCGAGGGGGCTGTAAAGCCTGCACAGCATACAACAGCCTCTGTCTATTTATATGTATTATGGGATATAAATTCCTGTCTCGGTGCAAAACAAAGAGTCAAATCTGTTTGATGAGATCTCACTTATTGATGCCAAGTGATACCAGGTGTCTCTGAAGCTGAACTCAGTCGAAACAGATGGAGAGTCGCCCGAGGCCGAAGAGCTGAAGAATCACATTCAGCAACTGAACTAAAGACGGCGTGAACTGAATTTACCGACTCGCAGGAGGAGAGACGTGAGAGGGAACAGGTACATGATGGTTTTCTAAAGAACAGAGTCAGTTGTGATTGGCCGCTGCCCAGGAGCTGCATCAACACTCCTCCTTGGCATCGTGACTCAGACGAACCCGAGCGCAGACACGAGAGACGTCGTTATCTACGTTCACGAAAACATCCATAAATCTGCTCCGAAATTAAAACTGAAACCTCGCTGGCGCAGGTGTCAGCTGAGGGGGCGGGCCTACAGGCTTCAGGTGCGCTGCTTGCTCAAGACGTTATTTACTGTAACAGTCGACTTGAGCAACCCGTCCCAGCAGTAACTGATTGGAGTCTGGCCGAGGTTTGTCAAACATCAGTTTTGCAGGTGAAGCCGAGCAAACACATGTAGACACAACCAGGAGTGTGGTGGCGAATCGGAGCGTGTGCTCAAAACACCTCCGGGCTCCAAACTGGCTCCAGTACAGACTCGTTCACTCCAATTAGATCATGTAAGAAACTCATTGCAAAACAAGCAGACGGGCGGTGTTTATGCTCCGAAGTCTGGTAAGAAGAGAAAAACAAGGCTCCAGAGGTGCAAGACTTCTTATCGATTATTGATTGATTTTGGGATTGATTATAGATCAGAAAGTCGTTTATATTTATGCTCAACGCAAACAGAAGCTAATAAAGCTAATAAGCTAATAAAGTAAACAACCTGCTTTGCTCCTGAAGATGCAAACGTCCACGGCTCCTGTTGTTTTCCTGAGCAAGTCAACAGTTAACTGAGGAGAACCAGTCGAGCAGCCGAGGCGCAGCGTCAGCGTCAACAGCCCCGAACTGAGAAAAATGAGGTGTCTCACTTGCAGCACTTCCCGACACCAGAAACAATTCTCCTCCACTCCATCCATCACACGGCACCAGCGCAGGTCCACGTTGTTAGGATTTACACTCAGTGTCTTATGAAGTGTTTCAAGGCTAGATGTGAGTTCACAGCTTGAGCAGATGAACCATAAAGTTAATACTGGAAGAGTCTGAAGCAAAACTAATGTAATAAAATAGAGATGATTATGATTGTTAAAACCAGTGCAGCTGCTGTTTTTAATAATACAAAACAGCACAAGTCACCAATGAATTCCTCACTCAATTATTTCACTGTCAGAAAGAGATGTTGTCACTCGAGGACAAAAACGTCATCTCAGCTTTTTTAATTCAACACACATGTGCCCTCTCTATATATGATTTGATGAGTGTTACTCCCCCGCTGACCATCTCCCCATTAAGATGACAAATACGCCCAATTAGTCGCAGCCACAGCTTCAGTTCTGCTTCAGTCCCCGCAGATGTTTCTCAGCTCGCCGTAACCAGGCGGATTCCTTCGCGCTGAAAACCAGCCTCCATCTGTTCTCTGACCCCGGGTCGACAGCACCGGCCGCACACACCCGGGTTTGGGATAAAATCCAAAATATATCATTTAGGGATTTAAGATTATCGTCTGGATTTTATCAGATAACAATGTTGATATATACAGTCGAAGGTAGGAGTGGTGTTAACTTCCTGTTTTCTTATGATGTCACTTCCTATGGCGTCAACTCTCTATTCTGATTGGTTGTTCATTGTTTGCACATCTTGCCATCAATTAAACTGATTTAATCGAGACTATTAGGTTTTTAAAAAGCTCTTTTACTAAGTGTGTGTGTGTGTGTGTGTGTGTGTGTGTGTTTCCTTCATGAACTGTGAAACCTACTTTCCTGGCGACTCGACAAAACCAATATTCAAGCACCATTAAAACCCATTTATTCTATTAAACAATAATGTTTTCATCATAAATTAGTTGTAATAGAACCAGGTTTCTTCCTCCAAAACAAATATGGAAATAGAAAATGCCACGTGTGAGTCATGTGGTTTCTCTCCTACCTTGGAGATGTAGGCTTTGATGCCCTCGGCCAGTTTGATGCAGGGCTCTCCGAAGAGCTGCGCCAGCTGGTCGGGGATGTCCTGGTCTTTGTCCAGAGCGTTCAGTAAACTCAGACACTTCAGCTCCTCTGTGACGCCCTGGCTGCGCACCTGCACGACGAGAGAGAACACAGGTCGACATCAGTCCTCTGCTGACAGACAATAATAATAACACAGACAGGGATTTGACGAAAATCCAATCCAGTAATTTCATTCAAACATCACGACTTTCATTTCTACATTCACTCACGTTACTTATTCCTGCTGCTAAATCAAGCTGCTGCTCGAACTGATTCCCCCCCTGTGAGCCATCACTCTCCCTGCTCCTCTCTCTCTCTCAGACCTGTCACCATGTCCGCTCACTTTACAGCTCGTGGCTTCCTGCATGTGTTTCTCATTTGGACATGTTTCGTTATTTGCAGCATTTTCTGGATGCGATGCACATTTCCATAAACAGCGCTCTTATTCTGGCGGGGTAACCGTCCTGGGCTGACATGTTCTCAGTGTTCGAGATGTTTATTATCAGTCCCATTCGACAAGTGTGAAATTCTTTGGCTGAGAGGCTCCAAATAAACATATAAGACATAAATATAAAAACATGGTATGATGGTAATAACGTTTATTTGTAAGTGCAATATGAAGCAATAAATGTATAAAGGTGCAAATGTGATTATTGATAGATGTTGTTACATTTGTTCTATCGTGCCCAGACAAAGAAAACGAAAGAAAGAAAACTGGATGTTACATGATCGTTCTGAAACTGAGGGTGAAACAACCCGAGACCAAATGTTTTGGCTGGATGGACCGAGCAGCTGAAACACAACTCCTTATGTAACGACAGTGAATGCGTGCAGTTTCTACTGAGAACACACACACACACACACACACGTATCGAGACATCTAATAAGAGACAATTAAATGAGCCGGTCCTCAGGGAGAACTCTCTCTCTCCCTCTGGCTGTGCCTCCTGTTTGGCAGCGACCTCCATCTGAAGAGGAAATGCTTTCATGTAATTTCGGGCAGCACGGTTCGAATAAGACATCTCATGTCGACGGAGGCGTTCTGCGGAGTTCTGTGCATGTGTGTGTGTGTGTCGTTCAGGGAGGCTGCGAGCGCCACGGTCTGAGAGTCCTGCTAATGACTCTATAACAAGGCCTGATGAGGAGGGAGATTACAGCTGCACTCCTTCACCCCTGCTCTTTATTCCTGCTCATTTCTGTCCGCTTGACCTCGGTTTTTTCTGAGGAAACCTTCTCCTGAATGTGTGTGTGCAAATGAGCTCACACATGCGGGAAGCAGGGGGCTCTTACAGGAACAGCCAGGTTTCTTTGTGAACAAATGGGGCCACGTCTCAACAGTCTCAACATGTTGCCCGGTGCTGAAAGGGATGACTCACGCCTTTAATGGCTTTACGTGTCTATTTGGGGACGAATCATAATGAGGCTAATTAGATGCACATGTCATTTGTCTGGTCGCTGAACATTCTGGTTTCCACGCCCACGGCACTGTGGGTGGCTGGACGTTCACTTTGACCAGGACCTGAGATCAGGCAGTGTCATCAGCTGCACACGAGCACTGAACCAACTCTGTACTCCATCCTTTCTAACAAAGGACATCGGAAAGTCCAGTTTTCTTCTGAAGCTGTGATTTATGTCTTCCTGTTGGCAGAGTCGTTTCTGCACCTGGGACCATAATTAAATTTGGGCAAACATTATAAATCTTTCTTTGAGCGTGTGGATGGAACAATCTCTCCTGTTATATAGCAAACTGCTGTTTCTTCACCAAGCTGTTAGTGTGATAGAACAAGTGTAACAGGGTCTGTTGTACAGTAGTTATTTGCTCGTGTAAATATGTGTGTGTATATATATATATATATATAATAGTATGTGTTATAATTACACAAAATCTAATCTAACGGTAACTTTGAGTTTATTTTATTTCTATTTATTTTAGTTAATGCCTGACAGGTTGGTCCTCCAAGTTATGTGGAACTTTGATTTTATTTTGTACCCCTACGTTTATGTTAAATGTAACACTTCAAACTATAAGTAGCATTTTCGTGCCCTTGCCTCTCCCCTTTTGTTCCTTATCTCCATGGGAGAGGTACGTGGTTTAGCCTCTGCTACTAGTATTTTTAAGTTTCAAGTTAGCTTGTTAAGTGTAGTTTCCTTACGTCTGTGTATTTTAATTTGTTAGGGGCACGTTTGCGGAGGTCACTGACTGGAGGAGTATTGTATTTATGCTGTTTTGTCAGGAGAAATAAATGGAGACCACCTCCAAAGACATACGCGTCTGAGCCTGTCATTCAACGCAATGCAGAGTCGGATCCGACCGGTCACACAAATACAGCAATATAAAAAAGTATACTCAAGTAAAAATACAGCAAAAAAGTGCATACATCACATTTCAAAGTGTTAACATTAAAATATTGCTCTATTATTTCTGACACATTAATGATGAAGCAGCCTTTTAATGTTCCTGGTCAAGGTGAGAAAGATTATAAAGACTTTATACAGTGTATTATTGGGCAGTAGCAAGTGTTAAATTAAATTTGGTTGAATGAAATGTACAGTATTTCCCTTTAGAATGTGTCGAAGTAAAAGTATAAATAGTATCCGAGTGCTCAAGTAAAGCACTTCGAAGTATTTACATATAAATACTTCAGTAATTCAAACCAGTGCCGAGGTGTAAAAACGGCCACGTCCCATTTCTCTTTGTTGCCGTTCGGTTTAGTGATGAGAGAGAAGGAAGCGCGGCGGGTCGTCGGCAGACAATCGGGCTTCATCTCCACACAAAGTGCTGACGCTGGAGTCTGGCCAGAGACAGACAGAGAAGACAGAGAAGCACTGGCAGAAGTGTTGGGGAGGTTCACGCACGCATGAGAGGACGCGAGCACAAGCAGAGCCAAAACACACTCCCTGCTTTCGTGGTTCTGCTTGAAAGATTGATTGTTGCTGAGGAGTGTCTTTTGTATGAGAATTAAAGGTTGCTTTTGTGTGTGTGTGTGTGTGTGTGTGTGTGTGCAGGTCCCGGTGGTTCTGTGCATGTGTGTCCATTACGTTCTGACAGGGCTGGTAGGGAGTGTCCCATCCATGTTGGCGAGGAGATAAAGCTCGTACACATCAGTGCGCCGAGCTGAAAACAAGATTAGAAGGAAACTTTCCGCTCCATTAGAGGACGAGGACGAGGCCAGAGGCTAAAAGAAGCTATGCAGACAAACAGCATCGCAGTGTTGATGCACTTTCTTTTGTCCACGTTCACACTGTGCAGAAGAATCATTTAATTTCTGACAGTTTGAAAATGTTATTTTACCCAGAAATCCTGCAACATTTTCACTCGGATTTGCTGCTGGTTTGGACACATGCAAGCACTGTTATAATAATTATGCAAATCCATCACTTATTAAATGAGCTCCTGAATATCCGAACTAACCGGATAAGATATTTTTAGTTGTATAATTACATATTAGCTTGTTTGCTCAGAGTCAGTGTGAAGGTGTGGCACAGGTGCTGACTGACTGACAGCTGCGTGTTTGGTGTTAAACCATAATAAAGTTTTTAGAAATCATCCTGAAAATTTAACGGCAAATCAAAAAACAACTGAGGTAAAGTGTTGCTGGATGGAATAAATACGATCAGCCGACGTTAGGATTGATCCTCTGGGCACCATGGTTACCAAATTTAATGGCAATACATAAAGCAATCCATCCCATAATTCTGGTCTAACTTCTCTGATTCAGGCCCGTTTGAGTTTTAAAATACTGAGCATGTTGATGATGCTCAAATAAACGAGTTTTATGTCACATTTTATTTACGTTCATTCAAAAAATGCATCGCTCCTCTGAAGCAGTTCTGGATCCAGCAGTGATGGACGGCTCTACTCCACGCTGAGCAGTCTGGTCTCTGGCTGTAACAGGAAGTCAACTCCACTGCAGAGCTTCCAACTCCGCTCTCCCTGCGAGATCTTCTCCTTCATTTTTCATCTACTGTTCTGATCCCTGCGAGCCAGATCCCGCAGCTCTTCTCCCGATCCCCTCGCCTGACTCTTATGTTACATCGTCCTGTCGTTGATTTGCATCGTGCCAACATCCTTCCCTCCTTCTGAGGCCAAGCAGCTGAAATCAGATCTTCACTGAAGCGATTTTATCAGCTGCTGCTTTAGTCATTGTTGTTGGTTGAGTAAAAGTGTTGGAAAGCACAGAGGAAAATGTGAGATGTTGAGCAGGCCAGCAGAGACTTGCAGGCCTCTGGAGACGGAGGCCCGGGCCCCGNCTATCATTTCAGGATGATTCAATAATAACAAATCAATAAGCTGACAGTTGATTAACTGCTTCTAATTCCCCAACAAGGCTCTGACCTCGACAGTAGCCCATCATCTGCTTTAGAAACCAGAAAACAGGGCACATTCGCTCCTCTGGCGGCGGCCTCCCTGCAGCTCGTCCCCCGGGCGGCGTATTTTCTCACTGACACCGATGTCTCGTCCTCCCCCCCGGCTCTGAAGCAACGAGTCCGCCGGGCCCGCTCGGCGGCCAAACGCAGGCCGACACATGCTAAAAACATTCAGCAACACACACACAGCCTGATGCAAGTCTCCGCTGTGCTGTTAAAGTCGGCTGAAGGCCTGTACGGGACGCTGGCTCGGACACCACANTTCCACAGCAGCTCCTCTTCGCCAAGTCCTGACTCAGCTTTGCCAAACCCTGAACCCGGCCCCATTATCTATCATTTCAGGATGATTCAATAATAACAAATCAATAAGCTGACAGTTGATTAACTGCTTCTAATTCCCCAACAGCGCTCTGACCTCGACAGTAGCCCATCATCGGCTTTAGAAACCAGAAAACAGGGCACATTCACTGCTCTGGCGGCGGCCTCCCTGCAGCTCGTCCCCGGGGCGGCGTATTTTCTCACTGACACCGATGTCTCGTCCTCCCCCCCGGCTCTGAAGCAACGAGTCCGCCGGGCCCGCTCGGCGGCCAAACGCAGGCCGACACATGCTAAAAACATTCAGCAACACACACACAGCCTGATGCAAGTCTCCGCTGTGCTGTTAAAGTCGGCTGAAGGCCTGTACGGGACGCTGGCTCGGACACCACAGGACACGGGCGAGCGCGTCTGTAAATACGATTTTCACTGATGTTTGGTCACGACACCTTCACGTCCAATAGCGTGCAGCGGCAGGCGGCCATGTTGGCGGCCTGCGAGGCGGAACAGCTGGCTTAATGCACGTCTTAGTGGGCTTGGCTGGGGCCGACCTGACGGAGGATTGATACCAGACACACCTGACTGACTCAACAAGCGCTCATGTCTAAATAGGCTAATAGAGGCTATACTTCATATTCTGCTCATACGTTTTCTGATCTGTCTTTGTTAAGTTACGGGAAAGGCTGCAGAAAGAAACCAGGCCTGATGGGAACTGTTGGCTTTTTAAATGTAAATGTTCATGTGAGACAGCTTTTCCTATTGTGAGTTCACTAAATGATAAAGTACATATAAAAACATATTACTGCTCATGTGATCTGATATCAGCTCTGACAGTCGTTCACACACACACACACACATCTGACAAATTGTTGAGGCTCAATCCAACAGAGCGAAAAATCACAAAAGCTTTCTCAAAACGTCAGAATGTTATTTCAGGGCTTTAAATGATTCGAAGCTCTGAAACACAAGAGCTGAACTGGGACGGTCCCTGTTGGTCTTGGTTGGAAACTGACTAGAGGAAACACACACACACACACACGTCTGAGGGATCCGAGCCCAGAAGACGAGGTCTCTCATGGCCCTCCGTGTTGAACTGGATGACTGGGCTCCAGAGAGAGGAAGGGTCCGGGCTGACAGAGCTCCTGTGATCCTGATGCCGACTCTCTCAGGAAGCGGCGAACAATGCCGCACTGTTCCCTCCCTGTGTGTGTGAGTGTGTGTGGCCCGGGTGTGTGTGTGCAGCACAGTGGTTGTGTGTGTGTTTGGCCGGCTCTCGCTGGACACCGAACCCTGAAAAGAATATCTCAGAGGGCCACTTGGACCCGGCTTCGGTTGTGTGTGTGTGTGTGTGTGTGTGTGTGTGTGTGTGTGTGTGTGTGTGTGTGTGCTGGTCTGGGAGTTCCTCGTCCGTCCAAAACTCTCATTTGAAGGGATTAGGAAGAGGAGAAGGTGGCCACGTAACTCAAATCCAGCGGGCCAGAGGTCTGGATGAAGAGTGTGTGTGTTTGGGGATGAACACGGGGGAGGGGGGGGAGCAGGGAGCAGAGGGAGAGAGCTGGCATGGTTCAACACACTTTCTCTCCCCTGTGATGAAACGGGCGAGAGAGAGAGATGGGCAGCTCCATCATGTTCACCTCCACCCTGCTGAGTGACTCCCAGCTCCGTCCTGATGTTGGGGGGCGGGGGGCTTTCGAGCAGGCCCAGATATACAGGACTGTGAGTTATTGTCAGGATGTGAGCGATGAGTCTTCAGAATGAATGCAGTGAAATGAGCCAAAGAATCAGGCAGAATAAAAATAGAAGCTGTCACTGTTGTAGAAATATAGCAGGTTTTCTGGATGTAATGAGACTCATGTCTCATGAATCTCATCGAGTCATAAACATTGTTTTTTCACTCTTTATCATGGAGGTGTGTGTGTGTGTGATTCACGACCTTTGCACTTACACAACCACTGGCTGACTGTTGAGATTACACTTTGACAGCTCTGGCTCTTCCTCTGCTCTCAGACGTCTGCACTCTGACTCTGTTTTGCAAAAACAGGCCCGAAGCGATCGTTAAAAAACTGCACCGCACCTCCACCAGGAGCCTCGTGTGTTTACAGGAACCTACAAGCTTCTACTCATCGAGAGTGAGAAAGTGTGAATCAAGTGGCAACTTCCGGCGCTGAAAAATGAAGCCAATGCGGAAGTGCAAAAAAGCTGCAGTTCCTCGAATAACCACTAGAGCAGGCTGCAGAAGGGAGTCAATTACATTTGAGCCCCATGTTAAAATGTCTGATTTTACAACAGAAAAAAACATATTTACAGCCTGGTTCAAAACATGGCTCTAGTCTCATAAGCTGTTTTTCTACTCCATGACAACTCTGGGGGGGGCGAATTTTTTTATAAGGCGTTCGTCTAAAATATACAGCAAACATCATTATGCACAATTCATAGCTGTCAATCTAAGTGGCGCCACTTTGATTGACAACTAGCCACTGACGGTCTAAAGGGCGACACCCCGGCTAATTCTAGTCACTGAGTTTGGGAAAGAGATCGTCGTGGGGTTAGCCGGCTAGCAACGATATTTAGCATTTAACCTAGCTGGTTAGCCGTAGCTAGTTTGATTATTTCAAATAAAGCGGCTTTTTTCAGCCAATAGCGTTCATTCGACCCGCCTCAGCTCCGCCCTCGCTCCACCTCTTTGTCCATATTTGGAGTAACCGGAGGTAGGCTACCAAGATGGCTACGCACTACGATTTGCTTCATTTTTGCTCTTCAGAAACCTATGGGTGACGTCACGGACACTACGTCCATATTTTATACAATCTATGGTGTGAATCTGAATTTCACGTGTGTGTTTATGTGCTCGTTCATATGCACGTGTGATATCAGTGATTTGGCCTGGTTTTAAATCTGTGTACGTGTCTGCAGGTCGGTGAGCTGTGTGTTTCCCAGTTTCCCTCCAGGGCTCCAGTGGATCTGGCAGGCGGCCAACGTGTTGCAGACATTGATTTATTTCTCAAAGCCGATTCACCCCCGCGATGCGTTTAATGACCAACAGCTTTCTCAACAATCAATCACGTTAAAGAGCAATCACACCTAAACAAAGAGTGTTTTCACTGCCAACAATACACCGAGACTTTTACCAGCACCAAACAAAGAGTGTCTCCATCTTTAACAGTGGATCAGCTCTGAGTTTCAGTCCAGGCCTGAGGAGACTGACTCCCCCCCCACAAAGAGCTGCCAGACCCCAGCGCACACTGGGAGCAGCTTCCAGGGGGAGTGTGTTGAAAGTCGGAGCCAAAGGCACAATCAGCGGCCTGGGGAACAGAAACCACTGTTTAACATGGGTTCATGCAACCACATGCGTCCTGGCCTCGCCTCACATGCCAGCATCGCTTTGCCTCAGCGAGAGATCCCAACTATAGACAACTGTAAGTGAAGATATCAAATGAAAAACGTCCATCGGCCTAACTAATAACAGCGCGGCTTCGACTGACTGCTGACTGCTTCTGACACGGGACTTAAATCTGAAAGGTTCTTCTGCTGCTCCGGATTGTAGACAAAGTCTCTGTGAATAAAATGGTTTTATCCACAAATCATGGTGAAACCTGAGAGCGTCTCGGCCCTACAGGCGATTAAAAACCACCAGAACTGATCCTCAACTTCCGAACTCTACCTCAATGGATCGCTTGTCTTTCCTTGAAACAACACTCATCTGGGAAAGTATGTTTGGGCTTTGTGAAGTTGTCCCGGCGACGGCAGCCTTAACATGCAGAGATGAGGCGACTTTGTCGAGGTCAAACAGTTGATGAGTTGAATGAAAAGTGAAACAGTTAATACATAAGATCCTGACTCATGCACAATAACATGGGAGTATTTCACAAAACATTGAGTGAAAGTGCTGTTGTGAAAATGAATCCTCAGTTTTATACGTTCTAATCTGTTTAATGTATAAAGTTTTCTTTCATTTTTTCTGCTTAAACTCACAGTCACCGCTCTGCAGCTGATTTTTCACCATCATGATTCTCATTTAATTTCAAAAGAGGTTGAAACTCCAGCACTCCCAAACTCTGAAAATCCTTACTGGAGCTTCGACCTCTTCAGACTTTCTCCCTTCTCTATACAACATGCGAGTTATTGGCCGGAAATCCCGACTCTGACATTAAATTCCAATCAGAAACTCACTGATTCAGAACTGCCTTTGGTCTCCCAACGACCACTAAATCACATCTCTTTGAACTTTGATTTCTTTGGAGATTAATGAGTGTGTGTTCAGCTGATTGCTCACATGAAAGCTGCTCTAATTGCAGGTTTAAAATAATGATAAAATGAGAAGGGGGGAAGCTGTGATTATAATGACCGCACAATCAAAAGTACATGCAGAGATACGAATGCAAAGTATCACAGTTTCATTGCTGCTCAGTGAGGCAGCGGTTGCAGCAGTGGGACGAGGTAAAGCCCACAATGGGTGAGTGGTTTGAACTTGTTGGTGCAGAACAGAACGACTGCTTTTATCACAAAATTGAATTGTGGTTGGAAAAGATGCTCGGTAGTGCTTTTCCACGCACAAATACAGAACAGACAAACTGAAGCAATAACTAAAATACTAGATTCACATGTTGAAAAGCTCTCCAGCTGATGAAGTCTTCAAATCTGCCCTTTGGAGCTTTAAATCACAGCAAACCAACCAGATTCCGTGCACGTGAGAACGTCCCCAAAAATGAGCTTCCGTGACCTCATTGTTGTACCTGCAAATCCGCCCGTGCATGCTGTCGTGCATGTTTGTGATTTTGTGCACGAGCTGCCGGCAGAATACCACTCCCAAGCCCTGCGTGAGGACCTGTGACCTCTCTTTGTCAGTTTTGCTGTTTTGGATTCCGTCCAGCTTAAATAAAGTTTTAGGGACATACAAAAGCAGGGTGGACCTGCCTGCTGATATTCCGGTTCTTTCTTTCTTTCTCCTTCGCTTCCTTGTTCCTTGAAACAATTGGGATTGTGACTGTTTAGGTTTTTAAAAAAAGAGCAGTTAAGATTAGTTGTGATAAAGGCACGAACTCTCTATGGGTATCTGAGTTTACTGTAACTCTGTTTATGGGAGTGCGAGCTCTGTTATCTCAGTCAGTGGCATTGAGAAATTAAGAGCGGCCATAAACCGCTGCTCTCGTTCGAAGGGTTAAGTTTCTGGTTCTCGTCATCTGGCTCAGAAGGAGAAACAGAAACAAGGGAAGATGAGAGAAGGGCAAGAAAAGGTCAGGACTTTCCAGTTTGTCTCAGTCACCTGTGCACACATACCGACGGAGGCACTCGGGGCGACGGAGCTGACATTATAAAGAGAGGGATAGAAAAGAGCAACAGGCTGCGTTCAGAGCTTCCAGACTGTGCAACGTAAGACAATAATGGAAGCATAATGGAGCATTCAGGAGAGTCAATCATTTCCAAGTTTATCACCAGGAATTTGCCCTCGCATGGCTCCCAAAATTTCTCATAATGTAATGGACAACTGGTGGACAGAGCAGCGGGTTCAGACCAAATAAATCACTGTGACTTCTTTTTATCTGTAATGCTTTTTAAAGAACAACATGTCCAGGCTAATATCAGAAACAGCAGTGCTTACATTATCAGAGCTTATGAAATATTCACCAGTGATTGATGACTTTAGCTCAAATTAATAGCCGACTTCTTGTCAACCCTCCAAGAAATTTGGACAACAAAGACCAAAAGAGACACATCTGTCTTGTCCACCAAGTTCACACAAAAGGGAGCTCGGTCGATTCCGGACAGTCAACACATCGTGGTTGATGTAATCCACCTCGACATCTTGACTTCTGCGCCAGCCCCAAATTGGGATGTAACTAGCGATTGAACATGAGCCTAATGTTTCCTACGTGACGACCAATGTAAATGAGGCAAACAGCTGGACTTCATTTGTCGTCCTGATGTACACTTTTACCTAAAGTAACCTCGAACTCTGCAGTTCTGAGACATTAAACAACTGCTTTTAGCTTCATTGCAACTCTGCTTTTGAGCTAAGTTTTCAAGATTGCAGCTCTTACTACTGGATGTTTAGGAAAATTAAAGTGAAGACGATGAGACTACAGCCCACGCTCGACCAGAGTGCTCACAAAGTTTTGGTGAACACGCTGCCGTCGGGTCCCTGTGGGTGGGCAGGTCCAGCCTGGGTGGGCAAGAGTCTCTGTACATGTGTTTCTGTGTGCGGAGGTGGGGGGCACGTATGACCGGAGGGGCCTTTCAAGTGTTATTGTACTGGTACAAATTTATCTGTGTTTTCTCTGGTGGGGTCCAGACGTCCCCGCAAGAATGAGAAAACAAGGAAAGTGGGCACCGCGAATGTCTGAAAGGGTTATTTTTAAGACAAAGGTTAGAGGTTTATTGTTGGAAGTTTGAAAAAGGCTGAAGCAGACGAGGAGCGAAAATCTTTTTATATCATGCTGAACACGGGAAAAAAGCTTTATGACCTTTTCAACTAATGACTAAAGTATTTAATTTGAAAGAAGAGAAACAGATGGAGGTGCAGTGGCTTCACTCTTGTGTGTTTGTGTGTGTGACGATGAATGAATGAATGAGTCTGTGTAGCTACTGTTCTGGCAGATGGGCAGTCGATGGTGTCACCAGCTACCACAATAATCACACTGTTGACTTCTGGGAATGTCGTCTCTTCACTTTCTCTTACGAAGGGCAAGTCCTTCAGTTTCTGTGTGTGTTGTCTTGTCATGTGTTTTAATTTATCTTTGCTCAAAACAAACAGTTTTCTCATTTGGAGATTTGGACTTGATGATCTTGAATATTCACTCACATCATGTACTGAATATTCAAGATTAATATGTTGACAGTTTTCCTGTTTTACTTGTGATGCCTCAGCTTTAAAACCTTTAATAGTTTAAATACATATAAATAAAGGATTGTGTATCCTGTTTATGATTTAATTAGAGGAGTCATTAGAACTGATTGTCCAATCTTTAAACCAAATGTAAATGGAGGGATTTCAATCATCTGTGGTTATTGTTATGAGAGACATTCTTTTGGTTTCTTAACTCGATCAAATGATTTTAGTATATGCAATTAAACTTTTAACAATGGAAAAAAAATCTACCAGTTTTGCATATAACACTGAAAATGACCACATGTTAACTTCATCAAGCCTGCTTGACAACAAGGTCAGAGGTTATCATGAGCCGTCACTGTGGCTGATCATGAGATGGAACCAACTTCTGTTAAATGACCTTAAAAATCCTGAAAGCAGCGCACAAATGGATTTAATGATTGTGATAAAAATGATTCGCTTGGATCTGTCATGCTGCATTACCGAGACGAAAACAAGTCACAACCCAAACTACAATCATCCATCAATAATTCAATACAACAGTTGGTCAATAAGCCATTCAGTGGGTGGCATGTGTGCAGTTTTGCATTCATTAGCATTTCCTGAAGATCTGAAATTTTGGATTGATGCAAGACGTTTTCTTCAGAATTTTCAAAGTTTGTGTGTTTCTCATTTCAGCCATGAGTTGGAACAATCCAATATGACTTGGTAAAACAAGGTCGACTGTATGAACTGTGATCAGAAGCCACGGTGGCGTGACGCTGCTAAAGGCTGTTTCTGTGGCCGCCATCTGTTCCTGTGCTCCGATTTCGTCTTTCAATTGGAGCCATCGTCATGCATTTGTGCAGCGTGTTCACAAACATCTTGAACATCTCATGAGAACCGCCGAATGCTGCCTTCGCTGCCAGCTCAGACACTTGCCAACTCCTGAAGGCCAGAGAACCTGTTTGCGATCTAAACTGATGGGATTCCTCCCTACTATTATGTTGTTTCCAAATACCTTTACCTCTCTGAGAATCTAGAGTGGGATGGCTGTTCCAGTTCTGACTGACAACTGAACTCCTTCCTTCATCTGAGAAGCACAAGGTTGTGATTTGAGCCTTGCAGGTGAGGAAGTATGCTCTCGGATTCACCCACCAGAAAAGGCCTTTATGTCATTTCACAGAATATCCTGGAAAAAACAGCAGAAGAATCACAGAAAGGTTGATCGGTCAGTCCACGACTTTGGTCCACGTGAACAATGTCTCGACAACTATTGGATGGATTGCTATGAAAATGACATCTTTGCTCCCCACTGGATGAATCCTGATGACTTCAGGACTTTTCCTCTGGTGCTGCAGCTACTTGATGGATTGGCACAAAACACTGCATGGAGTTTCATGGTCTCCACATGTTGCATGGCTGTAGATTCTTAGTTTTGTTTAAACATTTTGTCCCTGAATTCCCTTGAGACACGAAGGGAAACACTGACATGTTCAAACTCTAGGAACAAAAGCATGAAATTGGAAGAAATTAAAAACAAGCCTTTGCGACTTTGGTCTAAAAATAGTCTTTCAATCCTCTAGATGTTCTCAGCTGTTCTTTCCTATTCACAATATTTTTGAAGCAGCGAGGCCCGGGATCTTTTCTTTCTTTGTTTTTTGAGTCAGTGGAGAAACACAATCTTAGATCGGACACGTTTTCATAACGTTCACGCTAGATATTAATCTCCTCTGCTCTAGTTGTTTCTGGACACAGCAGCGAGTACAGAACGTTAACATTTCTTTGGAAGGTCTCGGTATATCTGATTTAGATCCTTGCAAGAGACAACGGAGTCTTGAAATAAGATACTGAATTTGAGTAATCGAAGACAGACGTGAGCCAGCGGTTGACTTCTTTTCATGACTGATGCAGATATAAACATAATCAAATTCATGATTCGTTCATCTGGTGTTTTATTTCCTCGAGAGCTAAACTGACTGTGTAACGGTGCCGTAATCCAGCAGGCGAGCCAACATCTGCTTTGTTAACCACGCTCGCCTCCAACTCTCACCAAACAAAACTACTGAAACGACAACATTATTCAAGAGTCACGACGTGAAGCGAGGCTTTGAGCGGCTGCCTGACAGGTTCATGATTTCACCTCTGTTCCCACGGCGTCTCTGATGAAGCTTTTCCATTCAGCGGCTGCAGACAAAGCCAAACCCATGCTCAGCTGTGGAGTCATTGATTCATGGATGACCTACGATCACACGTCTCCAAGAACCTTACGAGCGTCTAATGAGGCACTGTTATGTTGTGAGACACTAAGCCAAACCTTTGCTGCTCAGTCTCAGTCTGGAGCTCAGCGAGTAAGTGGAACATCGGCGATAATGTTTTTGCTGGTTTTTGATCTGCTAAAGCAACGACGATTAGTTCTGATGGGCTTTTATTAAAAGCCAAAACCGCAGTGTTCTTCACACTCAGTGAGACATGGGAGACAAAGGGACGGCCAACACGAAAGTTCGTGGACGAGGCCACTGTTGTGGAAAGATAGAAAAGATAATTAGAAGTAGAAGACAACAGTTCACCGGTTGTTTAATTGGAGCAGAAATGAGAGTTGACAGAGGGACAGGAGGGTCTTGTTACCGGGTTCAGAGTCAAAATGCCTGATATGAGTCAGGGAACAAGAGTGTGTGTGTGTGTCTGAGGAGGGAAAACATTGGAGTAGACAGACTTTTCGGCTGACACTAACAAGCCCTGCTTCTTGTGCCAGGGCCCAGTCTGCCCGTTCCCAGGCTCAGATCACGTTCGACCCACTGAGAACTTTCCGTCCAATCAGCCGCTGGCCAATCAGGGAAAACACACAAACCGTGTCATGTACAGTACAAAGAAAAGCTGGTTTGCCCATATAAAATGGTTTGATCTTATTATCAAAAACTGGATATTGACCATTCCTGTCAGGTCAGTGCAGTCGCTCTCAAAAGAGCCATTCAAGAGCTCTCGCTCCTCTGTTCTTTATCTCGGAACACAAAACTAAATTCAGCTGTTGTGGCGGCTGCAACTAATCTGCAGAATTTAGTTTCTCGATTCACTGGTTAGTGTCTGAAATAGTGAAAAATGACCATCACAGGTTTCTTAGGTCCAAGTTGATGTCACTGTTTTGTTCCAGCAAGAGAATCAATTTGTTGCCACTTAAGACAGAAAAATGCAGCAAAGCTTTATAAAAGAGAAGCTGGAATTTGGGCACTTTTTTCCTGCAAAATGAAGTTAATGATTAATATCAAATTCTGTCTTCACTGACTAATCATTTCAGTTCTAGTGGTGAGAAAGAGTGAAGAGGAAAAATAGTTGAGTTTCTGATGTGAAAAAAGTTCTTCAAGGCAACGTTTTAGAGTCCTTTGCTTTTTTAAAGCAGTTTAAACATTCTATTAAAAATATTTCAAAATTATAATTCTTTGTCAAGAGACTCTGAAACAATAGCATTGAGTTTAGTCTTCAAACTCTTGCACAGCCTGTTAAGAAAACATCAGCACCTTTAGAAAAACCTGAGCCCATTTTCTGTACTTTCCTCTTCAAATATCTTCATTTGCCCCCTTTTCCTTCTTTTGTCACCCCCCGCCAAACTCAAGGTTTAACTGTGGCTGTGCTCCAACAGCTCCTTTTCCTCCAGTCCTTTGATATGATGCGTATATGGAAAGCACGGGAAGGATTTGGTTTCCATATGATGGGAGCCACATGGGGCCGTACAGTGGAGATCGGAAACGAGGGAAGATGGATGGACGAGAAGAAAGGACGTTCGGTTGTCGGAGGTCAACAGGGAGGCGAGCTTCCATCATCCGGTTTCTATACATTATATCTAATCATCGCTTTGCTACTAACACCATAAATTGTAAAACAGTCTCTGGAGCAGACGTCGGTCTTTGATTCAGACCTGACACGGGACTCATGCATCTGCAAAGTCGGCATCATCTAACAAACACGTAGTGAAACAAACTGGACTCTCATCCTGCGCCAACACTTCAGGTGCTTATACAGAGCAGACTGTCAGAGGAGATTTAATATCAGCTGCTCTTCCTTTGAAATCTTTTCATCATAATTCAGGTGGTTGGAGTTAATACAAGTATTGTGAGGCTGATACAACACGTGTTTTGTCTCTCGGAGGCTGTCGCACAAATTCTTGTTTTTTAAACTTGAATTTTATTGCTTTAGCTGAAAAGATCAGTTGATCAATTATTTAGCTGAAACTAATAATAATTGTTATTATTATTATACCACATATTATATTATTATTATACTACACTACATTATATTTTGATAGTATATTACTACTATTACTATTATATGTAGTAGAGTATAGTATATACCACATTACACTACTATAATATTATATTATACATGTACATGTATGTTATACTCTTGGATGTTACACATTGTATATGCTATATCATACTACTACTACATGCTATATTATATTATTATATTATATTACTATATGCACTCTACCATTACCTTTAGCATACCATACCCACTGCTGCTATCACTATGTACACACTCAGGTACACACATACACATATGCATATTTTCTGTAGATCTCCCACAAGTGCCTACTTCTGATTCAATTCCTGCTACATCTACTGCCTAATTTATTGTGTCTATTTTCAGATTTTATATTTTTTATTTTTCTATTTTGTATTCTATATTTAAACAGTGCAATATATGAGAAGTGATGGAGATGCCAATTTCCCGGAGGGAACCTCACAAAGGGATTAATAAAGTACTCTGTCTGTCTGTCTGTCTATCCATCAGTTTTTATCATAAAGAAACTGAAATAAATTCTCAAATATTAGTCATTCTTTTTCAGTTTTCTGTGACAAAAAATATCTTTCAGTTTTCGACAACTTCCTCTTATTAGAAAGAAATTGATATACAGTATGTTAAATTACCTCTGTGTGTTATCAACCAGAGATGGTGACAAACTCAAACTGATATGAAAATGTAGAAAACAAACTGAGTCCAATCTTAAATCACCGTGTTAGCAGCAGCGACGTCAGATAACAGCAGAAGTTTATTAGGGGCTTTAGTCCCCTGGAATCATCCGAACAGCATTTATCAGCCATGTTGACTGAGCAAACAGAGTGATAACACACGGTCCCAGCTGTTGGCACACACACACACACACACACACACACACACACACACACACACACAGCTGCAGCCACATCCTAATGAGCATTCCAATGTGGGAATGCAAATATCCTGTTTTCACGTGTCAAGCTGTGAAACCAAGGACGTGTGTGTGTGTGTGTGTGTGTGTGTTTGTGTGTGGTTGGTCTGTACATCTATCAGATAACACGATGTACATCTGCAGACTCCTGTTCTCTGCTGCTCTGCACCTTCATCCAATGATTTATGCAGCTTTAGAGACGTTTTTCATCCTCTGGTGAGAGAACATGACGTGTTTGCTAACAACTGACATCATGTGATCCCTCCGTCCTGATGTCTGTGACACGGGCAGTGATGTCATCGGCGGATAAACGAGCAAAGACGATGAACCAGAGGCGACAAACGAGACAAAGGACCCACAACAGAACCTGAGACCTGATCTTTAGAGAACACGCAGATCCATAAAAACTGAAATTGTAGGTTCTTGTTCATCATGTTCCAACACTTTCCTTCCTCCAAACCCAAGATGCCAAAACAATCTTCAAATGAAAAGATTCTACTTTTACTCCAAATCGAACGTCACATATTAGATGATACTCTGATCTGTTTTATGAACCTATCATCATCGTGTCTCACTCTTCACTGTCTCTCTTCCCTCTGATCCCTGCTTCGCCTTTTCATCTCCATCCAAACGACCTGGCCACGAAAACACTGAGCGAAGACGCCGCGTCTCCTGGACGTGTCTCCTCAGCACATGTGTGAGCGTTATAACTTAATCAGACCATCAAAAAAAAAATATGTCAAGTGGAAGAGACGCCAGCTTTTAAGAGATCAGCTACATCGGCTCCGTCAAACGAGGCCAAATATCTCTTTCACCTTCATCCATTAACCATGTGTGTTCGCCTGAATGTATATCCATCATCTGAGCCCCTTGTTTTCTCTCTTTTCCTTTGTCCGTGCTGCACTCACATAAACACTTTATGTAACGGTGGAGAGCTGCCCGGGGCCTGTTTAGATGCACAGAGCTCACACACGCTGCCAAAGAATCACTTCTACCTCATAAAGGAAAAAAACTGCTTGTGTCACTCCTGAAAAATTCGTTCTCCCCCCCGCCCCGCCCACCCCCCCTCGAGCCCTAAAACTGACTGTAACTCGATTCTCCGTCGTGGACGTGAACCATAACACAGAGACTGCAGGGGAGAAAGAGAGAGAGAGAGAAGAAAGGTGTGATAGAGAGAGAGAGAGAGAGAGAGAGAGAGAGAGAGAGTTGTGTGTTTTGGCAGCAGAGTCTGGTTTGAGGTTTACATTAATCGCTCTGGATTCAGCCATGGGTTCGATCTGACTCTAAACAACTTACGGATGATGAGTGTGTTTACCTGCGTGTGTTTGTTTGTGAGAGGTTAAAGGTCAAACTCTCTCACACACAGAAACACTCAATGACACAAACCCCACCCTGTAAAGCACACACTTATTTCTTGTCAGGGCATCCACTGAGTCTCTGGATTGACCTTTGACCTTTGCCAATAAAACCTGATCCAGTGTGAAACTCCGGGGTAAATATACTGCAGATTTATGTAGCCGTGGAACAACCAGGCTATTCTGTTCTATACGGCGCTATAGGGGGAACGTCTTGGCACTGACAGCTGAGGCCACACAGGCGGGCCGGCCGGACATTACCAGGCCACTAATGCGATTTTCTAGCAGGTATCTCAGGCTGGGTGCCGCAGCACATTCAGCCTTTTTTAGCAGGTGCCGTCCAGATCTCGTGCCTTTTCTCAGACCCGCAAGCGTCTCGAAAAATATCCGATATCCCGCAAACGGTGAGAGCTGGAGGAAACATGCTGACAGTAAGCTGAACATCTGAGGTTATGTAACGGCAGGTCTGAAACTCAAGCAACACGAGGCCTGGGGGGTGAAGGTGGTACGACCACGTGTTCGAACCAAGCGGCAACCTCCGCCGCTGAAAAATGAAGCCAATGCAGAAGTGCAAAAAAGCTGCAGTTCCTCGAATAACCACTAGAGCAGGCTGCAGAAGGGAGTCAATTACATTTGAGCCCCATGTTAAAATGTCCGATTTTACCACAGAAAAAAACATATTTACAGCCTGGTTCAAAACATGGCTCTAGTCTCATAAGCTGTTTTTCTACTCCATGACAACTCTGGGGGGGGGGAATTCGTTTAAAATATACAGCATACATCATTATACACAATTAATAGCTGTCAATCTAAGTGGCGCCACTTTGATTGACAACTAGCCACTGACGGTCTAAAGGGCGTCACCCCGGCTAATTCTAGTCACTGAGTTTGGGAAAGAGATCCTCGTGGGGTTAGGGTTATGTTCTGATATTTAGCATTTAACCTAGCTGGTTAGCCGTAGCTAGTTTGATTATTTCGAATAAAGCGGCTTTTTTCAGCCAATAGCGTTCATTCAGCCGGCCCATAGGACCCGCCTCAGCTCCGCCCTCGCTCCACCTCTTTGTCCATATTTGGAGTAACCGGAGGTAGGCTACCAAGATGGCTACGCACTACGATTTGCTTCATTTTTGCTCTTCAGAAACCTATGGGTGACGTCACGGACACTACGTCCATATTTCATACAGTCTATGGTTCGAACCCCACCAAAAAAACCAAGCAATATCTGTTCGTGAATGTTTGACAGTTCAAAGTAATGATAGAGAAGAAATATTGGGAGATAGTGAAAGTGGTTGACACACAACAAAGATGTCTGCTGGATATCCAAACTCAAACCAATCAGAGTAATGTAGTCTCACAGCTGCTATGCACACACTGTTTAGATGATCAATTAATCTGTAATAGTGAAAAATTATTATCGAGTGCGACAAAGAAAAACAGGAAATCCTTACATTTAAGAAGCTGCAACCAAAATGATGATTTGAAAGTAGCTTCCTATTAATTTCATGTTGATCAACTAATAGATGAATCTACTTGCTGCAGCTCTATCTGTATCTAAAGAGGCTCATGTTGAACCCACCTGTGTCGACAGCCTGACACGTAAACACTTTATTTACCAGCTTTTCTACTGAAAAACATGTGAGTCCAGCTCTGTAAACTTCTGAAATGTAATTACAAGGCTGTCGAAGCACTGAGGCCCTGAACGCAACCTAGTGTGGCCGAACACCAAAACCAACCGATCTGAAACTCTAAACCCCAAAATTACTCCTCCTCGTCGATGTCAGTGCTTTGCAGGGATTTTCTTCTTTCTGTGCCTGAGGGTCATCTTTTCATCACACACATAAAAACACTTCAATCACACAAACACAGATAGAAAAGGCAGAAAGTGGCATTTTTTTTGGGGGGGGGGGGGGGGGGGGGGCTAAGCAGACCACACACACATGTACACACACCCCAGGCATCCAGACTTCTTCTGTGTGAATCAGACCACACACACACGGACACACAAAGAGCTGTGCATGTACACACACACACACACACACATACACACACACACACACACACAGTGTATTGTTGCATGTAAGGGTGAGTCAGAGCCTATCAGTGAACCCAAACAATAATAAAGTGGACCAGTGAAGTGTAAGGATTGGAATGCCAATCTCAAACACACACACACACACACACACACACACACACACACACACACACACACACCCAGATAGCACAGAAAAGCCCCCAAATTTGGTACAAATCAACACAAATCGCATGAGAACCGAAAATGTCCGATGCTGTGAATGCAGATAAATATCCATGCATTCAGCCCACATCAAAGACTTCCACAGTTTTAAATATAATAGAACACTGTCCCACATCTGGTCATGAGACTCAGATCGAGGAAGTCATAAAACTTGTGGAATTTAATTTCATTAAGTTTTAATGCAAACACAAGATGCAACAGAAGTGGACGTGCAGCTGAAACAGTTTCATCCCTCCGGTCCAGACGTTCATCCACAGAGGGGGGAGGAGATATTAAACGTAAAGACGACAGCTTAGGAAATACATTGAAGGATGCTGGAGATCAGTTATTTCATCTACCAAGAATATATCTAATGTGGTGTTTAGCTTATAAGATGTACTTTTGATAAGCAGTGAAATATAAATACAGCTTATTAAAAGCCAAGCTCAGACATTAGATGTTTAATTTAGACTCACTGACGAGAAGCTTCCTGACGTAAAAAAAAAAGAAAAACCTCAAGACAAACAAGCACCAAATCAGCTCAAATGAGAAGAAACGTTTTTTGATTATTGATGTTCTTGAACACTCACTCACAAAGTTCAGAAAGTCTTGAGTGTGAAAACCTTGAGATGAAACATAAGAAACATTTGTCTTTTGGTTAACGCTTTGTTCTCTAAAAGGCAAATTTCCCCGCTGAGGGACGAATAAAGGTTTATCTTATCTTATCTTAAAATGTCAGGACAAAGAGAAAACAGCCATCACAAACTTCTCAAGGTGACACCTTCAAATGTCTTATTTTGTTCCACCAACGATCCGGAACCCAAACATATTCACTTCAAATGCTTAGAAAGCACAAAGTGAGAAGCTGGAGTTCGAGCATTTTTACGTGAGAAAGAGCTCCGACAATATTTTCATGCTCCTGTTTGTACGCGGTGGATTAATTTCGGCCTGACTCAGCAGATTGTTGACAGAGAACAGCTGGGTCGTCCCGATGCCGCTCGTCCTCCGTCAGTCTGGGAGCTTCTGTACTGACAGGAGGCCACACCGGAGCGTTCCCTCATTGTGCCCATTGTTTTTTCATCTTTTGTCTTAAGCAGGCTGGCACTGGGGTGTAGCTCCGCCGCCATTCAAAGAGCGGCCTGTTTCCAGAATAAAAATAACTGGCCTTCGCATGAGAAGCGGGGGATTCCCCACACGCAAGAGTACAGCTCCCAGCTCCGTGTTGTTCGCTCTGTCTCCGACCAGAATCGTCTCTAAACTATTCCTCATGTGGTTTCCTGCCACCTCCAGCGTCTGAGGAGAGAGACCCAGACCGAGCCCATTCACAAATGTAAACATTCACTTCTTATCTAATCAGTAAAGTGTATAAAGACGTTCTCTGCTGATAGAAGAACGGTGCTTTCATGGCAGTCGGTTGATTGGAAGCAGACGAACGCTGATGTGTTTGCCTTTATATTATCTCCCGTGACAGAAAAGACCGAGTGTTGGATGAGAAATTTGTACAAAAAATAACAAACTACGAGAACTTTTGACACAAAACCAGACATTATTATCTCAAACAACCGCTCATTCTTTCTCACATTTCTGTGGAAGTGTCAGTCAGACTTTGCAAAAAGGCTGAATGTAGGATTTCAGAATCCAGAAAGGGGATGTTTCATGGAATATTTAGCTCTTTAAGGCAGCGTGTTGTCGGATTATAAAGTACATCCAGCCTCTTTTTACTGGGATTTCTTTATCTTGTGTCAACACAGAAGCATCTAGAGCTTTATAAAGATTTGATCAACTACCACATCTGCACTCTCATGTTTCCTGAAATCCAAAGATTTGATTAAAAAATTAGCCAAAGATACCCAGACTGATGTTTCAGCTTGTTAATTTCATCTATGCTGGCTCATCAAAGAGTCACAGATTTGTTCCTTTTCATGAACAGACGTTTGAGCATCACTCTGTTGGCTCATAGTTGGACAAAGGCAAGTTGGACTGCTGATTGTTTAACCTTGTTTTAAATGGAAAGTAGCTGCAAAAGCTTTGAGAAAACATCACTTCTCTTCTTATGTTTGAGAGGAAATGATGGGAACATTTGCATTTTTTCCAGCCGCCACACATTCCCAGAAAGTGTGTCAGAGAGATGCTGGGGTTTAGTGTTTCAGTATTTCAGGACACGCGATCTCGACGGAGGTCTTCGACAGCGCACACCTGCGTAACTCATCGCCTCGGCTTGTGCTTCCACCTCCGAGGGGAAAGCGTGACGCGTTGCCCACCTCCTTACAGATGTACTCTGGTGTGCAGAGTTCACCGCTGTAGCCAGGTTTCCTCTGCAGTTCAAGTCGGCCTCCTGCTGGGATTCATACATCACACACGTTTCCTACTTCGACCCTGCAGACTTTTTTCAAAGGCCCAATATATACACTCGCCATGAAACCATATGTAACACCTCTCCGTAGGCCACTTATCAAACCCTGCTATGTGTGCCTTCAAACCCAAACGTATCAGGCAGCCAGATCCACTTTCCAGGATATGAAACCGCAGAGACGAGGTGAAATAGCTGCACTGAACAATATGAGCTTCAGTCTGGCTGATAAGCTTATCTCTCCCACGTTTTCTGCCTCGCTAGTAAGTCGGGTAGTTAGTAGCTCAAATATACATATATATATAACAAGCAGTGCTGTAAAGATAAGCCTTGTTCCAATAACAGTGACAACAGCTCTGCTAACTGATTTCAAGAGAGGAATCAAATGCAGATTTTGCAGAAAAGGAAATTAAGAGTTTATAGCAGAAGTATTGACAGTTTTCTACTTTATTATGTTCACAACCACGTGCATTATCAGGTGCAATATTGGGTTCAGTATCATGTGCAATTATGTGTAACGTGTGTTATCTTTACATTCATTATCTGGTGCAATATAACTCAATATTTACAGCCATTACTAATTTGTCTGTGCTTACTTTGTAATTAAATAGTCCTACTTATCTTGTTATTCTATTATACAGTATTTCTTTGTATTTTACTCCTGAGACACTTTCTATATTTCACTTATTGGATGCTCCATTATTTCTATTTGCAGTCTGGCACAGTATCTCACCTCATAGGATATCGCACATCTAAAGTAACATGCACTTAATGTTACCTGCCTGATATTATTTGAGGAGATGAATGTGGCTTCAGTAACCCACCAGGGGATGCAGCCCACCTCCATCACTGACCTGCATATTTCACCTCTGCACACAAACATCTGTAACCTGCTTAAAAGCAATCACGGCCCCAAATGGCTCCAATATGTTCCTGCATGCACGCAGTCTCAACCTTCCTCAGGTCGACAATCGCCGGACTTATTCCCTCTCTCTGCACGGCTCGTAAATTTTCTGATCGCGTTGTTGAACAAGTCCAGTCAGGCAAAGGCTGTTTTTTCAAAAAAGCGCCTGACGAGACAAGAGCGGGGGCGAAGAGGGTCCGGTCCTCACGCAGGGGTTAATCCCAAACAAAAGTCTCTTTAAAATCCACAAAAGTTTTCATGATATATGCACAAGTGTTTTTCATGTTATTCGGGATCTAAATGTGAGATTTAATTATAAGTTTAAACTTTTTTTGCAACTTTTCTGCAGCTCTTTCATCATCATGCAAACTTTTACAGTGAGCAGAAACCAGCTCCTACCTGTGATATGGACATGTTCAGGTAGAGGAAGAGTCCCGTGGTGGATGCGATCTGCAGCACCACCACCACGATCACCACCATCGCCACCCACATCTTGGACGGCGCGTCCCGGCGCCGGGTCCCGCTCGGCCCCCCTCCGGCCGGGACGATCATGTAGCTGCTGGACTCGCTGCTCACCGACCTGAAGTAGTCCTGCGGCTGCTGGGCGCTCGGAGCGGCCATGGCGGCTCCAGACGCATGAGCAGAGCCCGAGACACGACGACGACCAGCAACTCCACACACCGGACCGAGAGAGAGTCAGGCCTCCATGGTGAGGAGGAGGAGGAGGAGGAGGAAGGAGGCCAGAGAGAGAGAGAGAGAGAGAGGAGCTGGAGTCACAGTGTGGATGTGTCCATGTCTGTTCAGAGAGGAGCTGCTGGAGCAGGCAACACTGGACTGAAGAGAGAGAGAGAGAGAGAGAGAGAGAGAGAGAGAGAGAGAGAAGAGGGGCAGGACTAACCTCCTCATCACCCTGGAGGAGCTGCTCCCTGTGTGTGTGTGTGTGTGTGTGTGTGTGTGTCTCACTCTCAGTCTCTCTCTCTCTCTCTCTCTCTCTCTCTCTCTCTCTCATCACCATCATCATCAATCTGTGTCCACTTTTAGATAAGATTTCCCTTTATCCGTCCCTCAGTTGGGAAATTCACCATTTCACTACTATCTATGCACCAGAATGATTTTGACATTTCCCACTCTATGTTGAAGGTTAAATCTTTCTCAATCTAATTCATGTCATGATGTTTTAGCTCTTCGCACAGTTTGGTTTTTATTGGACTGATTGACTCTGGTCCTGAGGCTCAGTTCCGGGATGAGCTGCCAGAGGGCGCTCTCTCTCTCTCTCTCTCTCTCTCTCTCTCTCTCTTTCTTCCTGTCACTGCAGGACTTCACAGCAAGCTGATGGAGCAGGTTGACAATAGTCATAGAAAAACTGCTCTACAGAACAGCAACAAGTCTGATATTGGATGAATTTACTAAAAAAAAAAAATTCTTATAGCTTTTATTTAGTTTTTTAGTCCTTAATAATAGTAAAGTTAACAAATATGGATTATGGACAAAACAAGCAATTTGAACAAAAATCATACAATTTATACAAACTATTAATAGATTCAATAATAGGCAGATTAATCAATAATGAAAATGATTTTTTTTTACACAATTTGACATCAGAAAATCTCCTTTATCATCCGACCTCCGACCTGTCGTCTCCAGTGTTTGTGTCTGTTGTCCATTTTACAGCTTTACACTGAGAGCAAATATTTGTCCAACGCCCTCCAGTTTATCGCTGTGAAACGAGTGCGGCCATGAGTAAATATCTGAGCTGCAGACTGCTGACCTCATTGTTCGTCGAGATGAGTCCAACATCCAGCTTTTACTGCTGACTGTAAAGTCTCATCTCGTGTCTCTGGAAGCAGAACTGAGATGTAAATCACGTTTTCCCAGTCAGACATCGTGTTTACACTTTAAACCAATGGTTCCCAAACTGTATATTATTAGATTATTTGCTCATTCTCAATCACTCAGAATCAAAGCAAACAGGTGCAGATTTACACATAAACATTTACGAGGCTGGATATCTGTCTTCCACGAGCAGCTCGTTGGTCGACTCAGATTCAGACTCGACTGTTTATCAGAGCTCCTGAAAAAGTCCCGAGCTGGAAAACGTTATAAAACACAGTTCATGTAAATATCACAGATTGTTTTTAATGTGGTGAAACATTATTAAAAGCACATAATGAATCACCCAGTTGGGAGCCGCTGCTCCAAACAACAGCCTCTCCTTTGTTTCCTTTCCATCGCCACAAATGGCCGGGAGGCGGGCGGTCGGTGCCCGGCGGCCACAGCTGTTCATCGAGACAGGGGGCGGATGAGTCTGGGTCAGTGCTGGTCCAACAGCTGGACTTCTCTCCTGGTCAGACTCTGGTTAAAAAGGACCAGGTTGAAGCCAAATCAAGAGTGAGAAAATCAAAAATGGAGGCCAGTTCAGCACCAACACGGCCCCTTTTCGTCTTGTGCTATTCAGACTAAGTGACACTTTTCTGGTGTAAAACCTCCTGGCGTCCTGATCTGAGAGCGTTTCCTGAACTGAAGCCCACTTGCTCTGAGAATCTCAAGCACTTTTTTGATCCATGAGAGCTGTTGTCGAATCCAGGTGTTGTCTAGAAAAATGGTCCCAAGTGGAGTTCTCCACGAGCAAACGCTCCACGAACTCCTCCGGGGGCCTCCACCAGATGTGGGACTGGACGTGGACTCGTAGTTTCAGTGCAAATCTTTGTGGGTAGGAAGCAGATGCCGTGGTCTGCAGGTGAGCCGGGACAACGTTTATTTAATGAAAGAAGGGTCAAACACTTTCCACATCCACAAGAACAACTGTTATAGGAGCTGATGTTGTTTTGAGTTTGAAGTCGACCTTGAGGGTAAATTCTGCCTCAACACTGGAGGGTGTCTTTGTCTGAATGTATCTCAACAAGGGTCAGAAGTTTGACCCCTGAAACAGCACAGATCCCAGTGAGATCTGCAAAGAAGCAAGTGATCCTGTTTGCTGAGACCACCTACTGTTCCCAGGTTAAAACCCTTTAGATGTTTTGTTGATTTGCTCGATCAGTCAGTTTGGATTCACAGTGTTTTTTGTTCTGAATTGTAAGAAGTTGGTTGCTCTCCTGACTCATCAGCGCCACCATTAGATCAAAATTTTACTTTGTCCAGTGTTTGTTGGGACCAAGTGCCTGCAGAACTAATGATGTTCTCATTTGTACCTTTAATGTAGTGATATTTATTATTCAATTCAATCATTTATTAACATCATTAATTAGCAAACGTTAGCATGCTAACACAGAAAACCTGATGCTTTAGCTCTGTGACTCGTCTTTAACCGTAAACCACGATGGGCCTCAGACTCATTTCCAGTTCACTTTGCAAAAATGAAACTGACAGAGCTTTTACTGCACATTCACAAATCTCGCAGCCACTTTGTTTGACACTTTGTCGAACATAAACACACGTAAATTCATCCTTCCTAACTATCAGAGGCCGAGGTGGGAAAATAAAGCTCGGCCTCTCGTGGCTCGTTTCTTTAACGGCGTTACAGAGAAGGTTGAGCCTGATCCCACCTCTCTCAGATTTATGAAGTTAAAGCCAGTAGCTAATGGTAGCCTCATAAAACAGACTGATAGCTGCACTCAGCAGCCTCAGCGCTGCTCCCGCTGGCACCTCCACAGACCGAGGCCGAGGATGGATAGGTGTCAGATCCAGGTCAGACCGGTTCCACATGTTTGTTGTTCAGCTTCTCCCAGAAACTATTTTAATATGTAAGAAACTTCACTCCATCACTCCTGCTTCTGTTCTTCCCTTCAGAGCTGGACGCCGCAGTGGAACAGTTATTGGTTTAGCACGTTGCTAAAGGGAACTTCAGTGCCATTAAAACGATGGACACCAGTTTGTCCTCTAGTTACAGGTCGATCTCAAGCGGCAACCTCCGCCGCTGAAAAATGAAGCCAATGCGGAAGTGCAAAAAAGCTGCAGTTCCTCGAATAACCACTAGAGCAGGCCGCAGAAGGGAGTCAATTACATTTGAGCCCCATGTTAAAATGTCCGATTTTACCACAGAAAAAAACATATTTACAGCCTGGTTCAAAACATGGCTCTAGTCTCATAAGCTGTTTTTTATTTTATAAGGCGTTCGTTTAAAATATACAGCATACGTAATTATGCACAATTCATAGCTGTCAATCTAAGTGGCGCCACTTTGATTGACAACTAGCCACTGACGATCTAAAGGGCGTCACCCCGGCTAATTCTAGTCACTGAGTTTGGGAAAGAGATCGTCGTGGGGTTAGCCGGCTAGCAACGATATTTAGCATTTAACCTAGCTGGTTAGCCGTAGCTAGTTTGATTATTTTGAATAAAGCGGCTTTTTTTCAGCCAATAGCGTTCATTCGACCCGCCTCAGCTCCGCCCTCGCTCCACCTCTTTGTCCATATTTGGAGTAACCGGAGGTAGGCTACCAAGATGGCTGCGCACTACGATTTGCTTCATTTTTGCTCTTCAGAAACCTATGGGTGACGTCACGGACACAACGTCCATATTTTATACAGTCTATGGTCGATCTCTGCTGCTCCCAGATCAGACCAACGTTCTGAGGTTCAGTTTTTAACAATCAGTTTAATGTGACCCGACGCTGTTTGAACTGACTGACGGGGTCGATCGAAAACGTATCTGGAAAAGCACGTGGAAACAAAATGCTACAGACCGTTTCCAGTGTTTTACCCCCGGACCGGAGCCTTTGTGCTTCGTGTGCAGAATGAAGCCCATCCACAGATCTGAGCTGCGGAGCCTGGCACAGCGCTGAGGCGCAGTCAAACAAGATCAAGTGGAGTGAAAAATGCAGCGGCGAAGTGAGGAAACCAGGCGCCAGAGCTGCAGTGTTACAAGAAATCCTTCAAGCCTCCAGTGGAAGATTGTGAAAGTCCTGCAGTTCAAATGTGACTTTGATACAAATACATTACAATGAAAGGGCCTAAGTTGCTCTCAGCTCTAACATCTGAAAAGGAAGAAAGGATCCTTTTATCTTGATACAGCTTTTTAGCTAATTTCAACAATTTTTTAAAGCAGATTAAGAGCCAATTTTCTCCAGAGTTAGTTGAGACAAAAATAGAGATAGAAGGAAAGTAAATAGTAAATAACCAATCACTTGTCAACAAGTAAAATATGTTAGTGTAGTTGTTACAGTTTGTTTACCCCAAACCATTAACGCTGCTTTAAATGTGAAAATGTACATGTATGTAATGTATGTTTTGTTATAATTGACTTAACTTTTCATAACATTTCATAGAAAAACCTTTTTCATCAAATTAATTGCCAACTTCATATGTCAGATTAAGACCTGAAAATATGAAAGTAAATCTGGTTTAAGGTTGTATTTATGCACCACAGTTGAGTAAAAGCACCTTTTAAAATAACTCCTGACTGGTACAAACTGATGTATGTTTTTTAGAGGACGTGTAATTGGTGTATTTTAAGTCCTCCCCAAATACTTCTAATGGTGATGTATGGAGTTAATGTAGATTTACTCTTCACACCTGGTGGATAAGTGCTGTGTCACTTACAGGGTGGACACACTGAGTTTAGCTGGGTTTATCCTCCGGCACAGCAGACACAGAGATGAAGCACTTCCCATTTGTTTCCATTACAGTCTGAAGAGAACTCCTGCCATACATCCTCCGTGTGTCGCCTCAGCCTGTTTCTGGCAGCCGGCCGCCTGACAACACAACGAGCGATCCTCCAGATGTGTTAGCGTCCCCTCGGACGCCACAGCTGTCCGCCCAGTTTATCTGTGTGCACGTGTGCGGTGGCGTGCACGAGTGTGTCAGTACGTTCCCGCGGTGAGAAAACACAATGGTGATCAGCAGTTGGAGTTAAAAAGTTCAGGCCGAGCATTCCGTGACATATTATGTATCAGACCCGCGGGACGATCGCACGCCGCCGCCAACTCAACGTGTGTGTGTTGTGCTCATGCTTGGCTCAGATTAACAGCTCAGGTTTGCAGCGTTTAGCTCCAGAAGGGCTTTTTAAAAACAGCATCTTTATCTGTAAAAACAATGAAATGTTGTCAAGGCCAATACAGTCGATCCAAGGATGGGCACATTCCTTCTGGACTCTGTAACATGAACGCTGCAGAGGATTAAGTCATTGCTGATGTGATAAGTTTCCACAGTTGTAAAATCTCTATCTCTGAGTTTTATAAACCCCAGCGATGTGTTTTTGTGTCTGAGACGCCTTCAAACCCAAAGAGCTTAGTTTGTTATCATACTGTGAACCACAACACAAATTACATCTGAGGCTGATGTGAGTGTCATTAGATTTACAGGTATTCAGTTCAAAGTATTGGACTAGTAAAATATCAGATTTGCCTCTGGATGAAAAGTGAAGACTAAAGTTATTATTGCAAATCATCAGTGTTGGGAAAGTTCACTTTCTATATGAACTAGTTCAAAGTTCAGTTCAAACCTTTTAAAATGAACTAGTTCAGTTCATCGTTCATAATTCAAAATTGTGAACTAAAGTTCATGCTTCCCCAAAATGAACTATTTCGTTCTTTTTTAGTTCTTTTTTTTTTTTTTTTTTTTACGTTGCCACGAGCTACAAGCTAATTCCCGACTGTATGGGAATTAGTTTCTCAGTAAACGCATCCTCCTTCCTTGCACACATGTGAATTGTGACGAGACTGACGACCGCTGATGACGAAGTTGGTCGAGCGACAGGCAGGACTTGCGGTTGCCAGATCGGGTGGTTATCCGCGACATTTTAATGGTCGTTTACCATGTGTTTTTACTGTTTTAGCTTGGTTTTTCGCCGAGGGCTCTTGAAATCTGGCACGAACGTAATCTGAACGAAATCAGAGTGCCGTTCAAGAAACAGCAGAATGAGTGCGTTCACAATTTAACGTTCATCGAGCAAAAATGAACGGGACGTTCACGTTCACCCAAAACATGAGTTAGTTCATGAATGAACGTTCTTTGAACGCGTTCGGGTACAACACTGCAAATCATGAATGTCTGCATCAAATTTTGTGCCAATCAACCCAACACTTGTTTAGACATTTCTCTTAAAACCACAATGTGAACCTCATGTTGATGCTAGAGGAAAAGTTTTAGGGTCACCGAAGCCAACAGCATTCATCCTCTCGGGGCCACAAATGAACAGTTTCACAATCCATCCGACAGGTTTTGAGTCATTTCAGTGTCGACCCTGGTCTTAAATCTAAATTTGAATCTACATCCTATTTCTAAATGGAACGGAGCCTTTATGTGTGTCATTAGTTGAAGCCAACGATAACATGCACTCCTGTTAATGTGCACCCACTGACTCTCTCCCACTCACCACATCTGTGCTGCGAAGACAAACAGCTCTGTGTTGTTGTCAGATCAGTTTGTGTGCAAAGTCTAAAAAAGTGTGTGTGTTTATGTGTGTGTGCAACAACAGATGACGAAGAACAATCCAACTCTTTATTCTTCAAATGTTCACTCGAAGAGAAGTTTTTAATTTGACTGCAGGATCACATCAGAGCGCTCTCCTCTTCCAGATCTGACATCAGTTAGTAAGTGAGTGGTAAAATTAGTTCTCTTTGAGCCAGAACACAACTTCTGCTCAGATCCCAGCATTCAGCTCGATCCAGGGGATGAATGAATCACACTGAATCAATAAAGGTTCTGAAGCTGATGATGAGGGGAAAGAGCTGAATCACTTCCCAACGCTGCCCTCGATTATGAAGCGGTGCATCAGGATTCATCAAGAGTTCACAATGCAGTTTTATCCTTTGTCATGGATTGTGCATAAAAGTTGGTGATTATGCTTAAATGTATGTGACAAGTGTTTCAGCCCATAATGGAAAAAGAAAAGCTCACTTAATAACAATCTTTATTAATGTCATTAAAAATGCACCATGACAAATAAAGCTTCAACAATCTGACAGGTAAATTTACAGCAGAACAAATCCAGCTGTTGTCAGGTGAACTCAGGTTAACCTCCCTGACCTCATGCTGAACATACTGTACTGTCGCCATCTAAAGGACGATCATGGTTACTGCAGCTGGACCCCACTCAAAATTGCATTGAAAACCTTTAGAGTCTTTCTGCCACTGTACTATTTATCCATCATGGACTAAAACCTTGACCTCAGATTCATCATCCAGCACCGAAAATCTACAGCTGCCAGCCTACATGTGAGTGCCACAGTGTTTTTTTAACAATGGGTCAGCCATCTTTTTGTTGGATCTCTGGTCAGTTTGCGCAATAAATAAGTGATATTTCGCAATTATACTCTTCATCTGGATGAGCTTTAACTGGACTTTACTGAGTAATAAATCCTGTCCAAAAACCTACTTCAGATTATAGGACAATATTATTGCCGTAAACCACATGTCCATGAAAATGTCAGGCGCTGGCAGTCAGCCTGGAGGCGGCGTGGGGGTGGATATCAATATCTTTGTTATCTTGTGTGTGTGTCTGTTTTTACATGCTGATCATCACAAATATGATCCCACAAATCACATTAAAACTAGACAGGCATTTCATCGAGGGACGAGCTGATGATGGTTTCGGCCAGTCGTTGGGCCAGTAGATGAAGGCCGCTATCGTCGGCCATCTGCTCCCTGTTTCTGGCGCTCAAGACCCAGTCGATGATATCACACGAGAGAGCCTCTGCGAAAACCTCCATCTTGGCTCCGCAGTGAGGCCCCACTTCAAAATAGTCCCTCACCAAATCATCTGTGGGCAGCGAGTGCATCAGATGCTCCATGAGCTCCAGGCGGGGGTCAGCGGCGCCGTCCGAGTCGTCCTCTTTGTCCTTCGGGGTTGGCGGTGGAGGTGAAGGCAGGAAAACCTTCGCCAAGCCTCCTTTTAGCTTCCTGGCGAAACTGTGTCGGCTCCTCTCGAGCTCTGGGAGGAGGGGCGTGGTTGGGGGGGCGTCGGGGTAGTCGAGGGATCCCATGACGGGGAGTCCCGACTGGGAGAGAGGTGGGTGGCAGAGCTGGGGGTCTTTGGAAGCCTGGATTTCTTTGCCTGGATCCACGTCTGTGTCCATGTCCAAAAGCTCTCTTTGACTTTCAGACTGATCCATAAAAGCCAGATTTGTAGCTTGTCCATCCGTCTTTACCCCAGTTGAGCTCTGGTAACCTTCGAATTGATCCTCTGTGATTCGACCTCCACACACCTCCCTCAGAGCGACCTCAACCACCGCTGAGGCTAACCTGTCAGCTAGCATCTCCTGGTTCTGATTAATCCTGGACACCCCGAAGTCCACCTCCGGTTCCACCATTTCCATTTGGCTTATAAAAGACTGGATAATGTTCTCGGTCATACTTTCGGCAAACTTCTCAAAACGCCATTGTTCGGATGGCTCCTCCTGAGGCCTTCAGAAATGCCAGGGTTTTCTGGAGCGGGCCCTGACCCCCTTGGATCTGCGCTCAGTGCCTGCATCAGATCCTGTGAGGATAAAAGCAATAATCTTAGTCGAAGTGAAGGAAATGTTGTTTTTCCTGGAGTCGTATTCTTACATTAAGAACAAGTAAAGGCCAGAAAAAGACACGAGCACAGTCCAAATATGGATTCATGCGCTGCCTCGTTCCTATAGTTAGTTCATTTTTGTATTTTTATTAGAGTCTCAGTTGCCAACATGTTAAGTGAAAGCCAGGCAGGACATGAATAGTTCCCCTAAATGGTGCAGCATTTCCCTTTTAGCCTCTGCTCTACAAATATTTCTACATTCCTCGCCTGTTTCAGATTAGAGGCGAAATACGTAAGCTACAATTTTAAGACTGTTATACTGTATTTAACAGCGAAAGACAAGGTCGTCGGCACTGATGTGAAAACAAGAGGAAGAAAATGCAGAAAGAACAAAAAGTCCCCGCTGAAGCCTCGGAGGGAAAGTGAGATTGAGACCTCGACCACAGCCTGTCACCATATGAGCTGTCAGCCCGCCAGGACGTGACAAGCAGGAAGTTCACTTCGGTATAAGATCAGACCAAAAAAAAGAAAAACTGTGTTGGCGTCCACAGCGGCAACCTGACGTTCCTTTAAGAACAGTCTGTCCACATGTGCCGTTCATACAGATCGAGCTCTGTTTGATAATTAAAAGAAAGATAAATGGAGCAAAGCAAGTGTCAACATGAAAATTAATATGCTGCTAATCACTGAGAGCAGACATCTGCATCGATTTCACTCCAACGGAAAAAACTTTAACAAACACATGAGTGTTTGAAAGGGTCTTTGTGTGGTGAAGCTTAACACAGAAAACACTGAGTCTGCTGGTTCAACACGTTCTTTATATTAAACATCTCTGAATCTCAAACAGTCTCACAAAGTTCAGTTGATATGTTTTTAACTGCTCTTTTAGTCTCATGGACGAACTGTTTGACTTCGCTCTAGGTTTCTTTAAAGCTTTTCCAAAGACGCTCTTTTCCTCTAAAGGAGCAGTTCAACATTTTTGGAAATTTAGTTTTTCACTTTCTGGCTGAGAATTTGATGAAACGATTGAAATGGTCTCTTGATTGTTTTTAGAGAATCTGGACATGTTTTCAAGCTCCACAGCAAAGAACCTTTTCTGAGGCCATAAGTACATTTCTTTATAGTACTTGTTTTTCAGTTATTGGCTTGGCTGTATTTTAGATTGTGTTCTGACTGTAAAACTAGAGAAGCAGATGAGCGAGACTATGAGAAAGTCAATGAAAGTGAACTTAACTCCGGTAACAACTTCCTTCTCTTCTTCTTTGGTTCTCATACAACTACTGTAAAAAGGACTTGAAACTGCATTTTATAGCCATCTTGCAACCAAAGTAACAGTTTAGTTTGAGCCTAAATACAAATATTACTCACACCAAGTTCAAATCAAATCTAATAAATCGTTCCCCATGTGTTAACACTGTCTTTCCAAACACACACACACCCTCCTGCAGCCGAAGCCAACGACACTGTGAGCGACACACAGAGGTAACCTCAGCGAACGATTGGTGCGAGTTCAAAATGGACAGAGAGACTTCCAAAGAGAAGGACAAGATAATGAAGCGCAGATGTGCAACAAATTACATCTGAAACAAAGAATGTTTTCCCTCGACGATCCAGCTTTGACGTCCTGATGGGCAGAGTCGTGTTTATGAGGATGCTTCCTCACTACTTCTCTCCTGTCTAAATAAAGTCTGTTGATTATGGCGGCACCGAATGGTTTGATCTCATTCAGGCACCTCGTCGTCCATCTAACATCCAGATAAAGTTTCTCTGTCAGGAAACAGCACACAGGCCAAATATCGTTGGACATGCAAGGCCTCACTTGATCTCAGTTTTCACATTATATCGTCTTTTGTTTTCTATTTTGCAAAAATTGAGTTGACATTTGTTAAAGCTGTCCAGATAAGACCAAAGATTTTACTCTACAAAGCAGATACAACTATATAAAAGTTTCCTGATTAAAAAGAAGCAAATAAAGTTGTGTTTTAAGATTCATGACGTTTGGTGGATCAACAGGATAACGTTTGATTTATTGTAATAACCAGACGCAGAAGGAATTCTGAAGGCCAATTCGATGAGATTGAGGCCAAACGTTACGTAAGTGCATCACAAAAATATGAAAGCAAGCTACAGGCAACATCAGGCACAACTGCAGAGCAACCTACCAGTCAAAGATGAGGGCGACGGTTCGCTGTTTGTGTCTCTGGTGTGAATGACTTTACACGGAAATGGTTTGACAAGTGAGCAAGTTTCACTCACTTCCTCTGTGTGTGTGTGTGTGTGTGTGTGTGTGTGTGTGTGTGAGAGAGAGAGAGAGAGAGAGAGAGGAAGACAGACAGAAGCAGTTAAGCATATATGTCAATGCAGATAGGTAAAAAATTTGAAGAGAAGAAGAAGAGGAGGATGAGATGGAGGTAAAGCATCTCAACTTTGGACCAGCACTTTGGCCAAATAGACTTTTTAACATAGTTCTTTTATGGTTTTACTCCAGTTTGGTTCACAACAGCCAGAAAGTTTCAGTGATGGAGGCAGTACTCAGATACTGTACTTTAGTAAAAGTACTGAAAATAAAAATAGTCTACTACAATTAAAAGTCCTTAAAATGCTAAATTAAAGACAGTTTTTTTTAATTAGTTTTTTTTACTTAAAAAAGTAAAAATAATGAATTGAATAATTGAATTGAAGCAGCGGATCATCACATCTGAGAAGCTGGAATCAGGAAATGTGTCTGAATGAAAAATGACTTTATCGTTTTTCAAAATGGCTGCCAATTAATTTTCCATCAAGTGATTCATAAAATAATCACTTTAAACTCGTTCAGCACTCTTGTAAATGAACTCATTCACTGAACAACATTTCCCACAATCCCTCAAACGGATGTTGTTTTCTGTGATTCATTACTCCCGTGGCCCTGAATTAGAGTACAAACCCCACCCACACAGATTCTCAGCAGCTTCATCCAAATCCTCCGAATTATAAAACTATTCGTCCCAGCTCTGACGGAGCGATCTGAATAAACTGCTCTCATACTCAGGCTCTGTGTTTTGGACGAGGCCGGCGGGGAGGGGAGATGATATCTCTCTGCAGGCTTCATTAGACGCCACATCGCATGAACTGCAGGCCTTAAAGCTGCGTCACAGTATCCTGTTCAAATGAAGCCAACGTGGGGTGAATGTTGAAATGGCCCGGGCCCAGGGACTTTTTTTTTTGGGGTCAAACCTGCTCGTTTTGAAAAGCACGGACAGAGACAGACTTAATAGAGGGCGTTGTCAGAGATATTTCACTCTCTTAACAAGACTGAGATACACTTTATGGCATCGATCCCCTCATTCAGACACGAAGCAGAGATGACCCTCCCAAGCTGATGGCAGCTGGATGGACGTTAGCTGCCAGCTTCCCCCGGTGTCCGTCCCACATCTGCCCTTTGGGTGATTTTACGGGCCTCTATTATCCAAACTGTTACTGCAGTAACTCTGTGTTGTGGGTCCCAGCAGGCCGGCTGAGCGCTTTCAGCTCCGGCTCAGGAAATACTTATCTGTGTGTCAGTGAGCTTATTGCACAACATGATCATTTAAATAGATTTTAAGGGTCATTACAGTATTGTGCGACTGCCTGAAGGGAAATCGTGGCCTGCATTACACAAGCGGGTTGAAAAACTAAATCCTTAAAGATGGAAATATTCAGTCTGATTTACAGTCTGGAATTCTCTAAAAGGTTTTATGCCACATTCACATTATCTTATTTATCATAATGGATGTTAACTGGGGAAACAGCTGATGGCAAATTATCAGTGGAAACTTCTTCCTGACTGCGACTCGTCAATAAAACCAGAGACCCCCACCGACACCGAGTCTACCAGACACTCTTCACATGCTCCATTAACATTAAGTGTGCACACCTGAAACAAATTCGTGAACTCATACCTCTTTGAACATTTCCTCCATGTTGCAATTACTCTTTAAACACAAAACACCTGCACCTTTCTGCACAGAACTGTACATTTAAATAATGGTCATATTACACACATTGCTTTTTAATGTTTCTATAAATCGCTTGCATCATTGAGTCAGGCCCAAACCAATGCAATCAAATTGATCAGAGACTCTGGCTGGTTCTAGTTTTCTAAATTTGTGCATTTATGATTGCAACTTTAACCTCACTGCTGCAAATTTGCATATTCATACTTGCAGGCTGGACATTTAGATGGAGGAAGGGCTAAGTTTGAATAGTGTGTTTGCAAACAGTAACGACATTTCCTGCACATTCCACCTTTAAAACGAGCAAAGCACGAGGGAAACATCAATAACATCAGCAACGTTTAAAACTGCTGCTGCACGTTGGGGATGTTTGAATAGTTTACACGCTCCGCCTCCGGGGTTCGCTGGATTAGTCTGAAGAAAGGAGGTGGGCGGAAGTCATTTTGAAACTCAGCTTAAAATAGATTTCGCTTAAATAAATAAAACGCTCACTTAATTACAGAGTACAACAACATAAAATGTAACATGATAACCTTTTAATATATACTCACTCATTTTTTTCTTTTTGGTTATGAATAGTTTCAGTTTAGATAAACCGGGCGGTGCCGTTACGGTGAAACCAGCGCTCCCTAGCAACGGCATCCCTAGCGACCTTCTCATTGGTCCATCGGCTCAAATTCCAGCCAATGACGGCGCGGCGCAGCAGATTTGGATCCGCAGCTGAGGCGCTTTTGTTTGAGCTTGTAGTCTGTGAAGCGACTGAAAACCGGACAATTTACATCAATTAAATCAGCTTCTCCTCCCTGAACTGAGCGACTGAGTCAAACCAGAAGAGATTATAACACACGGTAAGATAAAACAACACTTTGGGCCATTTTCAGCTTGATATTTTAAGTATTTTTTCTGCTGCTATTTACATCCGGTTACCTCCAGCTAGCTTAAACCGTTTTAGCATCACTGCAACACGCGTTTGTTTATAGACACATTTCACCATTAAAACCGTATTTTCTGTCTGTCTTTGCAGATCACGTGCAGAGCTTGTGTCTGGAGGATAAACATGCCTGTTTCGAGGGGAAAGAAACCCACAGTCACTGCTGTGAGCAAGATACCAAAACTGACTGCAACAACATCTGAGAACCAGGTAAAAAACAGTGGTGAAGTCTCGGGGTGGGAAACCAAAACCAAAAGGCAGAACTGGATTTCTGTTATGCTGCTTTCTTATTCTTCTTCAATTCTTGCATCAGATTTGTATCATGTAACCTTTCCTTATGTGAGAGTCTCTGCTGCTGATCCTAGGTTTAATATCTAAATTTTTTTTTAAAATATCAAGACCCAAAATCTTACAGTTCAGTTTGTTTACAGATTCACTTGGTTCTCAGGTTCACTCAATTTACACACTGCGTAAAAGCAATAAAACCTGCAACACACAAAAACACACAACCTCTGACTTAGAGAAAATGAATTTAATTTCTTTTCTCTGGCACACTTTACTTTTTTTATTTTCTTCCACATGACTCAAATTTACCAATTTATTCATGGGAATAAAATGAGAATGTATAACCAAATAAATGCATATATTCATTACAAATATAAGTTCAATAGAGAAGTTATAATTTAAAGCTGTATCTCGAAAACACACAAATTGTATCATGTCTCTTGCAATTCAACTGGATGCTACTCATGCTAGCTGACTTTAGGTCGGTAGGTGTCTGATTTGTGAATTGTGTTTTCAGTTTTCCTGTGTTTGTGTTGCAGGATGAAGGCCTGCAGGTGAAGAGGTCCTCCTCCCCTCCTCATGGAGCCCCGAAGAAGAGGACTGCCTTTATTGACATCACTAATGTAAGTCTTGTCTCAGGGTTGTGGAAGGTGCAAGATTGAACAGCACTGAAATTCAGAGTCAAAGCCAAGATAACACACTAGATGAAGCAGTTGGATTCAAAGAAGGAGGCATTTTATCCACAGTAGATGAAAAGTCTCCTTTTATTCGCTAAAACCAGCCAACAAAGATTTTCAGGTTGTCAGTAACTGCTCATGTTAACATCACTCCCTGCTTGGTTATTACAGCTTCATGTTCTCTGGCTTTATGATAATGGTTTCTCCTGATTGGGAATGTTTGATAATTCTCATTTACGACTTGATGCCTGCAGCACTGGTTTCATTATAGTCAGTTACACAACAGCTGCCTGGTGTTTCGACAGCATTCGTCAGCCTGGTGCACATATTGCCACCATTTCAGTAAAATTGGCTTCCTGGCTACTTTTCATAGTTGCTGTGGTATTTGTGATGACATCATTGTCTGTGGATAATTGAGATTCCTCACATTAATTTTGAGTCTGTAAAATGAGGAAACTGAAGAGGAACATTTCCACAACATGTGTGCATCACGGTGCATGAGCAGAAAGGATCCTTTGGTTTGTGAGACATTAATAACCATGTTCCACCTGACTGTCCCTTTTTTATATAATACACATGTGTCTCGATAAAGAACACAATTAGTTTCCCAAAACAAATTCTTGAAATGTAGAAAAATGTCTGATTGTTTAAAAAAGTTTGCCCTGATGTTTTCCCAGAACACAGTAGCTTGAAAGATGGTTTTGAAATTTCGACAGAGGACCTGGAGAGTGTGTTACATAAAAGTGTTGTTTTCAGATCCGTCAGATGCTGCAGAGCTCCTGTGTAATATCCAGTTCTGACAAATATGCTCTGGTCATAAATCCTCCAGGTGTGAGTTATTATCTGGGCGTCAGACCATCAGGCTGTGTTTCACTGGCTGAATACTGAATGAACCCTGTTGAGTCTGGATGTTGTTTTGTCTTGACGACAGGCTGTCGGTCTCTGTCTGTCAGATTGTCGGCCCGACGGCGACAGCGTCTTCGCCACAGTAAGTTGGGTAGTGTAACACTTTGGTGATGGTCACTGAGTGAGGCAGTGAGAGGAGCTCTGTGTTGAACCAGGGCCTGGATTTAATACATCAGAAATACTTGTGTAATACCATATTATACAAAACAGCACTTGTGTATGTAGAGCGCTGAACCAAACTAGGTGATGATTTAGGAAAATTTAAAGCCTTCGACTGACACACAGTTTGAGTGACACGCTGCATGTTCGTGGTTTGGCGTGAAGGTGTAGTTGGACTGGCAGTAGTTCTCCACTGTGTGTGAGTGTGTGTTCTGTTACCTCACCTGGGTGTGAAACGAGCTCCATGTTGGTTTGTTCACCACACGATCGCCAAAGCTGTGAAAGCAACAAGGTGGCAGGAGGGTTGAATCTGCCAAAACTTTATTATTCCAGCTCTTGGACACAAGTTGGCTTTCTGATTTTTCACATTAACTACTAAGTGTTTGTACTTGGGATGAAGGAGATGAGTGAACAAGGGGGTGATTTCAGTTAGTTTGTGATTGAAAAACCTAATAATCAGTTTGTCTCGATGCACAGGCTCATAAGGTTCAGATCAGCCTTCCAGGCAGGAAGAAGGAAACAGCGAAGAAGCAGGCGAAGAAAACAAGCACCACCTCAGTGCCGAAGAAGAATCAAGCCAACCTGAAAACGTAATAAAACCTTTTTTTTTAATTTTCGCTGTTTTCCCCTCGACTTCAGTTCTTCCTCATGTTCTCTCCTCAGTCTCTAATCTGCAGCCGCTCTCCTTCTCCAGGTCTTCATCTGTGAGCTCAGAGAGAGAGAAGAGTGATGCAGAGGAGGAGAGGGAAGAGGAGGTGCAGAAAGATGAAGAGCTGGTGGCATCTGCGCCCCCTGCTGCCCGTGAGGTGCCAGCACACCTTCGGAAACAAGCAGTAAGGAGAATCATCCACCGTCACATCAGCTTCTGGCCTGAACACGTGTGTTTTCCTCCTCTTTACTCGTCTTCCCTCCATCCCTGCAGATCCCAGTGGAGTTTGACATCGACTCTGAGAACTCTGAGGACTATTACATGTGTCCGGAGTACGCCAAGGACATCTTCGACTACCTGAAGCAGAGAGAGGTGAGGCCAATTCTAAGAGGAGTCTGAACTGAAAAAAGTACTTTTAGAGTCAATGTTTTTAATCTGCCTTCATCTCATCTCTGCTCTGTTTCATTGTGTGCAGGAAAAGTTCGTCCTGTGTAACTACATGTCCAAGCAGCCCAGCCTCAACGCAGAGATGAGGGCGATCCTGGTCGACTGGCTGGTGGAAGTGCAGGTGAGTTTCAGACCTTGATGATCCTCACTGTCAGACAGAGCTTCAAAGAGCAGTTTGAGGGCTCAGACCTGTTTCAGAAGGTTGGATGAGGCTTGTTTCAGAAGGTTGGATGAGGCTCGTTTCAGAAGGTTGGATGTATTTCAGAAGGTTGGATGAGGCTCGTTTCAGAAGGTTGGATGAGGTTTAGGTTAGTGTCGCTGTGGGACCTCACAAGTAGAGAACTAGAACTGTGTGTGTGTGTGCCTTTGTGTTAATAAGAGATGTGAAGGGTGTAAAGTAGGTGAGAGATATTTAAAGTAATTGCTGATTAAACTCCAGGGGGCTCGAATAACTGTAAAATTTGAAGTGTGTAATTACAAAAATCAAAAGGAGTCTGAAGCTTCTGCTCAGCTGGATGTCAGAAACTAAATGACAGGAAGCCCAGGTTTCCTGCTCTCGTCTGTTTGAGCCGCACGCTGACGGGGTTCTGCTTTGTGTGTGTGTGCAGGAGAACTTCGAACTGTACCACGAGACCCTGTACCTGGCTGTGAAGATGACGGACCACTACCTGTCGCTGACCCCGGTGCACAGGGAGATGCTGCAGCTCATCGGCTCCACTGCCATGCTCATCGCCTCCAAGTTCGAGGTGAGGACGCGCAGCCAATCAGATTTAGTTCAGGCTCATCTAACATACTAGATCCAAAGAATGATGAAAGAAAAAGCTCAGCTGTGATCACGTTTCGCTCTGATGACCCTGCAGGAGCGCAGCCCGCCTTGTGTCGACGACTTCCTGTACATTTGCGACGGCGCCTACAAGAGGGAGGAGCTCATCTCCACGGAGGCGAGCATCCTGCAGACGCTGTCCTTCGACATCAACATCCCCATCCCCTACCGCTTCCTCAGACGCTATGCCAAGGTGTGTGTGTGTGTGCCGTCTGTAGTTTGACTCGGGCGTCGCAGTGTGTGTCTGACGTCTGACGACTGTTTGCTGTGTTGTCTGCAGTGTGTGAGCGCCGGGATGGACACGCTGACTCTGGCCCGCTACTACTGCGAGCTGAGTCTGATGGAGATGGAGCTGGTGTCGGAGAGGGGCTCGCTGCTGGCCTCAGCCTGCCTGCTGATGGCACTGGTCAACAAAGACCTGGGAGGATGGGTGGGTTCAACACACACACACACACACACACACACACACACACACACACACACACACACACACTCTCTCACTCTCACTCTCACTCTCTGTTTCTCTCTCTCTCTCTCTCTTTCTTTCTCTCTGTCTCTCCCTCTCTCTGTCTCTCTCTCTCTCTCTCTCTCTCTCTCTCTCTCTCTCTCTCTCTCTGGTTCCAGCCTCCCAGCTCTCTGTTTATCTCTTGTTTGCCAGAGTTCGGGTCATTTTTGTCTTTTAGTACCAGATATTTTTGGCTGGCTACATCTGTTTTTTGATGTCCAAATTACTGCCTCTGTCAAATGTCAGTGAGCACTCTGCCTTAATGGAGCTGACTCCAGAACAGAGGGTTTTGATGTCGGCCAGGTGTTTGTCTTTAAGTCTCTCCCTCCGACTGAGAATCATGCGCCGCAGTTGTGTAACAGGGCTGTTTTTGGTAAACAAAGAACTTTATTATGGCTGTCTAAAACCAAATGTTTGTGTGTTCTAATTTACCGAGTGCGTGCAGTTATTTCAGTGTGGCAGAAACACAAACCCGAGGCACTACAGTCTCTGGGACTGTGTCATTTATAAAAAGGCCATTTATTTGCTCCACGAGTGAAACAGTTCCAGTCGAGCCGGCTGCTGGCTCAAAGCGGACTGTGTGACTCGGCTGAATCCTCAGGCCTGCATGAAGAGCCGGGCTGCAATCATCCTCCTTTCAATTTAAATGTAAATTGTTTTTTTATGTAAATTTGAGTTATCATTACAGCAGCAGTGCAAGGGATGGTGGGTAATTTTATTTGGTTCCAGGGCTGACTCCAGAGTGTGTGTGTGTGTGTGTGTGTGTGTGTGTGTGTGTGTGTGTGTGTGTGTGTGTGTGTGTGTGTGTGTGTTTGTGTTGCAGTTTAGAGATGATAATGTTTGTGTGACAGATTGAGAACAGCAGAGGCTGAGTAATGAAACCGGAGCAGTGAATTTTGTGTTGTATTGTTTTGTGGATTTAATGATTCAACATGGCTGCATTTTTTTTATTTTAACGGCTGAAATGTCCCTCTTGTTTCTGTGCAGAGTCCCATCCTGCAGTTCCACTCCGGCTATCAGACGTCTGATTTGGCGCCCGTCGTCAGAAAACTTTACGCGATGCTTTTAGCTCCTCCTGACGACAAACTGAAAGCCATTAGGAACAAATACTCCCACAAGTGAGTACCTGAAGATGCAGAACAGCGACAGGTTATATGAAACAGTTCAGATTGCTAATTGATTCTTTTGTATCTTTCAGGGTGTTTTTCGAAGTGGCGTCTCTGCCGTTGGTCGACATCGACGTTGTGGAGAAAGCGTTATCTCACTGAGATTTCACTTCTCTTAAAAAAATTAAATGCTGCCAGTTTAAACTGAGTGAAAATCATTTGAAATTTTCCCTCAAACCTGTACATAATTTGTTAATATGCCTAAAGGGATAATCTGGATTTTTGAGGTGGCTTTGTGTGAGGTACTGACCCAGTTGATGTATCACTTCAAAAACCCAAACTCTCCCTTAATATTTATGCACATAGTCTAGTCTGCCTATGATATTGGAAATAAATCTTAAAATCCAGTTTGTGACGGAAAAAGAGTTTTAATGTTGGCATTTGTTATTAAGAAGTTTGCCAGTCTATAATGTTAAAGTTGTTCCTAATGTTTTTTTAGTGATGCAGTTGAGTACACTTTTTTTGGCATTCGTTTCATAACTTTTTATCAGAAGGTAAAAGAGTCAAACTTAATTCATGAGTAATTTGTCAGCCTCTGTGTGTAGAATTTAAAAAGTGTACGGTTGAAGCGATGATAAATTATGCACTGGCCCTCAAGTTAGTTGAAGTTAGGCAGGATGCATGTGTGTTTTCAGACGTTGTACAGTGTTTATCATGTTAATATCACTATGCTAATTATTTGTATAAAAGACGACAGGACGATGCTGTGCTATTTTTAAATGGCTGTCATGCATTTTCTTAAAATAAAGATGTGTTTTTTTATGTGTTTGATAAAATGTGTTCGTGTATTAATGTGTGAATGGAACCACCAAACCAGATTTGGACATGTGATTGTGTTGCACGGCCACCAGAGGGCAGTAGTTCACCATGTTCCTCAGGCTCAGCTTCCTGCTGCTTCTGAGCCCAAATGTACATATTTCTGACTTCAGATCAGTTTCTCTTGAACGTCTCATCAGAGCTCACAAACTGAAGCTAATGTAGCTCACCTGTGTTTGACTACATATGCTTGAATTGTAGTTTAATATTAAATGTTGAAGATTATATCTGAAGATACATTGGCCCTGAATTAGAAAACAGTGCATTTACTGTAGGTGCATCATTTCCTCAGTGAATCTTCTATCAGTTCATTCAACATGTGCTTTTATATTTCATGTAAATCACTGAATCACCTTGTTGAAATATGCTGTTCAAAAAAAAAAGTCCTTGCCCTGATATCTTGTATTTGGCATCAAACTATTTAGCACCTTTGCTCAAACTCTCATCTTTATTTACTAAAATTAATAATGTACATCAGGTTTGAAACAACCTCAGATTCATTCATTCATTCATTCAGCTGATTGAATTTCATGGGTAACATTAGGATGAATGTGATTTAAATGAAATGGGTTTAAAGAGAATCAGAAGCTCTTTGTTTGCTCAAAGTGAAATATTCATAACAGCTTGGACACAAATTGAAAAAGTTCACTGAGCAAAAGCATGATAAACAGAAAAGTAGACCAACATTACGAAGCTGATGATTCTCAGACTGAAATGAACTGATAATGTTTTACCTCTTGTGCTTGTGGTCAAACTTTGATCGTAGAATTTTCTCCCAGCAGTCAAAGTGTCACCTGAGGCTTTCACCCTGAAACCCTCAGCTGATGATGATTGGCGGCGCAGCGCTCGGCTCCCTGCCGGTCTGAGCAGACCTGTGCAGATCGATACGTCGACCAGACGACGGCTCTGATTGTGAAATCTCCCCCTCGTCCTGCAGAGACCTGCTGAGGCCGTCAGTGACAGCCGGGGAGAGGTGTGGAAATTGATTTCGTGTCCTCAGATGAAAGTTGGACAGACGCTTTCTGAGATCAGAGTTTCACTTCTGACCCGGACAGAGTGGATCTTTGTGTTGTTGAGGACTGATCCGGAGAAAGTTGGCTTCATTTATTAACAGGAACCAGAGGATCCTCAGTGTTCGTCTTCATCTGGATTCTCTTCGTCTCCTTCCATTAATGATTTCCTACATTTCCCAAAATGACCTCCAACGGCAAACTTGAGTTATTCCAGTCGACAGTGAGTCTGGATCCTTGTGCTACTTCCTGATGTTGCAATGCATCATGGGTCAGATCGGCCTCTGAATGATGGATCGACCGGTTCCTCTTGTTCTTAAATTCTGCTGATTTAAATTCATATTTTATCATAAATCCAACTTTAGCTCTGTAAGTGTCAGCTGATCAAAGTCATCTGAGGCTGAAATGGTTTAGTCGACTTACTTACCTGCAGACTTTCATCAAACCAGCGACCATCTGGACCAAAGACCTCGTCTCTAACCTTCACTGTGTTTTTGCCTTTAAAAGTTGATAATAGAAACAGATTGATGATTAAAAATTACAACCACAGGTGGCTAGAGGAAAGTTAGCAACCCGGACTCTGAGAACAGACCTCACTGTTAGCACATTAAACACACACACACACACACACACACACAGTATATGGATCCCGGCCAATTCAATTCGCCGGCCATCATCTCGTTCAAACACTCCACCGCTGCATCTGGAGACGTGTGAGCCCATTCTCCCTCTGTTATTCACCCGATCAATTAAAGCGATTGATTGGCTGCATCGTGCACAAGTGTGTGTGTGTGTGTGTGTGTGTGTGTGTGTGTGTGTGTGTGTGTGTGTGTGTGTGTGTGTGCATTTATCCCCCCAGTCCACTCGAAGCCACACATCCCAATAACTCAGTCTGATTAAAGTGTGCTGGTGGAGATCGTGCCCACTCGGCCGGGCAGATCTAACCCGGCGCTGCCAAACCTCATATGAGCTATTGATCAGTGGAGGCTGGGAAACGGGCTTTTCACAGCTTTGCACAATCAGAAGGAGGCGAGCGAGCGCTGGCAGCTCCTCAGCCCTCAGTTCTCACTTCTGAGGTGCAGCTGCCGTTCAAGACTTCTGAGCCGCAGAATAAAGGCAGAGTTTGGTTCGGAGGGGATTTTCCATTTTTTTGAAGCTTCCGACTCTCGACGCCGCAGATATCCGTCAATTGAGCTAAAAGGAGCGAGCGTTATCGACTCGTCCGATTCGCTCACTGAGTCAAATAGTTCTGATGCTTTGCCCATTTCTGCTTCCTGTTGAAGAGCAAGTCCAAAAAAATAGGTTGTTGATTTACAGTGATAGAAACTCAGGGAGAGACAGTAACAGGATGTTTGTTGGCCGACAGATCGTCTTCGCTAACTGACCACCTGTTGGATCCCTGCACGTACAGGCTTTTTATAACTGTCTGCAAATGAGACTTTTCATATCTGATTGAACTCAGTGGCTCAAATTCTGATAACTGCTTCGTCTGAAATCTCATATCATCACTATTGATAAATGGTTCATGCTGAAGTTGATCCTGACCTTCAGTGTTTGAATGGTGTTTCCATTCAAAAGCCATATTTTCTGTAGGAGTGAGACCTCTCTCTCTCTCTCTCTCTCTCCTTCTGCCTCCACCTCTCTTCCCATTTTCACTCAGATTCTTGGACCAAACTGCAGTTTTACAAAACAAAAGCTGGACGCGAGCGTTTGTCTCTCATTGTCTTTGTGTGTGTTTCCGTGTGTGTGTGTGTGTGTGTTTCCTGTTGTTGTGAGTCTGTCTAATTGTCTTGGCCTCGCCGCGTTTCCATTAGCATTCCCCAGCTGGACGGAGACGAAAGGGCACCCTCACCCTGTCCGAGGGAAGAGGGATGGAGGGAGGGAAGACCGAGGCGGGAGGCGAGAAAACAGATGAGGCCGAACAATGGAGCGTCTTGGATTTTGGCTGTGGCGCTCGTGTGTGTGAGCGCACGCCAAGCGTTTGAGCTCGGGAACAAGAGGCATGAATATGGATGCGGCGGTCGAGGCTGAGGAGCCGGTGTCGTGTGAAAGACTCGTGTGTTAAAGTAAGAACGTCTCATTTTCTGACCTTCGTGATCCAGATGTTTGGCCTGTGATGAAAAAGGCTGAACGTCGAGGCGCTCAGTTTTTAAAAGCTTCATTTCTTGATATGTTTTTATGGAGGTTGTAAACATTTTAATGCTTAAATATATTTTCTGCTTTCTTGATTATTGATTGATTAATTTAAAAGGCGAAATTAGCAGAACAGGAAGTGATGAGACAAAACAGATTGGAGCAACTTCAACTCCTTTCATCTGAAGAGCCACTTCAACTCCTACCACAACAACACTTCAAACACCATTCAGATCCTACACTTCAACTCCTGTCGTTACACTTCAGCCGAACTTCACTGGAATTCTGCCGATTGTTTACACTTCAACTGACTTATCGACTCACTTCGGTGTTTATGCGTGAGCTGACACTTCGACTCCATTCGCTTTTTTCAGGTGCTCGTACTCACTTGAATGTAGTTTTACAAGTTTAACACTTCAAGTGACACTTCCAGCACCTGGACTGACACGTCCACTACTTTCACTGTCAAATTCAAACTGCACTTCAACTGACGTGTTTATACTTCCAACTGATTCTGAATCCTTTTATGCTTAACTGACATTTCATCCCCATTTCGTGAAAACAACAAGGCCATGAAGAGTTTGGAAACAACCCTTGAAATCAGGTCTTTCCGGCTGAGAACTGTTATTGTTGGTTCCTCTTTGAGGTTGAGGCAACTGCTGGTGAAGACAGTTTTTTAAAGATATTTCTGGTGATGTTATTGCTTTATTTTCTCTGCATGTTCACCTCACCTCTCACAGTGTTTCAGCGTCGGGTCCTTCCCTGGAGAGCGAGGTCATCCCGGACTTAGCCGGAGCTCTTCTCCTCCCTCTGAAGTAAATTGGACATTAATCAAGTCATCTGTTATTGTCGGTCCTCTTGGCCACACCATGACACTTCCTCTCATCTCTCACCTCTGTTGTAACCACCTCTGAAAGCTTATTTCAGCCGCGGCCGAACAAATTCCTTCACTGTCATTTCACAGTTTTCTGTCTTGGATATTGCCGCCTCATCTTCTCTCCTCTGTTCAGGAGAGTCTCATTCCCTCTGATCACACCTTCTCTGTAAACTTTCTTCTCCAGACTCCGGAGGAGAATTCGCCCTTTCTGCTCCAGCCTTGTTCCTCTGACTCGACTGGACGCCTTTTGTGCTCTGACAAGCAGGAGAGGATGAGATTCAGTCATTTAAAAGCCTCACATTTCTGTCTGCCTCTCGACTTTCATCCATCAGAAGCTGCAGTTCCCTCCTCTCTTGGCAGCAGACTCTGATCCCGCTAAGTGAAGTTTTTCCGTTGACCTCCCCATCGATATCAACTGACGCCTCACTTTACTCAAGTAGCTCCTAAATCACTTCCACAGACCGGCTTTGAAAAAGTCCACCTCCTGGTGCTGCTCCCCTCTCTGAGCACTCTGCTTAATATGACTCCTGCAACATGTAATCAGATTACTCAGTGTAATTGCGTTGCAGGTTGTAGGTTGAAGGAACAGAAGGAACAGGATCCAGCTGCAGAAACAAAAGTAAAAAAAAGATTTAATTCTCCATCTCAAGTCGACCTCACTTCATTTTAGTAAAGTCCATCATTCCTTACAGTTACAAACATTTTCATCAAGCAAACTCATAGACTGTATAAAATATGGACGTAGTGTCCGTGACGTCACCCATAGGTTTCTGAGGAGCAAAAATGAAGCAAATCGTAGTGCGCAGCCATCTTGGTAGCCTACCTCCGGTTACTCCAAATATGGACAAAGAGGTGGAGCGAGGGCGGAGCTGAGGCGGGTCGAATGAACGCTATTGGCTGAAAAAAGCCGCTTTATTCGAAATAATCAAACTAGCTACGGCTAACCAGCTAGGTTAAATGCTAAATATCCTTGCTAGCCGGCTAACCCCACGACGATCTCTTTCCCAAACTCAGTGACTAGAATTAGCCGGGGTGACGCCCTTTAGACCGTCAGTGGCTAGTTGTCAATCAAAGTGGCGCCACTTAGATTGACAGCTATGAATTGTGCATAATGATGTATGCTGTATATTTTAAACGAACGCCTTATAAAAAAATTCCCCCCCCCCAGAGTTGTCATGGAGTAGAAAAACAGCTTATGAGACTAGGCAGGCTGTAATGTGTTTTTTTCTGTGGTAAAATCGGACATTTTAACATGGGGCTCAAATGTAATTGACTCCCTTCTGCAGCCTGCTCTAGTGGTTATTCGAGGAACTGCAGCTTTTTTGCACTTCCGCATTGGCTTCATTTTTCGGCGCCGGAGGTTGTCGCTTGAGCAACCTGCAGAGATGAAATGTAGCATCAACTCTGATAGATCACACAACACAACACATGTGTGAATGTCCCCACTGAGGGACGAATGAAGGTTTATCTTATCACATTAAATAACAGGATACAACATGACATGAAACACCACACTGTGCAGGTCCTGCAGGTGGGCGGGGCAGAGGGGGAGGAGCTGTGTTAATGTGCAGATCTAACACACCTGGGCCACCTGTGTCAGAGGCTTTAAAACCCCTCTGCAGATCAGGCTCTGTTTCTTCCTCCTGCCTGAGATCACAGCTCAGTTTGCTCTGAGCTGCTGCACTTTACAACACTGCACCACCATGAACTCCACTCATGGACACACTTACACTGATTCTACTGATTACATACAGTATGATTTAAATGTACTTCTTTGTCATGGCCACATGGCTGGTTGTGACGAGTGGAGGCTCATCTGTCTCGGTTGGTTGAATTTGGTGTGTTCAGGCTGTTTGTTGTAGCCTGTAATTTTCTGGTTTGTTGGTGCCTGATGTTTGTTTTACATCAGGCACATCCATTAGTTTAGATAGTTGATTTGGTCATTTGAATTAGTTCGTTAGTTAGCCCAGGTGTGCCAGATCCCCCACTCTGCAGCTCCGCCTTAGCCCCGCCCCCCTGCAGTACCTGCACAGCAAACAGCAGGTTAGAGGGTCAACACTGTTCGTCTGTCAGACTGAGCTCTGAGTTAAACAGATGGATCCATTGTCTTTGTATTTGCACACAACAGAACAGTTTTTATCCTCAGTTCTCATACGTTCACTTTCAGAAACACATTATCTTACAGCTGTAAACATAAAGTGAACTGTCTCTGCTGCGTGTCGAGCTCGTCTCAGTCTCGTCTCCTGTATGATGGATGACCGCGGCGCCGACTGGGCTGAATCACAATTTTCAGATGCAACAAAAGCAGCGTATCTCCCAGAGTTCTTCTCTTCCATTACACCCAGACACGGCCGCCGTTATCATGTGTCAGGGACAACAATGGGTCAGGTGGTCGATCTATTCCTGCCTGAAAAGACTGTCTGTGTGTGTGTGTGTTCCATCCTCTCATCCTGTTTTCCAGAGAACATGGCCGCCTCTTTCTCTGTGCCACAGACAGAATAAAGAGAGAGAACACATCAGCTGTCTATAATGAGAGGAGCTGGGTGTGAGCATGAGGAGCGTCGCACCAGGCTTCACTGTGAAATCCTGAGAAAACACTCCTCACACAGCGTGACGTCTGCATTAAAGTGCTCACAAGCAAATTGAAATAAAGAACATTTCTTTGAGTGAAAATCTGATGTTTATGCGTCACAGCCCTGAACCAGACTCTCTCTCTCTGCTGGCATTCGTGCGAGTGTGTTTTCTGTGTTAGTGCAGTGAACCAGACCCAAACTACAAGTCACACACACTCTCCTGCTTCTGGAGGAATTTTATGGTAAATAGCTGCCTGACTTCTTTGTTTCCATAAACTCCTGCATGTGTGTGTGTGTGAGAGAGAGAGAGAGCGTTTTTGTTTTAATACCAGTGTGTGTGGGCGTCAGAATAAAAGATAAAGCATAAAGAGAGAAAACAGCCTCTGGGAAGAAAAGTGGAGAAAACAAGCACACGAACACACAAACACACTCACAGTGAACCTCAGCAGTGTTTGTGAACAATGTGATGCCCAGAGGTCGACGTCACCGAGGTCCGAGGTGAAGCTTCCCTCCACTCAACTGGATTTAACTCTCAGCACTAAAAGCTCAGATCTGACCCAAAACACATTTAACAAACCTTACGTAATGTGTGTGTGTGTGTGTGAGGTGCAATCAAAGCTGACACTGATAGTTCTTTTGACCTGCTGACATCTTTGAAGTCATGTTGAAAAAAATGCAAAAGAAGAAGAGTTTGGTCTTATGGAGTTTTGGCTTTTATTTTGGCGGGACCTTCTATGTCAAACCTGATCAACCATTTTCTCTTCGATCATCTCACACTGTTATGTGTCATTAAGGCTTTTTTTTAATTAAGAAAAAAATCAGAATAAATTGCAAATGAGCTGCTGATCATGCATTTTATTATATTTATTATACAGTGTTAATGTTAGTGTGCTAGATTTTTTCAGTAATTCAAAACAAAACAAAACTATGATTATCATAAAATGAAATTAATCATCAATACACATCATAAAATGTGTAGCCAAGACACTAACAAAATATTTCTCATATCTAGTAAATATATAACAATATAATAACACAATAATAATAAATACATTTGTATGAAAGCAATGATTCACTATGTTTCCCATGATGCCTTTCATCAACCCACACAGTAACGATTTAGACGTATTGTTTTCAGTCAGGTGGACGTGTGTCTCTGTCCTGCTGCTGCTGAAGGAGAAACGTCCTCCTCTGCTCTGATGAGTTTCAGCCCTGCCACTGTTTAATGTGGCAGAATGAAGCTGAGGGGAATGACAGCGCCGCCATTAGCTCTGATGTCCACATTTGGTTTGTCAGTGATAAGAAAATGACACCATCAGACGACGGAATGGGCTCATGAAGACGAGGCGCTCTTCACCTGTTGTGGAAAAATGGGCTCTTACGAATATTAAGAAGACATTTTCTTTAGTGTCGTCTGGAATGAGCAGGAAGACGAACGAACGCTGCAGGTGATGAAAGTCCAGGTTTAAATTCAGAGCTCAGACTCAGAGTTTTAGGTCGGACGTCCTCAAACATGGACAAAACAAAACCCTCAAACTGTGGATGAAATGAGCAGTTTATTTTGAGAAAGAAGCTATTAAAGTCAGAGCATTATGAGGCCGCCTGGTCGCTGCTGCTCCTCCATCGACGGCCCTCTGAGTGCGAGCAGATCTCTCACTTCAGTGCTCGCTCTTCATTCCGACGCTGACAGAATGAGACGATACAGGAAGGAGCAGAAATGAGGTTTCTCCGGGTGGCTGGCCTCGCTCTCCGTGCCGCGGTGACCAGCTCACAGATTGGAGGCGACCTCTGCACCCCCCCCCCCGTCCGCGGTGAGGGGAGACGCGAGAGGCGAGCGTCCAAGAAAGGCCGAGGGGACTTCAGCTCCCAGCATGCCCGGCTGTGATCCTGACCCCAGTGTCAACATGGAAAATGCAGATTAAAGATTCTGGATCCAAACAATAGACAGATGTCAGTTTTGAATGAAGGAAAAAAAAAAAAATCAACGGCATGATATGTCCAAAAGTATGTGGACACTCACTCTCAGGCAGTTTTTAATGTTTTGGGTTTGACCCTTTGCTCTCAATGAAGGGAAATAAATTATATAACGTCTCCTTAAAATTATGTTTATTTACTACTGCAAGAGTAAATATATATTGAAAGAAATGTATTTCTGCCTTTATTATGCGTCAACATAATGAGGAAAAATGATTCATGAATCTGCAGAATTTTCCAATATATATAGTTAGGATGTGTTTACTTTTTCTTTATTTTACCAAATTATTTTCGATCATATTGTTCTTTGAGCAACATGAAAAACTTCCTGCGCACAAAGTAAGAGAAAACTTTCTCCCAGTTTGCTGTTGACGATCGTGACCGACCTCTGACCTCGACCTCATCGAACGGTTTTCTTGAACGCCGACTGTGAGCCGGACCTTTTCACCTGACATCTGAAACCAGAGGAGAGATTTTTTAAGACTGTAAACTGTTTTTTCTTTTATCTCCTCTGCTGCTGTTTCAATCTTCATCCCCGCTTTTATTCTGAAATCCTCCGCCCTCCTTCCTCCCGCTCGTTCAATCCGTCTTCCCCGGTCGTTTCCATCATGGCCAGCTGTCAGATCTACCTGGATCCTGACATAAAAGCCGAAGCTCACGGTTTGATATCAAGCCCTCTGACTGATGAGGCGGCGTGTCACTGACGCGGCGGCTCGGCGGGAGCTGCCTGACTGATGTCTGACCTACAGAAAGCGTGTTGATTTTTTTCTTTTTACATCTTTAACCAGCAACATCTGTTCTCTGAATTGTCTCTGACGTTTGGTTCAGACGTTTTGAGCCTGTCGGAAACAAGAAGCAGCCTGGAAAAATAAAAACCGACAACAGGTACAAACTGATTTATAAAGTGATAAACACAAACAGAATAAACATCATGTTCACACTTTAAATTCAGTTCTTCATGTCATTTCCACGCTCAGTGATTGAACAATGATGAAATGCAAAATGAAGCGATGTAAATTTTCGCCTTTGTGAGACATAGGGATGAGCGAGTACACCACTATCTGTATCTGTATTCGTATCTGTTTAACCATCTACATTATCTGTATCTGTATCTGTATTCGGAGTGGGCGGGGCCTAAACCGGAAGTGAATGCAGAAATGGGTGAGGCTTAAAACTGTACATTATTTTAAGTCTGAAATTGATATGGATTGATCAGAAGTCGCTAATCTACTGCATTCAAAGCCTATATACAGTATATCTCAATAATATTTATAATATTATTTTCATGAACTGCAAAGAGAAAGTGTCAGATACTGCATGCAGCCACATACAATAAAAATATTAATATAGGCTACTTTGTATGTTCAGCTACAGCTATATGTGTGTATGTGTGTAAATGGTCTGTGAGACTGTTTATTTTTTTAACGAACTTCATGATTCATGCAAACATCCAGTGATGGCAAACAGGGAAATAATATGTCAGCCTTGTTCACTTCTTCTCAAAAGCGCCGCGTTCAGCACGAGCAAAGTTTTTCAACTGACTTCATATCACCAGCCAAACTAAGAGCAAGCAGACGGTTAAAAAAAAAAAAAAAAAAATCGGAGCGGAGCGGAGGCATTTACCGACGCGACGCGAGCCGTTTTCAGCTCTGTCTTGTCAAATGCACCGCGCGTATGTTGGGAGCAGGTTGGGAGAGACGTGCAGAGACCATACAGTCTATGGCAGAGACGTGTCTGTGTAGGGAGGGGCGGGCGCTGTGTGTGACTGGCCAATCACAGAGCTAGCTAAGACAGTCAGTTCCACAATGAGGATTTTCCTTCAGCACGAACACAGATATTAACATATTTTACTCGTATCATAATCGTATTCGTCAAACATGCTTTATCCGTAACGGATACTCGTCTGAAACGAGTATCCGGCTCATCCCTAGTGAGACAGGAAGCAGCCAAGTGTTTTCTGACTTCACCTCCACATGATGCTTTTTTTTCTTAGCATGAAACTTTAAAAATTCGATTCCCTGCTGTTCTGTTTTTTTCTCGCACCACATCGCCGTGACTTATTTCATCGTCTCCTGACTTTTTCTACCTCAGAGCTCGAGAGCCGTGTCAACACCGAACGCTTATAAATAAGTCATAGATGGTTTGTTTTGAAACCTTTGAAAAACTGATGTTAAAGTGTGAATCTAATATTAAAGTCAAAGCTTTTTTCAATCATGACGACACCGTTTAATAAGAAGAACTCAAATTGTCTCATCTGTCAATTTATAGTCAATAATGACATAAATCCATATGTTGTGTGTTTGCAGACGATGTGCATGTATTTATCCTCATCATTGTTTCCTGTTCACTCTTCCTGCTTCCTGTTCATGTGCCACCACATTCCACACACCACACATTGACTCGTGACCCCAGGAATAACTCCTTCATTCTCAGGTTTAAGAAGCCGAACTGAGGACGACGTTAATGAGGTCGAAGATATTTCAGGGAATAATTGAGGGATTATGAAGTCGAGTCTGTGACTGTGAATCCTCGCAGTGAAAGAAAAGGACTGGAGGACGGGAAGCCTCCACTTTCTGAGCGAAGAGACTGAAGAGGATTGGCAGTTTGGATGAGGAGCTAAATCTGCCGGGAGGAGCGACCTTTGCTGCAGAGGAACAGGATGATTCTTTAGAAGGAGGAGGAGAAGATTACAGGATGACGACGGGAGATGAATGGAGGAGAAAAAAGGATTAAATCCTTAATCCAGAATTTAATTTCCCACTTAAACTGATATTCATATAGATACATTCAGGCAGATAGGAGCCGGCGTCGGCACTGGATGAAAAATCTGCTGTGAAGGAGGAATTTAAAGACATTCACTGGTTCAGAGGAAAGAAATTATGATGGGGTTTATTCACATTTCAAACTGTTACATCAGAGGAAATTCATACTTAGTTACATGGAGAGAAATGTTTGCTGGACTGTGTGTCTTTGAGCTCGTTGTTTTGGTTTGACAGAAAACAACTTTCCTGTTTTGGTTCGATCTCATTGTTCCCATAAACCTCAGGTCCAAACAGCAGACAGTTAAAGTCAGGAGGTGGAGACCAAAACTGAACTAAATGCAGAGTCAGCATTCACGTGGACACATGTCTCCAAATGAGTGCTAATGTTGTTACGCTGGAAGTACAACCATACAAACTAAGTTCACTAGTTGTTCTGCTGCACCCAAGTGGCCAAAGAGGGGAACGAATTACTACGACTTTAACCTTGTTTTTGTTTTGTACATATTTGATGCAAATTTGTTGCAGTGTCAAAAATAAGACAGAAAGAAACTAAAGAAAAATATTATTGGCTCAACTTTGATGTATAAAGTTTTGTGGATGACACCAGTTGTAAAGTGAGATCAAATGAGTTAAAACGTGGACATATTAAATTAGAACTATAGCTAAAACTTAAGACAAAATGAGGACAAATTCAGGAATATCTGACTTGAGGTAAATATAAATGTTTGTTTAATGGTCACATCTACATCAATAGGAGCCTCTTCTTCTGTTGATGCAGTAAAGCCTTTAAATACAAGTCTAGTTAATGTGAACCTGGTGGGGTCAAAGGAAATCCATCGTCACAGCCGTTTATCCACACTGGGGCTGTTTCACTGATCAGATTTGGATGAAATATCCTCATGAGCTAATCTGTGTTAAACTCCTCACATCGGTCGTCTCATCTCATGTAAAATGGAACTTCGGAACGTGAGACAAATTCCTCTGAAATCTGGAATCACTGATCTCATCTTCGTTCATGCTGAACTGAAACCAGCCCTCAGGTATCCTCCCCCCGCTGGTGCAGCTCTGTTTCACAATGAAGATAATGTAATTCCTGAAACGAATCTGTGGGAGGAGGGGAAATAAAACTGTAATAAAACTGTGAAATAAAAGGAGGGATGAAGATAAAAGGAGGAGGAAGAGGAAAGGAAGCGAGGCTGAGACAATCTCAAAATAAAGTTAGAAATATCCGACAAGGATTTAATGTAAGAGAAAGTAAAACTCCACAGAGATTATCAGATTAGAGAGAAAACCATGAACTGATTTATTCCTGTTTTACTTTCACACTGACTCATCCATAGTCCTTCAAGGGCACAAAACCTCTTCACTTCACATTCTCCTCCTCTGCTTCCTGAACTCATGAAGAATCTTATCAATAAGAGAGCAGAGCAGAGAAGAACTTTGCTCAATAAACCTCCTCCCTGTTAATAACTTTATCACAGTCATCCTCCTCTTTCTTCCCTGCTGCTGCTTCTTCTCTGATTTATTCTGTTAATTTGACTTTCTGACATTTATCTAAAAAGAAATTGGAGACTTTTTGAAACGCTGCCGACGCCAAGTCCGCTTTCTGATTGGTTCTTATCAGTCATGACGTGTCCATCCCTGATTCGTCGAGCTGCATCATCACATGAGTTTTTTCTGCATATATCTATGAGACAACCAGTGGCAAACCATCCAATAGTTGGTCACATGTTTTCACAGCAAATTCAGAGAAAAGTCATGGGACCAACATCGTTAGTGTGGGTCATCATCTGGGAACCATGACTGTCTGACTGTAGAAGTGGAGGTCGTTCAAAGGAATAAGTGAAAGGTCAGCAGGATTCAAGCTCAGGATCATAAATGTCTGAACGAATTTTCATGGCAATCTGTCCAATAGTTGTTGAGATGTACCTGTCTGGACCAAAGTGGTGGATCATCTGAGAGACCGACAATCAGCTAGAGTGGCTGAAAATGAGCAGCAGATTGAAAAGTGTGAAGAGGAAGATGTGATGTGTCAGAGATTCGTTCTTTCCAAGTAAAATCACTTGATGCACCTGAACTTACTTTTCAAGACAAGATGGAGTTCTGGGCTCCTCCTAGTGGCCAAGTGTTGTTCCTACAAAAATGCTGAAGAAGACATAATTTTATAGACCTTTTGCAGATCATCAGACGACTGTCTCCGTCCAAACAAAGACGTCAGCAGACGTTAGTCAGCTCAGTGTGAAGGGCGACAGGATGGAAGGACGACGCTTCCACCGGCTGAACTTCCTGTCGCATACAAATATCCAGGGCTGATTAATGAAGCTGTCAATCACACATTAAAGAGGCCGTTCAGAGCTGCGATGAAACTGGAACTTCCAGATTAATCTCTTTTTTTTTTAATGGATGGAACTAAAGAATTGACGTCAGGACGTGATGTCAGGACGGGTTTTTCCTCGTCTGTAACCGAACGGTTCAAATGAGCCTGTGAACCAGAGGAAACAGCCGACGCCACAGAGACATTTATTTAAAACTTATTTAGTTAGAAAGTCACACTTCTGAACTTCCTGTAGCTTTAAGCAGAGAAAACAAAAGTTCAGACAAGTGAGTGGAGAATCAGCTGCAGCGTCGTCCCTTCACTTCACTGCAGAGGCTTTTCTGACCATCAGCCGCTCAGCGAAGAGTGTGTGTGTGTGTGTGTGTGTGTGTGTGTGTGTGTGTGTGTGTGTGTGTGTGTGTGTGTGTGTGTGTGTGTGAACCCCGTCCTGAATACATATGAGTGTTTGCTTTGAGCTCTCTGAGTTGTCTTGCATACCTAAAAGCTTTTAGCTTGTTCACTGCTCTGTGAAGACAATGTGCATCAATATGATTTATAACCAAACAAAGCTGGCTGAGTAAAACGTGTACGGAGCTGAGTGTGTGTGTGTGTGTGTGTGTGAGAGAGAGAGAGAGATCAAGTGTGTTTGAGAGACACAGGAGTAAATTGCTTTAATCTTCCTCTTTGCAGCCTCAGCTACAGTCTTGAACTGGTTTTTGTTTGCTTCAGCGGCCACGAGTTTCTCTCTCATCAGGGGAGTCTGTAAAAGTCTAAAAGGGGCCAAAATGCTGATCCCTGCAAAGAGCTGATGCCAACACCGGCTCCCAGGTGACCACGTGAAACATGCTGTACTGTTTCAATTGAATGTAGATGAAAAATGAAATACAAATTTTCCTAAAGTGACACATTCACCATGTTTGTTCTTATTATTAATCATCAAAAATACATTTAAATTATTAGAACAATTGAAAGGAAAACCAACACATGTGAGAAGCTGCAACCATCAAATGTTTCCTCATGGAAAATAGTTTGCGATAGATTTTCTGACAATCAGCTAATTTATCAATTAATAAATCAATTAATCAATCATCTAATTTTGCGTGACAAATTTGCAGAGTAACTCAAGCTGTTGAATCGTAGTCGAGTAAAAGTAGAAAGTAGCAAAAATACTCAAGTCAAATACAAGTACCTCAAATGTGTACTGAGTAATGTAATCAGTTACATTTCTCTCCTGGTAGAGACCGAACACAGAGCTCAAAGAGTGAATACTGGACCAACAGGACTCCAGATGAATAATAACGTTGCTCCATAACAGTTGGACGTGAAAAGCTTTTTATTTCTTTGTTTGTCAGGTGATGAACAGTAACGATGATGATGATGATGATGAACAGTAACGATGATGATGATGATGATGATAAACAGTAACGATGATGATGATGATGATGATGATGATAAACAGTAACGATGATGATGATGATGATGATGATGATAAACAGTAACGATGATGATGATGATGATGATGATGAACAGTAACGATGATGATGATGATGAACCATAATGATGATGATGGTGATGATGATGATGAAGAACCGTAATGATGATGATGATGATGATCAAGAACAGTACTGATGATGATGATAATGATGATGATGAAGAACAGTAATGATGATGATAATGATGAACAGTAATGATGATGATGATTATGATGATGAACAGTACTGATGATGATGAAAATGATGATGATAATGATGATGATGAAGAACAGCACTGATGATGATAATGATGAAGAAGAATAATGATGATGATGATGATGAACAGTAATGATGATGATGATGATGATGAACAGTAACGATGATGATGATGAACCGTAATGATAATGATGATGATGATGAAGAACCGTAATGATGATGATGATGAACAGTGATGATGATGATGATGATGATGAAGAACAGTACTGATGATGATGATAATGATGATGATGATGATGAAGAACAGTAATGATGATGATAATGATGAACAGTGATGATGATGATGAACGGTACTGATGATGATGATAATGATGATGATAATGATGATGATGATGAAGAACAGCACTGATGATGATAATGATGAAGAAGAGTAATAATGATGATGATGATGATGAACAGTACTGATGATGATGATAATGATGATGAAGAACAGTACTGATGATGATAATGATGATGATGATGATGAACAGTAATGATGATGATAATGATGAAGAACAGTAATGATAATGATGATGATGATGATGAAGAACAGTAATGATGATGATGATGATGAAGAAGAACAGTAACGATGATGTCAGTGCTCTGCTTGTTCGAGTTCTCTCTCCAACATTGTTTATTTTCCTGTTTTTCTGCTGCATCTCGGCACAAAAAGCTGCTTCTCAAAGATTCATTCTGCAGTTTAAGGATGCGAGTCCACAGAGGCTGGACGATGACTCTTCGCAGCAGGTTGTGTAACAGCAGAGGAGCCTGGGCAGAAGCTCAGGAACAATGGCAGCATGTTAACTCCACCGTGAGTCATCGCACACAAACAGTGAGTCAGAGCCGAGGAGCTGCACAGCGCTGCTCCTCTGAAGCTCTTAGAGTGAGGTGTCATATCTGCTCATCCTCTTCAACTGTCAGTCCTTTATTCACTGCTGTTTAAGTCCTGATGGGTTTGTTTGGTTTGTTTTAACTCATTAATGTTTCAGTCCAATGATCAGCTGTGTTCAGTTCATCACGAGGAGTGAAGGGCGGAGTCATCTGATTGGACGAGCCTCACCTGTGCACACACCTGTACACACTTCTGCAGCAGCTCGAGTCCAGTTTGGTTTAATGTTCACAAAACCTTCTGTCCATTATTTAAGTCCAACGTCCTGCTGGTGTTTTAGTCCTGATGTGTTTTAGTCCTGATGTGTTTTGACGGTTTGGGTTGAAATATTCACTCACTGTTTTTAAAGCCAGTGTTCGGTGGTGTTAGAGCCCAGGTTTGATTTAATATTCATCAGTATTTTAACACTGGTTTGCTGGTGTTTCAGCCCTGCTGCTGCTGTGTGTGTGTGTGTGTGTGTGTGTGTGTGTGTGTGTGTGTGTGTGT
>JBBMOC010000207.1:255584-291457 GCA_037975185.1 Centropyge bicolor | reverse complement strand
CTAATTCTAGTCACTGAGTTTGGGAAAGAGATCGTCGTGGGGTTAGCCGGCTAGCAACGATATTTAGCATTTAACCTAGCTGGTTAGCCGTAGCTAGTTTGATTATTTCGAATAAAGCGGCTTTTTTCAGCGGCTTTTTTCAGCCAATAGCGTTCATTCGACCCACCTCAGCTCCGCCCTCGCTCCACCTCTTTGTCCATATTTGGAGTAACCGGAGGTAGGCTACCAAGATGGCTACGCACTACGAATTCCTTCATTTTTGCTCTTCAGAAACCTATGGGTGACGTCACGGACACTACGTCCATATTTTATACACTCTATGGTTACAAACTGGGAGCAGGACATGTTGACATGGTAAAGCATAAATACATGTGACTGCACAGGAGAAACCGGAAGTGGATTTTTGGGTGCAAGCTGAAATCAAATATACCCATCTCTCATCTCTGTATCAATAAGTTATGACAATCCAAACTTGACATTTGTCCAACCTCCATCTTACATTTCAGACGGCTAGATCTTCAGTTCATCTCGGCCGTATTCACATCTGGTTTATGCCTGATTTTTAGCTGCTGAGCAGCATCCAGATCAGCCACACAGCCCGTCAGTGCCAAACATGAGCGTCAGATCTGTAGGAAAGATGCGCCGTGTCCTGCAGCGACGACTGGCAGAGAGAGAGCATTGCAACCATTTCCAAACCTTAACAACTGAGCCAACACACATCGTCTGGATCCGAGCTCAGCTTCCAGCGTAAACTCTCAACTTCTCGGACTGCGAGCCGCTGCCAAAGCCTTATCTCTCTCTCTCTCGCGCCTTCGTCCTGCTTCTGTTCAGCACTTCAGACCATTCAAGTGTCCGTGCAGATGTGACTTTTCGAACTGAACTCACAAAACCAGAGACCTGAAACTGATGCTGCACTCAAACCCAAAAAAAGTGTCAATACTGATGGTTAAGTAGAATTTCATGATACCATAAATTATAACGACCACCAATCAGTAACAATATGTTTACAATAACAATAACTACCTACTGTTTATCTATAACACATATCCCTGCTGTCATGTATTTTTCAGCGATTCGTCCGAGCCACCAACCCAAAGCGTTGGTATTTGAGGACCTGGGAATCAGACTTAACGTTAGGGCTGCACAATTAATCGAATTTTAATCACGATCACGATTTTGGCTGCCACGATTAAATTAAGATGATCGCCGGCGATTTTAACATTTAAAAAGCGAGCTCTGTTGCATGTCAAATCAAGCACTTTCCCAACCCAATAGTCAGCCAACCACCAGGGGGCGACCCATAGGTTAGGGCCTCATCATTACGCTGCCTAAACAGCAAGCGAGCGAACCCTGCAGCAGCGGTAGCTTCAAATGATTAAACTGTGAGAGAGTGCAATGTCGGGAGCAGCAGGCAGTGACAGTGAGGAGCCGCGAGTGCCTCGTAAAGGAACAACATCTACTGTTGACCCTTTTCCACTGCGCTGGTGCTAGTGCTAGCTCGGAGCCAGTGCCTGACTCGTTTTCGCCAGGACACAGAGAAGTTTTACACAAACGTTTGTGCGCTGAAATTCGGTGTCAGCGAGATCACGGATGTGCGCGAACAACAGGCGACCTCCGCCTCGCAATCAGTCCCTCTATAAAGATAAACATAGATTTTATCATCGACTTATTGCGTTTAACTGTTATGTAATCAATACAAACTTAGTCGAAGCTAAGTAGCCATAGCCGTTGTTGGGTAAACGGCTATATGTGCAGTGACGCACTGACGTTTGCAATAAAGCTTCATTTTCTGTTTGTACTTTATAATTGCATTTTGCAATAGCATGTTTATTTTTTCCCTTTGTCTTTGGGTAAATTTTAGTTTATTGTTTTTATGATTATTTTAAGTTTCAATTTGAAGATTTGTTTGTTTAAAAAAAAGTGCAATAAAAAGGTATGTTTTACCTAACATAATGAATAATCGTGATTAATAATCGTGATTACAATATTGCTAAAAATAATCGTGATTATCATTTTGGCCATAATCGTGCAGCCCTAATTAACGTTCAACAATCTGTTTCCAGAATCAAACAGAGATTAAAATTTGTCTCGGGAATGAAGAAGCCAGTTCAGTAATATTCAGCAACAGCTTACATCTGATCTGTGCAATAAGACACAGCGGTGAAACTTGTCTTCTGCCAATGCTTTAATGTGATCATTTACAGTAATGGGAAGCCTCCTGAAACAGCTGACGGCAGATGTGTCTGCATCAGTGTGTTTGTAAATCTGTATCACCTCCTGGATGTTCGGGAGAAGTCCGACACTGAAGCACCACACTGGATCTACAATGTGGACCAGTCACATGTGATTGTGAAGTGAAGCTTTGACTCTGTGCCCGTGTTGGTGCTAACGACCTCTCTGGGCGACCTGGCTCAAAAGCTTATTGAAACTCTATCAAACAGACATCAGATCGTCGTTAAAACATTAACAAGCTTTTTTTTTAAATCTGCCATTGTGCAGAAAGTGGCAACATTAAGCAGTGACAGCAGATTAAGAAAATGTCTCAACCCAGCTGGCTGCGATCAGAGCTGTGAAAGTCATGTCTGCCCTTTTTGTCGGACGGAGGTTTGATGCTTCTTTTCCGATCTGCAAATCGCACCTTTTTTTAAATGCTCACATACATGCATCTGCTGTATGTGTGTGTGTGTGTGTGTGTGTGTGTTTCCATCCCCATGCTGCCCGCTGGCTTGGTGCCGCAGCCAAGGCCAGGCGGCTCGGCGGTCAGGCGGCGAGGGCTCTCACAGGGGAATCGCACAGGCTTCTCCTGCGCTGAAATCCTACTTAGAGGAAATATCCTCCATTATCACTGGAGGGAGGACAAACAGTCCAAACGCTGGAGGAGGAAACCTTGAGCTTTCAATCGTTTTCCCCGCCTCCTCACTTCGCCTGTACAACAATCCATCTGCAAGACGCTCGAGGTTGTTCATCTTGTTCACATTGAGGCTGCTTCTCCCAGATCTGTATCGACCAGAAGCCATGACAAAAAAAAAAAAAAAAAAAAAAAAGTGATGCTTTTGTGTGAGAAATATTGGTACAACACGCAGCCAAACTGACCCTGGCACAAGACAGTCGATATGAAAAAATAAGGGAGCAGTTACGAGCTGGTTTTCTACATCGAGGTGACTGAAAAGGAAGGAAGCACTGAATTCAACGTAAAGATAAACAGAAGGCTTCTGAAGTTTTGAAGGTGTCTGTGTCTGCGAGACCTCGATCGGGTATTCAACTGATAATTCAATGATTGATGAGTTCATTCAAAAATTATTTTACACTGTGTTTCACCACGTCATCACCAGCTGAAGTGTAAACTTTAAAATTCATCTCACTGGGCCAAATCATGATTTCAACATGAGAAAATGTTTCTAGTCTACATCTGGATCCATGTCTACATGAAAATGCACATTCACACCTGCTTTTAAAATGGGATCTATTCCGTTATTTTTTTTATCCTTAACGTGTCTGGATAGAGATGACATTTTAATAGCAGGTGTGAATGGGATCATAATGAGTTTTTGGACAAATAATATTAGTACGAGGGAGAGTAACCGCTGAGTAACAGCCATTTAAATACATCATGCAAAGTGCTTTTAAATCTGATGTGTGTTTTTAGAATTTGGTGCATCTGCTCAATGTGCTCAAAGACTGTGGCAAAAAAATCTCAATTAAGCTTTTTAGAGCTTTCGACAGCAGAGTTAATATTTTTTAGTTTTTTAAATGAACCCTGGTTTTGTCCAACCCACACACACATACACACACACAAGGACATGTTCCTGCCACCGATCTACAGGTGGAAGACCGCTGGCTCGTAAACACAGGTGTAAAAAATGCAGGATGTAAAATATGTTTACAAAAAGACTGTAAATGTTTTATAAGGTGTCAAAGAACAGTGAGTGAAGCCACAACTTTGGTTTGTCTAACAGAAAACTCCACAGAGGACCTTTAATGCCATGATTGACTGACTTCCAGTGTGAATACAACAATGAATAACTGACATTGACTTTGCATCATCATCCATATCTTTATCAATCAGCACGTCGGCCTGACAGCAGATGTGTCAGATATTCCTTTGACCATCTGAGGAAACATTCAAACATGCAAGAGCAAGACAGAAGACCAAGAAATAAGTCTGAAGAAAAGCACAACTTTGGCTACTTTTCACTTTCAGCGACACATCTCCCGCCCGCAGGCCGCCTCTCACTGCGATGGCCACATCAGACAAACCGCACATCCTGGTATCAACACAGCCTGGGGGCACAGCGGCCTGATGGGTAAATCCACGATAAGAGAGCCTTTCACATCGAGACGTTATCCTTGCCCGAACAAGCCGTGTTGTCCCACGGCTATCTAATTACAGTCCAGGCGGGGAAAAAACAATCTGGCAACGTGATAAATTCAAAAAAAGTGACACCTGAAATTTGACAAGCTACTGTATCTCTGTTGCAGGGGAATCTGGGTGGGGGTTAAAAATAAGGCTTTTTTGCTGCCTTACTGGGGATGAGCCGGATCCTCGTTTCAGACGAGTATCCGGTACGGAAAAAGCATTTTTGACGAATACAAGTATGATACAAGTAAAATCCATCAATATCCGTGGTCGTGCTGAAGGAAAATCCTCATTGTGTAACTGACTGTCTTCGCGCTCTGTGATTGGCCAGTCACACACAGCGCCCGCCCCTCCCTACACAGAGACGTCTCTCATAACGTACGTGGTTCATTTGACAAGACAGAGCTGAAAACGGCTCGCGTCACGTCGGTCATGGCCTCTGCTCCAGACGTTGTTTTTTTTAACCGTCTACTTGCTCTTAGTTTGGCTGGTGATATGAAGTCAGTTGAAAAACTTTGCTCGTACTGAACGCGGTGCTTTTGAGAAGAACACAGTGAACAAGGCTGACATATTATTTCCCTGTTTGCCATCACTGGATGTTTGCATGAATCATGAAGTTCACACAGATCATTAAAAATAAACAGTCTTACAGACCATTTACACACATACACACATATAGCTGAACATACGAAGTAGCCTGTATTCATATTTTTATATGGCTGCTTGCAGTGCCTGACACTTTCTCACTACAGTTCATAAAAATAAATATAATATTATAAATATTACAAATTAAGCTTTATATACTGCTTTGAATACAGTAGATTAGCAACTTCTGATCAATCCATATCAATTTCAGACTTAAAATAATGTACTGATTTTAAGCCCCACCCATTTCCGCTTCCACTTCCGGCCCAGGCCCCGCCCACCCCGAGTACAGATACAGATACAGATAATATAGATGGTTGAACAGATACAGATACAGATACAGATAGTGGTGTACTCGCTCATCCCTATGCCTTACTATTCTTATAGTAATAAGAAGGATATCAACAACAATAATATTAACGATCCTAAACTCTGGGAGAGGACGGCTCAGCTTTGGAGAAATGCCAGAAGACTTTGAGCGGGAAGCGGCGGCAGAGGGAGGGAGGTGTTGTGAGGGGGGACTGAACTCTGGTGGTGCCCCTCAGGAGCCCGAGCAATAGAATCTAGATTGTAAATAAAGGGCGGCCTCAGGCTTAAAAAAGATGCCAAAGCCTGGGCTCTCTGCCACGCTAGCAGACTTGAAAAAAAGCCGGGGAAGTGACCGGTGGGTAAACTGGCATTAAGCTGCCAGCGCCCACTCAGAAGCTACATCTGCGGGACAGATTCAAAGGATAAGAGGGAGATATTCCTCCTCCCTGGAGCCCACAGTGTATCGGAGGCCTGGCTGTTACCTGCAGGGCCAAGCAATTTCTGAGGTATTGAGTGTCAACAACAGATACGGGGATGAAGGAGTTCACCATCATTAATACCTTCTCTATGTTGAAGGAAGACACAGAGGCAGGTAGCAGCAGATGGATCTATAGGAAGGAGACAACCTTCACCGACCTCAAGAACAAATACTGCTGGAGTTTTTATTGCCGGGCCGAGTTTGTTGATTGGTGGTGTATTTTTTTTTAACTACTTGGTGGTAACTCCTAAATATATGTAACACTGTAGGTCTAAAGGTGCGTCCAGGCTGAATGGGGAGTGAATTGTAGAGGTGGTGCGACTGAAAACAAACCGCCACAAACACCTTCAGGTTCGATGCAGGCAGCGCTCACTGAGGCAAAGATGCAGCTGTTGTGTACGGGTGAGAAAATCTGTGGCGTTCCTGAAGCTTCATAAACGTACAGCGACAAGACAGGAAGTCTGGAGAGAGGTGGTAAATCTGCACAGTCACACAAAGCAATATTGTTCCCAAAGGACTCCAGCGGTGAAATTGACACTAACAAGGTGTTGCGGAAAACTCTACATCTACATATTAAACCTCGATAAAAATCTATGTAATTAATCAATAATTCAGGTCCCAATCAATGACGAATGAAAGACTGGTAAAGATAACATTAGAAGACTCTCATTGGAAAATCACCATCAGTACCCACACTCAAAGTTAATAGATACTGTTTGATGTCACTACCAGCTCGTCAAGTTCGGCAGTTTGGCCTTCTGAGGCTTCATCTTTCACTTGTTGGGGTGTGAGAGAACAAAGTCAAGCAGGCGAGACAACCAAAGCATAATCACTACAGCGACTCCATAATTTCCCCTATAATCACGAATAGGACAATACATTTCCTCTGAGTGTCGTCATTTAGAAACAGATGCAGCTTCTCTTTTTATCCAACTTGTGCCCCCCCCCCCCCCCTCCCCTCATACATTTACGTTTTGTTTTTTACAAAAAGCGCAGGATAACAACAGGTTGGATTAAAATGAAACAGCCAGATGACAAACTGGAAGTAAGAGAGTGAAAATTCAGAGGGTAAAGAAACACACTAAATGTACAAACTATCACATGCATGATCATTACTGTCTCACATGTTTTATGTGAATGTAAAGGTGTTATGTTAGCGGGAATTATCTGAGGTTGTGTCTCGCTCTCTGCTGCTTTTTCCGAGCCGACTGTTGTTTGATTCCAGAGAAGCTTCTGGTTTCAATCTTCCCTTCGGCGAGCAAGTCCTCTTATACGATCTGACAACTGAGCACACACACACACACACACGTCACAGTGAGAAAGAAACAAAATGCTCACACACCTCACGCACACTTACATAAGATCGGTTTGAACGCACATTGATATTCATACAGAACACCAAAGAGTATATGAACGCAGATCGCACAGAAATCTTCTACATGCGTCCATATGAAGTTTTCTTCTGCAATGAGGGATTACAATTTTATTTTTGCTCACTTTCATCCACTTGATGATCTGGTTTTACTGTTAGTTTGCTACAAGCTGTCTATTTTTTTTTTTTTTTTTTTTGTCGGTCCAGGTTTATTTTTACCAATGTCAACTTGTTCCCAGATCTTTGCATTAGCTTTGGTAAATACAAAGCTTTCATAACAAACGATGACCAAAGTTATGAAAATGAGACCCAAGTCATGATAAATAATGTAAAGTTTGTGAAAACGTGATGAAGACAGATTATTGATATTACACTTATACATCCATCATCATCCTCAAGTACAAATAACACACTGTTTGAGTTTTGTTTGTACTTGTATTGTTATTAAAAAACATTTGTCGTGTAAGCGTTTTGTATTTTGTTTTACTCTGACAACTGTGTCATTTGTATATGAGCTTGTTTCTATTTGAATATGAAATAATTTGGTTGAAAAGATGAAAAGAAAAAAAACATCCACAGGTTGGCAGATGTGTTCGACGTTGCATCTCATGTTCACTCAGACGGAACTGAACGCCTTGTGAATTTCCTCTGGAGTAGTGGTGTGTGTGTGTGTGTGTGTGTGTGTGTGTGTGTGTGTGTGTGTGTGTGTGTGTGTGTGTGTGTGTGTGGGAGATAGAGAGAGATCAGGCTTGAAAGTCGGACGCAGACCTGGAGCCCAAGGTGACCTCATTACCAACATTTGTTCCGCTTGTCGCTGCAAATCACACACTGTGTCCGTCAAGATCCGGCGAACACCACGCGGCCGCGGCAGCCGGTAACCCGCCCATCCCCGCGGTGGGGGAGAGCAGAGCTGACGCTTCCTGATCCGTGACCCCGGAGAAAATCGGAAATATCGCATTCGCATTCGGACTGAGGCTCCGGGAGAATCTGAGGGTCTGCCGTCGGGGCCGAGCGAGGACGACGATGGGAAATGCAAACGTGACCCGGCGGCCGACCTCATTTACCAGGTTTGATCTCAGGGCGTTAAAGGGAGGTTTATGTAGCATGTAGGCAGTTCCTCCCTGATCTCCTGACCTTTAAAACGGCTGCTGGGCAGAACATCGACGTGACCCGCGCCACAACCTGCAAACAATGCAAGTTTACATTTATATCAGGAAGCTGGAGGGGCGTCAGCCATGTCACAGGTGTCGCCATCAGAGCGCCTGCAATGAGGAAGATAACTCAACCTGACACCTGCAACTGTAAATCTCTTCTTTACATTGGGGACATTTAGCTGACACATTTTGGCCACGACTTTCAGGAAACTTTCAATGAGTTGTCAGAGTGGAAATCACAGAGCTGCCTTTCTCCTTATTACAAGTCAGTTTACCATGAAGCTGTTGTTTTAAGGTTAGATCATATTCCTTTAAAAACCTGAATGTGTGTGTGTTTCTGACAGATGATTTCCATATGCGCTGCAAATGGCTGACAAAATATTTGTAGAAAAAAAACTGCAAATGATAAATGACAAATGGAGCTTTACAAGTCAGAGAGTGCAGCACGGCACAGCTGGAGGTTTGCTGTCTTTTCTTATATATGACAAGATATATGACGACAGAATGTGTTTGATTCTAACTACATCCGGTTCTGCTACAACGGAGGCAATGTGTGTGTGTGTGTGTGTGTGTGTGTGTTGCTGTCGGAGGCGGCTGGTGATGGCAGCAGCCAGTTAACTGGTGAACATATCTGCCTTGGCAGAGCCATTATGCAGGACTTGGTCCCACGCCAGCAGGCAGTGGAGCGAGAGGGAGTGTGTGTGTCAGAGTGTGTGTGTGTGTGTGTGTGTGTGTCAGAGTGTGTGTGTGTGTGTGTGTGTGCACTGGGCTGTTGAAAAGACAGGAAGCCATAATAAGAGTGGTGAAAATGTGTGTGCCTCTGTGTGTTTATGTGCATTGTGTGTGTGTGTGTGTGTGTGTGTGTGTGCGTGTGTGTGCGTGAGTGTGTGTGTGTGTGTGTGTGTGTGTGTGTGAGAGTGTCAGGCAGCTCTCTCTTTCTCAGCAGCTGGTAGTCAGGGATGCGATGGCCTGGCCACGCGTCTGGAGGAATGTGCCTTCGATGGCAGATCCAAATATCTGTCTCATTCAAACACACACACACACACGCACACACACACTCTTCCTCCAGCTGATGCTTTATGGAGGCTGAGGCTGAGGTTTTTTTTCCTGGAGAACGAGTAGTGCTTCTCCTCTATCTGCTGTTGGACTCACTCACAGCTCACTGTGATATTACATGTGAAGCGCAGGAGTTTAACTGTGGAAGCTGCTGCTTTCAATCCCACTGAGAGCCAATCACAGCGGAGAAGCCACAGTATCAGCTGACTGGCATCCTGCTTCACCTCCCATCATGCCTCTGCTCTCTCTGCTCCAGCCCGACTCGCTCCCACCCCTGACAGAATCACTGTTTTCAGCGTCCAATAATCTCACGTTGATGATAAAATGTTAAGAAAATTGGCTGCCGTTTAGTCACAAGCCTTTAACGTCATATCTAACGTTTCATCAAGGTCTAAGAAGCATGCAAGGATTTTTTCAGCTCAGACAAAGTTTCTTTTATCAGTTTTACAATTTAATTAGCTCCCGCTCTACTCCTCTTGCTCTTTGGAGGCCACATGAAGGCCGGTCCGGGCAGACGTCGGATAAAAAGCACAGCAGCAGCAGCAGCAGCAGCGCAGAGGAAGTCTGGGTATCTCACTCACAACATTAACGTCCAATATAGGCTATCAAACAATGTGAGTCGAGGCCGGTGTTCTGTGTGATAGTTAAAGCTTTTATCAAAAGAGAGAGTGAGTGAACTGGCTGACAGACTGAGTCACCCACCTACATATCTACCTATTCACTTCCTCCAGTCCATCATCCCTTTAATGGATTTGATTTCAATACAAAATCCTGAAAATTGTTTGTCACGAAACAAGCGATGCTACCTTATATAACGACGGTAACAAAGTAAACATCTCGCCCACAAATTGTACATTTTAAAAATCTGAAGTGTTTAAGTTTTGTGTTCGCTATTTTAAATACGGAGGCTTCGTCAGAGCATGGCATCATCAAGTACAACCCCAATTCCAAAAAAGTCGGGACGCTGTGTAAAATGTTGACAGAATCAGATTTCAATAGGTTGCAAATCATTTGAACTCGTATCTAATTGAAAATAATGCAAAGACGACAACAAATTTTAAAATGTAATTGCTCTATGAAAAATATTTGCTAATTCAAATTTGATGCCGGCAACACATTCATTTGAACCTCAAGGATAAATAAAGTTCTTTGAATTGAATTGAATTGAAAATGCTGGAAAACTTGGGTAATGCTAAAAAAAAAAAAAAAAGAAGAAGAAGAAGAAGCTGATTCAAGATGGTGGAGGTGAAAGTGGAAAACTGGCCAATCAAAATTTGACTTTGTTTTTGGAATCATGGACGTGGTGTCCTCTGCTCCAGCTTGTTATCAGAGCACAGTTGAAAGGCCAGACCTTGAACTGTTGAGCAGCTGAAATTCTACATCAGACAAATATGAGACAACATTTCACTTTTAAAACTCCAGAAACTCAGCTCCTCAGCTCCCAAACGTGTAGTTGTTAAAGAGCTGATGCTACACAACGTTAAACACGACTTTCTTATCTAAAATGAGCAAATATGTTTTATGAAACAATAAAATATTTCAGTTGAAACATTTGATATTTCATCTTATGTCGCAATATTTTCAAATATAGGTTTTAAATGATTTGCAAAACCACCAATTCTGCTTTTATGAATATTTTACATGCTGTCCCACTTAGGGTCATAGGAGACGTTATCGCGTCAGAGACGTCGCACTAAATTCAATCATGAACAAAATAAAAAAAGTCCACAGCCGTGACTGCAAACCTGTGAGACTGTAATTATCTTACAACACAGAAAACAAAAATTGTTGGATGTTGGATGGATGAAATACAGTCAAATCAGTCTCGGTGCAGTTTACTCTCCAGTGTTCATCTTGTCAATCCACAGCGACTCTGACCTTATGTCATCCCATCACGTGCCCAGTCAGCAGCACAGCTATAAACTAACCACACCAGGAGAAATTCAGCCAAACGGGAAGGAAGGAGCAAACTCTGTTTACTGGTTAACTGATGTGACTTCACTTGTCCAGCGTAGCTTTGTGGTGACAACAGAAAGCTCCAATGAGACTGGGAGCCTTGATCCATCATTATGAATTGATTAGGTTAATCAGCTCACACATATTGATAATACAGCCGCATTAGCCACACATGTATTAACAGGTGAAATCTTTGTCCTGTTCTTTACTAGGGGGCTAAGTGGATAGAGGTTGTATAGGACTGGTTAGTTATATGGAGCAGACACGTCCTGAAAGCTTAGCTAAAAACTGTAGTTACATCACCTCCAACATGCGTCTTGGTATGTTTTCAAAAATGGTGCAGCGCAGCATGAAAATACATTTCTCCAAATTTCCTTACAACCAACGTCCGAGCTCTCGCAGGAGTCTTTTGCTGACTAAAGGTCAGATAAATCCTGACTTTGCATCACACAAGTGAAGCAATACGAACCCACCGGAGCGCCTCCAGGTGATCCCGACCTGGCAGCATCCAGAAACTCAAACCCTTCATTTGTCCGACTAATCTATACAAAATGAACCGAATCTCCAGCAAAGTCATGATTTTATTCAATATTCAGGCCTAGAAACAAGGCAGCGGCCGATTAAAGGCAGCTTCAAACGGAGCCGCTTATCTTTTTAATTAGGCCGCAGGTTGAGAGCGAGCGATATTGCACTGCGAGCTGATGTATATGTAATGTGGAACAGTATTGATTGTGGGGAGAAGACGAGGAGGAGGCCCATTCAAGGTGCTAGCTCCCTGAACTGTTCAATACCGGCGCTAATAAATAATATCAAAGGCAAAACCTGGCTAAAGGTGGATGAGATGAAATCTCTTTATAATGCAAAACCCAGAGGGGAAGAGAGGAGAGCGGGGTGGAGGGGAGGGGGGGGCAGATATTTCTTTTAGCAGGCAGCCAGGGCGACAGGATATTGCAGGGAGTGTGCAGCTGAAGAAACAAATAACCCGTCTTTCATCAATAGCAGATTAAAACAGAAACAGAAAGAGACACAGAAAAAAGATTCCTAATTATATTCTCCGGAGTTGGTGGGGGTTTTTTTTGACTGTTTTGACACAGCTAATATGCTTTTCTGTGAACCCACCCACACATACACACAACAGCACCATCGCCCTCCACCCTGCCAGGTTATCCAGGTCTAATAGGCAATAGAAGAAGCTATTTACACTTCAAGGCGCTAATGCAACACTTTCCTCAATCTTATTACCGTCACACTGATTTTCTCACCTGTGTGTTGACAAGTAGAATTAGAACCAAGTGTTTGGACGGCAATGTTCCCGACATCAAGCACCACCCCACCTCCAACGCCACTCCACTTTCCAGGCAAGTTAGCGCCCCAACCTTCGCCGGTCTATTACGCTGTTGACTTTACTGCGGGAAGCCGCGTGTCAGAAATGTAATTTAAGAGATGCAAATCAGTCTGCCTTGTTCTGCAGAGCGCCAGCTTTCCTGACAGCAGCAGCTTCTTTACATTATAAACAAGAATCAGATTCACAGATTCGTTCAGCTGTTGATGTGATGCAGCACGTTCACAGCGACGCCGTACACAAGAGCGCAACATGTGTACGACGTTCCGTACGATGAAGACATCCTCCTATACATTCAGTCTGAAATTAGAGAGCAGCATTCGAGCAGGAAAGTCGTCTGTGTTTTGTTTGTGGACATTGAAACCACAAGTCAACATTCCTGTTTTGGATTTCAAAGTCTTACCTTACTTTAAATTCTGACCAGTCCAAAGCACTGGTTTGGCAATTAGTCAGAATTGGACTAAAACTAATTGAAATGTGACATCCTTAAAGACACCTCGGTTACATCTTCTCAACAGCATTTCAATTTCAACCAGGTTACTAGACACAAACCTTCAGACACTCAAATTACCACATGGTTGTTGACAGGGACGTTCCATCTGAAATCCATTGCCTTGCATCAAACACTCTCCCTGCAGGCTGAAATGTGGCGGTGCAAGGTCAGTAACTTCGTCCTTGGCTGAAAGGAGTCGCTTGGGTCAAAAGACGATTATGAAGCAACTCTTTCAGCTTCTTCTAAAAACTTGTTTTTGTGCCCAATATCAGGAGTTTTCACTGAAACGTGATCATAATCACACACAAAACCCTTTTATCCACGTGACTGTACTTCACGCTGAGCATCTGCACGAACATTTAAACAAAGCTTGTTGACACCATAGACTGTATAAAATATGGACGTAGTGTCCGTGATGTCACCCATAGGTTTCTGAAGAGCAAAAATGTAGCAAATCGTAGTGCGTAGCCATCTTGGTAGCCTACCTCCGGTTACTCCAAATATGGACAAAGAGGTGGAGCAAGGGCGGAGCTGAGGCGGGTCCTATGGGCCGGCTGAATGAACGCTATTGGCTGAAAAAAGCTGCTTTATTTGAAATAATCAAACTAGCTACGGCTAACCAGCTAGGTTAAATGCTAAATATCGTTGCTAGCCGGCTAACCCCACGACGATCTCTTTCCCAAACTTAGTGACTAGAATTAGCTGGGTGACGCCCTTTAGACCGTCAGTGGCTAGTTGTCAATCAAAGTGGCGCCACTTAGATTGACAGCTATGAATTGTGCATAATGATGTATGCTGTATATTTTAAACTAACGCCTTATAAAAAAATTTGCCCCCCCCCAGAGTTGTCATGGAGTAGAAAAACAGCTTATGAGACTAGAGCCATGTTTTGAACCAGGCTGTAAATACGATTTTTTCTGTCGTAAAATCGGACATTTTAACATGGGGCTCAAATGTAATTGACTCCCTTCTGCGACCTGCTCTAGTGGTTATTCGAGGAACTGCAGCTTTTTTGTACTTCCGCATTGGCTTCATTTTTCAGCGGCGGAGGTTGCCGCTTGGTTGACACGTTTTCCTGCGTCGACAGCCTATCACAACCAGACTTCAGTTCAGCTGAATTCACATCCGCTGCTCTCCATCAATGAGGAATCTACGCCTCACAGCCTCAGGCCTCCGGGGGTGACTATTTCATCTGAAACAGTCTGCAGAGATTCCCCGTTATGAAACCATTAACATTTTGCAATTCAGAAAGGCTTGAAAGATCGGAACTGTTACCCTTTAAAGCAGCACCAACATTTGGATGAATCCTGCCGACAGTGATTCTGTTGAGGTGTCATTTCCTTCAAATGATGGACATCTCCTTGTAGAACAAATATCATCGCAGCTTCAGATGTTCTATCAGTTTGGGCCAAGAATTACAACACTTTGACAAATTTAACACGATGATACATAATTCATTCCTCCCATCGCTGTGCCAGGCGAATGCAACCTCCTCAATTCTCCTGACAGATCCGTACTTGGCCTTTGCAGCAGGAAATCCTCTGCACATTAACATGAAATGAGCACAGTAATGTTCATTCTTCAGCTCTGTGGCAAAACAGGTACAACAGATAGATGCCCGGAAAAATACCGAGTGGGCACTTTGGTTGATGCTGTGTTCAATTAACATTCCCGGTTTATCACGAAGAGGACGGGAGGTCGCGTTACATGCAACAAATCTAGTTGATGCATTTATCCAGAGTTGTTGTGGATATAGCAAAGCCGTTGCTCAATGTGAGTTAGCTCAGGATTAGCTCAGCACTCAGAACTAAATGGAAACACTGCAAATTTGTAAAACATCCCTTATTTTGGGCAAACAACAGATTTGGACTAATTTCATTAAAGCCGCCATGTGCTTCGCATTTTATCTGATTTTCACTCCATCCCTCAGCCAAAATTCACAAAATAATATTGTCTCAAACATGTGCCCACAACCGCAGAGGCAAATGGAAATTCTTAAGATTTGTGATGTATTTGTGAAAATATTTGTAACGAAATCTGGTGTGAAACACAGCTGCACCAGCGACTACAGGGTTAAAAGTTCACACAGGTGGATGGAGACAGGTGTGGTCCACTGTTACAACAGCACCACCTGTGATGCACGTGTAGTTATTCGCTGGGTGTAGCTACTCTTTAAGGTTCAAAAATTAGCTGTTAGAGTGAAAAGTACTAACTTCTTTATTTTAGTTCTATTGATGTTCAGGGGCCACATTCTGTTATGATAAGTTCCATGTCTTCGCCTGTTGGGTGAAAGGTAGGCCACTGCAACGCTTTGTCACATTAAGGAACAAACTAAAATCTCAAACGTGTCGTATCATATTTAGCCTCCAGGTGTCGTCCATCTTTCAAGTAATATTTCAAGTAGGTGTTTTTCCATTTGAACAGAATTGCTCATGATAAATAAGACAGACTAGTCAAATGTCACTGTTGTTAATTTGTCTTAATAATAAGCAAATCATGTAATAACTGATCATTTTTACAAAATAAGAGCACATCAACATGCAGCGTGAGATATATTTCTTCATGTGCTTTTTCTGTGTCAATCTTATCTCATCAAAGTCTGGATGGAAGTTCATTGTTCTCCTCAGACAGAACACAGCTTCTTCCTGCATTAAACCTGAGACTTTCAGGTTAAGAAACAATCTTTGATCATATGACCACACCGACCGCCCGCCTCTCTCACCTCTCTGCCACGACACACTCGGGCGGAAAAAAATCTCGTCGGCAGCGCTGCGGGTTTTGAAGTCCCCGGAATGCAAATTGAAAATTAAGGTGCGCTTCCTTAATCTGCTGTTCTAATCCAGCTCCAGAAAGGAGGTAAAAAGAAAGAAAAAAAGAAAAGGAAAAATCCGTAGGAAGGGCTACATTAATTATACACAAAAAGAAGAACTACAAAAGACGGCCTGGTCTTTGAAGATACTGAGCGCTAAATGTCACCCGCAGCCTTTGAAGCTCTCGACTGCCTTTGTCTCTCACTTCTCCTCTACATGAAACACGGTGCAGCAGACAGACGCAGCCAGCCACGGTGAGGGACATTTCAACTTGGGGGTACACGCCCTTAAAGAAGAAGAAAGGTACCATATAAAAGCAAGGCGCGCTCCACTTGTGCAACTTGAGCTTCACGCCGACGAGTGTCCGTCAGGGCGTGGAACGACAAACCCAGGTAAAATCACTCTCTTTAAATCTCCGATCTAAAACAGAAAATCTGCAGAACCAGACGCGCTGTTTCAACACAAACTGTTTATCTTGATCAAACTGCTGCAGAAATATACTGATAATTCATGTACACTACTGTAGCCCTGCTGACAGAGGACGAAAGCTTTCTGAGGACATCCACAGGTTTAAATATTTACAGACGTTATTGAAGATTTTAATCCCATTCAAATCTGCTGTTTCTGTTATTGGCTGTGTCAATATTTTCACTTTACCCCCCGCATTCAGGTGAATGTAAAACTGCTCAATATTTCAGTTTCTGCTTTGAGATTTCTGCCTGTTCCTCCCGTCATGAAAACAGATGCATCAGTAGGAAGAGCTTTTGCAAGTGTCCCGTCATTTTCCGAACTTTTGCACGAGTGAAAACTTCGAACTGCTGGGCACAGTCGAGGAACAGTCAGTGGGATTCAAAGACCAACCGATGCTCAAACTAAAAAGCAGAACCGTTTTTGTTAATGCTAAAAATGTCTCAACAAAAAGACTTTTTGTACTTGTATTTGTACCATAAACCCAGAGTACAATATATATATTTTATTGTACATTGTTTAACTGTTTTTTTTAAGGTCGTCAGTCTGGGATAATTTATTTTTCAGAAGTGACAACAACTGAAGGTTAATGGCTGCATTTCCCAGAATCCATCATTTCATAAGTTACCAAAACTCAACATGGAGACGGCTTTTTTTAAAGTTTAAATAACTTTCTAAAATTGCTGACTATTGTACTACTTCTACTTTTTAACAGACATTACTCAAATAGAAGGAAACGTTTGCAAGCATTTCCTTTCCAGTGGCAGATTAACACAGATTTGGTCAACAGATCTCTCAGGCTGCAGATACTGAGACTGTGTGGTTGGATGAATTCATGAGGCTTATTGATGTGAAGACACTATAGAATATCACCTTACCTGTCATCTACAGACATCACATCAGACAGGTATCCTGATAACGGTAAATAGGATACTGAGCATTAATGAGTAAAAGTTTAGTCCCTGAGGGCCAAAGTAGAATAAATAGAAGTGCTTTTTAAAGACAGCAGACAACAACAGTCAGAAACAGCTTGGCTTCATGAAACCTCTTGGGGTTTCAGTTCGTCACTGTCACAGATTCTCTCTTGGTGCATTTTCTGTAATTTCAAATTTGCACAAAACAAAAAAAAAACAAAAACACAAAACCCTGAAACAGTCATATCGAGGCAGAGCCACAGGTAACCTTCAAAAAACCTTCAGATGATGAAACCCTGGTGTCATGGCGGTACGTTTTGTCAATGTGATCTTTCAGCGCTGTGAGCGGCGCCGGGAAAATTCCGTCGACATCCACTGTATTCAGAAATCTGAGCTGCCGATCTCAAAACGTGCAAAACATAAATTATCCACATGGCTAGAAGAGACCCGAGGGAGAGGGAGGGAATATGGTTAGAATTTGGGTGACCTGACCCTTTAAAGGTCTTATGATTCTATTTAAAGGAAATGATTCGATTCCTGCCAAAACACCGAAATACGTCCGCCCACCAGAAACATTCAGTACGAGAGGAATATGCAGAGCCTGAATAATCTGTTCAACACTTGTTCTGTAATGACAATAGCGCACAAGGCTGTTTATAGGAGGGAAGGATTCCTCATTTACAGGACAGGCAGGTTCTGCATGCTCACATTCAAAGTAAGAAACCAGCCTGCGACAGATTCTGTAAACTATCAGCTCCATCCCGGCTCAGTTCTTAAAATATTGATCTAATTCTCTCACATCAAAGCCGTGATTCCAAATTCATCTCGAACCAGTCCTTAATAGGCGGCTCCATCCTCGCCCTGTTCCACTTTCCAGTGCAGACGGAGAACGGTGCAGAGCCAAATCTTCGTTAGTCATTCTGCTCTTTTCTGTTCCCTCCTCAGCACTCTCTCCTTATCCACCCTCTTTCTTTGTAGAGAAAAAAAAGAAATCATGAGAAAGGAGGCTGAGAGGAGAGAGACAGACTACGCGAACAAGACTGGGAGAGAGAAATCAAGAGGAGGGGGTCGGGGTGGGGGGGGGTGCTCTTGAGTGCAGCTGTAATCAAGGCCTGTGTGCTCAAGAGGGGCCAATCAATCCAGCTGTCTGCCTCTACATCTCATCAGGCATCTTGAAGACGGCTAAAAATGAGTCGCCGGGTCCAGGCGGCCTCCTCGGGCCTCTGAGAGAGAGAGAGAGAGAGCGAGCAACAGGCGGCTTCGGTCAGGAGTCTGTAATAACTGCAGCAGAGGACACGGCCGTCCTCAAAGTCGGAGCTGCAAAGAAAATGACTGGCCGCCCTTTGAGAGGGAAGTGTTTACTGCTGCAGAGGGGGAAAGTGTCTTCTTCAACATTCGTGATGTCATGGTAAATACTCAGGTGGCAAACTGCAGCCTCCAAAACCTACAGAGATCCACTTGTTTTAATGAAATCGACATGATTGGAATATTCACTCGCTGAGTTAAACTTTGGTTTTGATTGCCGACGGCCTGAAAATAGAGGAAGCCATCACACTAACTTTAACCACAGAAGCCGGCTCTGACAAATGTGAAGCAACATCTGTACAGCTGTGCTCCTCAGACTGACTTTGACAAACACACAGCCGGAAAAATTAGCTGCTAATCAGGATCCAAACAAACATTAAATGTTATCACAAATCTTACAGCAACAACAAGTTGGCAAGGACTCGCAAATCAACTGTTCATGAAAGTTGAGCTACATTCATCTTTTTATACGTTGCTGGATTCATCAACTTCCTGTGGAGTTGATTCCTGATGTTAAGCCATGCAGGTTAACGCAACTCTCTGGATTTACCTCTATGATTGAATCAGTGCTGGTCACACAAATACTGAAAATGTGGACACACCTTTGTCAAACACTATTATCACACCGACTCTCTGGAATCTGGATGACTGAGATTTGACTCCATCCTCTGCCTGTACCATGATCAGTGTGAACTATGGTGCACGTCAGATGACTCAACACTCCTGACTGTGTAGATTAGACACTTCTCAGTCGTGCAATGATGACGTCTGTTCATCTTATTTACAGTCAGGTTTACAACTTGTTTTCGCAGACTGATGCGTTTTTGCAACGTGAAGCTCCAAAGTGTTTGTGCACCAGTGTTCCCAGGACAAACTGCACATTTAATGAGCTTGGCAGCAGAAGGAGGACTAAGACTGGGACAGTACTGCTTACAAATCCCGGTCTGCAAACATGCATTTATGGATGTTTAGTTTGACAGTCACTGTATTCGGTGTAGGGAGTCTGGTATACTGAAGCTACATTTCAAAAGACATCTAATAGTTATTATATTTGCATCACCACCATTCTGCAGCACGACCACTTCTCCAACAGCGATTTAAAAAGAGGAGATACAAGCTTCCCTGTCAACACCTCCTCAGTCTGTCCATGTTCTCCGATGCCATGAAACTGTCTTTTAATATTTCAATGACTGTACTTTCCTGATATTACAGGTACCATATGTCATATTTGGTGCCAGCATGGAAGCCTAAATGAAAAAAGTGGGATGAAAATGTGATAATTAGGAGCAGTCATCAGACAGACGTGGTCATTAAATCTGAGGATATTAAGAAAATTCTATGAGATGATTTCACTGTCATCCGCTGCAGTTTAAAAAATGTATATTAAATTATTCAATCTTAGTGCTAACAAGTTTTTGGGGGGTCAAGGTCTGTTCTTCCGTTCAGTTGGGATTACAAAGTTAGTGGGATATAAATTATAGGTAATGCAATAGGATTTAAATTAGATTATAAATAAAATATGAAGCCATGAGGCACCTTGACACTGTCCCGTCATTCTGAATGTAAAAGATAGTACTATTATGGGCCTATTCACAGAAAAATTGAAAAGCAGTGTTGGTTCTAATGTAAGCGTACGATGCGTCGATGTGTGCGTGGATTTAGGATGGTGAGACCAGATTTCCTATCTGCATCTGCTTCCAGTCCGAGAACTGTCACCGGTTTCCTGAAAAGCAGCTACACAAACAGCACAAATGACAAATCAGCGTTGGGAAGTGTGAGAGAGCTGCAGCAGAGTTTAGCACTCCCACCTCTCACGTACAGTATTCTCGCAGCAGAAATGTCGCAGCACGACCGACGGCAGAGTTCTCCGCCACGGCTCCGTAGCTGGGGGAATGATGCAAAAGTGATGCAAGCGCGAAGCCAGCTTTGCTACAAGGTGGCCATCTGGGAGAGGTCTGCCAACCCCGCAGCAAACGTCAGGAGCTCAGGCCAACTCGCGGAGATCCTGCCAGCTGCGAGAGTGGGAGAGAGGGCTCGGCCGTGCCAGCAGGCCCGTGCCAGCGCCGGGGAAATCAGGCCGGCTGCTTGGCTGCTTGGCTGAGTGGCTGGCAGGGCGGCTGCGCGGTTGGCTCGGAGATCACGTTGCACCGCTGTGCAAACTCGAGCTCGACACAACACCTGTGCCCCCCCCCCCCTCCATCCCTCCCCTTCGCTCGACGGCAGGACTCACAGATGCTCGCAAAGCTCCAGAGGACAGCGCACAGCTCCCCGCTCTCTCTGAAGTCAAACCAAAATAACCACAGGTGACTCTGGATCTGCAGGGGGGGGGGGGGCAGGCTTTTTAAAGCTCGGATGAGGCATCTTGCAATTCACAAAACGCCTCCAGCTCTGCTTTGACGACAGGCGAAGAGATAAAAAACGCGGCGCGGTGTCACAGCAAATTGCATCACTAAACACCAGCACACCCCTCATCTCTTTCCCTCCCTCCCTATTCTGATTCTTTTCTTTAGCAACAGGTGAGAGAAACTTCTAGAATCGATTAGCCTTCAGCGTGCGATGAAAACTGATTAGCGAGTGAACTGAAATGAAGTTAACTCAAATAGATTTGCCTGCTCCTGAAGGGCAGAGAGAGAGCGCTGGATGGATCCCAACGCCGGAGCTCTTTCCAATGCAATCACTCCGGCAATCAATGGCAACAATTAAAGTAGTTCCACGCAGTGACGGCGATGACACAAAATCAGTCAGTGGTGTTACTAATGACAGCCCGTATGGAAAGCTTGTCAAATATGAGCATAACGTTTGTCTCTGCACCTGCGCACATCGCTGACAGAAACACGGGAGAAATGATGATGGCGGCAACTGTAAGACAATAAAGGTTTGAGAGTCATTCATTTGACTCAACGCTTGATTCAGAAGTTAAGATTCAGAAAAGGTTGCACTTATGTGTTTTTACAGTCAACCGTCGATGTAAGTACAAGTACAAGTTAAAGGGCTCCCTTGAGAGGCGGCTCATGTCATAACGGAGTTGACAATTTCCAGGCATGCAATTTACAGAGGAGCGGTAATGGCGATGACGACGGCGGCGACAACGATGATGATGATGACGGCCTTTGAAAGGCAGCGTTAGGGGAAGCACTCTGCGGCTCTGCCAGATAACTTTAAATTGTCCATAATCACAGGATCTGAGAGCGTATAGGCTGACAAAGTCACGCAAAGACATCTAGCGGCGGAGCGACGTGCAAACTTCGTCCACGCAGATAACAATTTGACCGCATTACTTAGGCATAATTACGCATACATTTCCGCGCTTTGTTATGACACACAAACACATGCAGGGAGCCGGCGCTGCGAGAGGGAAGAGGAGGGACTCGACTGCAGGCTGAGGTCCGAGGGCCTGCACATCAATAACAGGGCAAAGTGAGGTAGATGAAACACATTACTTTGACCTAAAGAGCTCAGTAATTACATTTGGCATTTTGACAAGTGTTTAGCTGCAGTGAAGGTCAGTCCTGTCAGCACACGAGATCTATGCTAATCCACTCAGACGGAAGAAAACGAGGAGACGAGAAGGCGAGGGAAGGAAAGAAAAGGCCCAGACGCAACTGATGCCTTTGTAAAAGTAACCTAAACCCTTCCTCCAGTCCGTCATCAGGATCTGGTTTGAAGCTCCGTGACAGAAACATATCAGTCGTCAGAAATAAACCCGACGTCGCTTCCTCCTCTACAAATGCATCCGTTTAATAAGTCGGACTTCTGACTGAATTGTCACTCTGTTATTGCAGAGAACGTCCCGATGACTGGAGTCACGGCTGTGTTGCGGAACACTTTGCCCAAATGATAATAACGATAATCAAATCAGACATCAGATTTGAAAAGGCATCGACCAGACGAAATAAAATATGAANCTGGGGGAATGATGCAAAAGTGATGCAAGCGCGAAGCCAGCTTTGCTACAAGGTGGCCATCTGGGAGAGGTCTGCCAACCCCGCAGCAAACGTCAGGAGCTCAGGCCAACTCGCGGAGATCCTGCCAGCTGCGAGAGTGGGAGAGAGGGCTCGGCCGTGCCAGCAGGCCCGTGCCAGCGCCGGGGAAATCAGGCCGGCTGCTTGGCTGCTTGGCTGAGTGGCTGGCAGGGCGGCTGCGCGGTTGGCTCGGAGATCACGTTGCACCGCTGTGCAAACTCGAGCTCGACACAACACCTGTGCCCCCCCCCCCCCTCCATCCCTCCCCTTCGCTCGACGGCAGGACTCACAGATGCTCGCAAAGCTCCAGAGGACAGCGCACAGCTCCCCGCTCTCTCTGAAGTCAAACCAAAATAACCACAGGTGACTCTGGATCTGCAGGGGGGGGGGCAGGCTTTTTAAAGCTCGGATGAGGCATCTTGCAATTCACAAAACGCCTCCAGCTCTGCTTTGACGACAGGCGAAGAGATAAAAAACGCGGCGCGGTGTCACAGCAAATTGCATCACTAAACACCAGCACACCCCTCATCTCTTTCCCTCCCTCCCTATTCTGATTCTTTTCTTTAGCAACAGGTGAGAGAAACTTCTAGAATCGATTAGCCTTCAGCGTGCGATGAAAACTGATTAGCGAGTGAACTGAAATGAAGTTAACTCAAATAGATTTGCCTGCTCCTGAAGGGCAGAGAGAGAGCGCTGGATGGATCCCAACGCCGGAGCTCTTTCCAATGCAATCACTCCGGCAATCAATGGCAACAATTAAAGTAGTTCCACGCAGTGACGGCGATGACACAAAATCAGTCAGTGGTGTTACTAATGACAGCCCGTATGGAAAGCTTGTCAAATATGAGCATAACGTTTGCCTCTGCACCTGCGCACATCGCTCACAGAAACACGGGAGAAATGATAATGGCGGCAACTGTAAGACAATAAAGGTTTGAGAGTCATTCATTTAACTCAACGCTTGATTCAGAAGTTAAGATTCAGAAAAGGTTGCACTTATGTGTTTTTACAGTCAACCGTCGATGTAAGTACAAGTACAAGTTAAAGGGCTCCCTTGAGAGGCGGCTCATGTCATAACGGAGTTGACAATTTCCAGGCATGCAATTTACAGAGGAGCGGTAATGGCGATGACGACGGCGGCGACGACGATGATGATGATGACGGCCTTTGAAAGGCAGTGTTAGGGGAAGCACTCTGCGGCTCTGCCAGATAACTTTAAATTGTCCATAATCACAGGATCTGAGAGCGTATAGGCTGACAAAGTCACGCAAAGACATCTAGTGGCGGAGCGACGTGCAAACTTCGTCCACGCAGATAACAATTTGACCGCATTACTTAGGCATAATTACGCATACATTTCCGTGCTTTGTTATGACACACAAACACATGCAGGGAGCCGGCGCTGCGAGAGGGAAGAGGAGGGACTCGACTGCAGGCTGAGGTCCGAGGGCCTGCACATCAATAACACGGCGAAGTGAGGTAGATGAAACACATTACTTTGACCTAAAGAGCTCAGTAATTACATTTGGCATTTTGACAAGTGTTTAGCTGCAGTGAAGGTCAGTCCTGTCAGCACACGAGATCTATGCTAATCCACTCAGACGGAAGAAAACGAGGAGACGAGAAGGCGAGGGAAGGAAAGAAAAGGCCCAGACGCAACTGATGCCTTTGTAAAAGTAACCTAAACCCTTCCTCCAGTCCGTCATCAGGATCTGGTTTGAAGCTCCGTGACAGAAACATATCAGTCGTCAGAAATAAACCCGACGTCACTTCCTCCTCTACAAATGCGTCCGTTTAATAAGTCGGACTTCTGACTGAATTGTCACTCTGTTATTGCAGAGAACGTCCCGATGACTGGAGTCACGGCTGTGTTGCGGAACACTTTGCCCAAATGATAATAACGATAATCAAATCAGACATCAGATTTGAAAAGGCATCGACCAGACGAAATAAAATATGAAGCAAATGCATGAACACACAACAGAAGCATCGATAAGACTGTTGGACTGGAGAATGACAAGGACCCACTGCAGCCTGTGTTTAGGCTCATAGACTGTATAAAATATGGACGTAGTGTCCGTGACGTCACCCATAGGTTTCTGAAGAGCAAAAATGAAGCAAATCGTAGTGCGTAGCCATCTTGGTAGCCTACCTCCGCTTACTCCAAATATGGACAAAGAGGTGGAGCGAGGGCGGAGCTGAGGCGGGTCGAATGAACGCTATTGGCTGAAAAAAGCCGCTTTATTCGAAATAATCAAACTAGCTACGGCTAACCAGCTAGGTTAAATGCTAAATATCGTTGCTGGCCGGCTAACCCCACGACGATCTCTTTCCCAAACTCAGTGACTAGAATTAGCCGGGGTGTCGCCCTTTAGACCGTCAGTTCATAGCTGTCAATCAAAGTGGCGCCACTTAGATTGACAGCTATGAACTGTGCATAATGATGTATGCTGTATACGCCTTATAAAAAAATTCGCCCCCCCCACGAGTTGTCATGGAGTAGAAAAACAGCTTATGAGACTAGAGCCATGTTTTGAACCAGGCTGTAAATATGTTTTTTTCTGTCATAAAATCGGACATTTTAACATGGGGCTCAAATGTAATTGACTCCCTTCTGCGGCCTGCTCTAGTGGTTATTGGAGGAACTGCAGCTTTTTTGCACTTCCGCATTGGCTTCATTTTTCAGTGCCGGAGGTTGCCGCTTGGTTTAGGCTCATGTGTGCTAAAGGTCACTAATACAGACAAGAGTTAGCGCCACATGAAGAGGATCATTAAGAACCTAAAGTCAACTCTAAAAGGCAAAGTTAGCCAAAGACCTTGTCAGACGTCTGGCTGCAGTTTGAATAGGTTAAAGGCTGAATAGGTCACGTTGGCTCAGAGCATTTCATACATGCCTCTTCTTCATGGATTAAAAGAAACTGTAGTCAAAAAAATTCCTTCATCAACTTCTGATTTCTTTCGTTATCATGCATGATCGTCACAGGGACATGACTTTCACATGTGCAGCAGATGTTCATGGATGCTTTGTATGTTGGCTATAACATTAAAACAAAGATGACACAAAGCCACACATCTCTTCTTAAATATCCCATGCAGTTATAGTTATGTTTTTCTATGGACTTGCATTGATGCTCACACTGGTCTTGTAGGATGCTTTAGGGAAAAAAAGTGAAGGACAAGGATGATTTCAAAGACAGTTGTTGCAGGACCAAGACATAGGAGGCAAATGAAAATGTGAAAATAGTCCACAGACACTTCCGGTAAAAGTCACATGAAAGCAAATGTCAGCTGCATCAATTTATGTGACATTTATACATTTTTTCCATTTAAAATAAAATACGACTAAAACCCTAAAAAGCTCTCTTTTGATTGATATGTGAACTGGAGGGGAGCGATAAACACTTCTCGCCACTTTTCCAAGGATTTCTCCATTAATTAGCATGTAAATTAAGCTCTCGCCGGTGTCCCCTCTCCAGGGGGACAATGTCTTTTTAACTTATTAAAGTGATAGTGACCTCTCTGCCAGGAAATTATTTACATGTCAACACACAAATCAAACTTCAGATCCAACATTGACTCGCTGAGCAAGCAGCTATTGTCTGTCTCCAACAAAGACGGGCTGGTTTAACTGGAGGGAGGACGCTGATGGTCGGAAGGACGGAGTCTGGAGCTGACCAACTGTCCCAACCGTCCATAATCCCCAGAGTGCACAGCTTTCGGGCCTGTGCATGTGAGTGTCTTCACGCTGAGAGGCACGATTAGCATGTACGCAAAAACAAGAGCTGCTGGGATAAAAAAAAAGTAGAAGTCAGAGGAACAGACGGCGCGGGGATAAGACCGCCTCAGCTGCTCTCCTCCTGCTTTAAGTGCTAATTGAGCCGCCCGCTGTCCTGACCCTGACCCCCGGCCTATTCACGGGGTCCCGTTCTCACGGCCGTGACGCACCGCTGGAAGTAGCCTCTGGGTCCCCCGCCCACCCTCGGCCCGGACAATGAGGGTCACCACCTCGCTGCCCACCATCTTGACATCCACCCCCACGTTTGACAATGGCCCCCGGTGGCCCCGGAGCGGCTCTCAATGGGCGGACGCGCGTGACAGAAGAGGTAACGTGGCTTCTTAAAATGCAACACCAGGTCTGGCCGGACCTTCGTCAGACCTTTTGGCTCCCGGAGGCCGGGTCAGAATCGATCCGGTGGAAGAAGGAGACAGATGATGAGGTCTGAACCGGACTGTGAGACTGCCTTCACAACTAGCCTCACTCTTTGGATCAACGAAGAAAATTAGACACAGTTTAATTCATTTGACAAATTGATTTTGTAAACAAAATGTATTAAATATATAAGCTTGTAAAATCGGACCTATCAGTGCAAACAATAATAAAACAATGCCATCAATGATAAAGGTCTGAAAATGAGCTCCACTCTGAACACCTACAACATGAAGTGTTGCTGACATGTTAATACATCAGTATGAATACTTTAATAATATATTAAAATTATAATATAACACTCTCATTAGTACTAAAATAATGACATCCCAAATTTCTGCAGTGCCAAAAAGAAATAATGATAAAGCCAATATATATATAAAAACTTCATGAATGAATGGATTTGTGTGTGTGTCTCATGATTGAAATGGCCCATTTAACACTGCATTACATGACATCCATGAAAACCATACATCAATATTCTTATTTGAATCTTTCTGTTCATGCCATTCAAAAGGAAAGAGCAGAAAACTGAGAATTCTACATTCAATGGAAAATGCACAACTGAGGAATCTTGTGTGATGTCATGATAAAAACTGTTTCCACATGTTCCTGTTTCAGCACTGCCGACCTCACAGGCCTGTTGAGTTGGGTTCATAATGTGAGGCTTAATGCGCCGGACAAGATGATTATTTCATTAGACTGATGCCACCGGACTCAGTGAGCAACGCAACAAAACATCACCTGAAACAAAAGGTGGTGCCAGCAGGGCGTCATCGGCAGGTTCTAGTCAGTGGGTTTGATTCCAATTGCTTTGTCATAACATTCTATAATATTCTCCCGTTTCCGTTTCATATTTTCAACTTTTACTCAGTATCATCCGGCTGTCTTTGCATATTGTTTTCTGAATTCTTCCGCCTCTGTACGTAGCTCGGTCTTTCAGCCTTTCCTCGGCACACGCTGATGTCTCACTGTCGTGTTTGCAGAGATGAAATCAAATAAAACTGAATGGTTTTTAACTCGGCTGCCAAAAGCATTCCACCAAAAACACACAAGTTTGCGAGAGAAGAGACGGACGTCCAGTCCCCACCATCCGCTGCCGAGCGGCCATAAATGATGACAAAACGACGTCATTACAACGGCCGTGTAAAGCTTAATGTTTCAGAAAAGCACTATAAACCCTGGCCAGGGGGGATAATGTACGCTTTGGGATGGATTGATATTCTAGTTGAATATGACAAACGACACTTTAAAGATGGTCCGCCCACACTATTGCACTTTAGCTGAGAGGACGCCATATTTCATTTCGAGCACGTTCTGTCAAATGTTTGCATTAATAACAATCGAGGCTCATCCGTGACCCCGCGGAGCCAGCGGGAGCGGCGGGCGGGAAATGAGAACGCCAACAATGGCACTTAAAAACAGGAGAGAAGCCGTTGCATAATCAGCACAGAGTGCGTCTGTAAGTGTGTGTGTGTGTGTGTGTGTGTGTGTNACACACACACACACACACACACACACACACCTTCACAATGTCTTTACTGCTGGATTGCCTCTCCATGTGACAAAACAGGCTGAGTCATTTTGATTTGGAGGATGGAGAATCACTGAACAACCGTCTGCACTTTCTTCAGACAAAAAAAAGATGGTGGACAAAATACACAGAACCAACAACAATGAGCGAAGTCCCAGCTTTGACTCCTGCTTGTTTGATCATAATCCCAATATGACGAGGAAGATTAATGTATCATTCTGCTGGATTTAGCTTCTCCACATGAGCAACAGAGCACTTTATCTTCCACACGACTTTTCTCACTTTGCATTTATCATCGTACGTCTTCTTTTCACGACTACAACCTCTGAAGCTGAGGACGCCGCTGCACACGCGGCAGACACTGACAGCTGTGTATCACAGGTCTCCAGCTCGCATATTTAGGTTCACAAAACCAGGACAGGTTTCTGAAACCAGGACAGTCTAAAAACCTGATCACAGAATACAAGAGTGAAAACACATTTAATATAATGCAACACAAAGAGAAAATACTGACACTTCCTGTTTGATAGTTGAGTTTTCATAGGTTGAAATTTTGTTGAAATCTTGCGAACATGATTTTAGTTGCACACTAATGTTTTGGGTTTGGAACTAGTCCAAAGGTAAACAAAGTCAAACAAGTAAAGGATAACCCCCCCCCCGCAATCTGGACTAAACATTTCTATGAGTGATATGACACATTTGACTTTTCCCAATCGGTCGATCGATCTGAGATGTGTGTGAGCACAGTCAGCTGTGGCCCAGAACAGTCCGATTCCGGCAGGCTCTGAGGGTGTGGACCTGGATCAGTTTGAGCCTCAGTCTGGAGACCAGGACTCAGGCCTGTGTTGGACCTGGTGTGAGTTAACAGACTGAGCAGAGGGTAACATCAGGAGTCCTCCTCCATCCTCCTGTCGTCTTGTTAAATTAAACCACTGCCTCATTAACTACACAGTTCTCTAAAAGCTGCTTCTTCCTCTTCTTGGTCTTTGAGGTTCAACTCGTACTGCTTTGACACTGAAGGCCACTTTGTGTGTGTGTGTTTTGTTCTATCTTATCAGACTTTACATATTTGCAAAGAGCATTAATGAACTGACTCATTTCACGAACACAACAAATTTCTGGTGTCTCTTTTTTTTTTTCCAGCATATTTTTTTAGGCACGTATCCAACTCTCCAATGGATTTCCACCACGGAGCCAAACATGGCCGCTCGGAGATTTGTGACACGACAGAAAATCCTGCTGGCCCCCTTTCAAAACGGGCCGGAACCAAATACTTTTCCAAACTAAACGGAACTGAACACAAGAGAACGGAAAAGCTCGCCATGAAGCGCCAGTGTGGATACGGCAGAATACACAGTGGGAGAGAGGGAAAAAAACACATTTCACTGAGGAGTCATGAGTTTTGAGAAATGCTCATGTGGGGCCTCAGGTGCAGCAGCAAGCCAATGATAATGGCCCGTCTTTTTCTCTGTCGGTATAAAGACGACATTACACAGCCGAGGAACACCTACCAGCCACGTTGGCCACATCTGCGGTGCTGACGTTCTGAGCGTTCGGCTTCACTTTGAAGGTCACAGCGGGGCCCAGCACCCTGCAAAACACACACACACACACACACACACACAGTGAGAAGCTTTACAAAAGACATCCTCACAATCTATTTTCCATGGCGGCGAGGTGTTGTTTTTCAGGCGGCGGGAGAAAAGGAGTTGTGCTCATTAAGGCTCAGCCATACGTGACGCTCGAAGAAGAGATGAAAAAAAAGAAAAGCTTTAACCTGTGGCGATCCTTTAGGCTGTTGCAAACCCCATCACCACTGCCAGATAACCTCTTGAATCTCAATGCAACGCGCCCGCCGGCATTTAAGCACGGCGGGAAAATGAAGAGAAGGGGGTCGGGGGATGAGAGGATTTCGGTCATCAACAAGAGGACGCTGTGATACGTGATTCTCAGATGAGCGAGCGCATTTCGTCGCAGCCTAGTTTATGATACATTTACATTTTGATTCGACGTATGGTGATTGCGAGGCGCGCCGCGTGATGGATGTGAACTGAGGGTGACGGAAAGGAGAGAGACAACGTGGACAGAAAGACATCTGTATTGTTTTTTTTTAAGGTGCTTTGGAAGGAGCCCCCCCCCCCTCCCCGTTCATCCAACATTCATGCCAATAAAGCAGCTTGAATTGAAACACCGAGGAGGCGACAGAGAGAAGCTGGGTGGTCAGAGCCGGAGCCGAGTCTCCCAATGTGATTAACCTTTTGTTTTTCCTGCTGTAATTCAGACTAAAGGCCCAGCAGGAAGATATATTACCAGGTTCCCCTCCAGGAAGTATTGTGCACTGCTATAGGAAGTGACTGCTACTGTAACGCCATTATAAAATACGGTGACATCATTAATGGAGCAGGTCCCATCCTAAAGCTGTTGGCTGAAAAAAAAAGGGGGGGGGGGGATTCAGAAAAGTGGTTTTTGTTTTCAGGTTGATGGATTTAAATTGTTGCGCTGTGCGGTTTTCAGTTTCAGTAAAAACGTGTTTAAGAATCAAAACAGAGAAAGACAAGCAGCACAAAAATGAAAGAGATGCAGAAAATAAAAACTATTCTGCTCTTTAGACTCAGAACTTGCCTGTTTGCATGAAACGCCCTCGTGCAAAGCCAGATTTGAAAGAAGCACGAGTGAAACAAACAACCTTTTCAAAGCAAAATTCATTCACTTCTTCAGATGAACAGTTCTGTCGATCCCTCGAGCTTCCACTCATCCTCGCTCTCTATCCTGTTTCACCAAGGTAAAAAAAAAAGTGTCCCTTTCTCCAACCTCTGGATTAACAGCCTTCGTCTGACAGTCCCAGCCAGGCAGCCATTACTGTGGGTTTCTAATTGGGTTTCTTGGGCCCTGAGGTCGGCGAATCAAAGAACAACACAAACAGCAAACTCACAGCAGTAATGTTACACTATTCCAACATTTAAGGTGCAATAACAAACTAATTCGACTGGGTCAAATTAATGATCCCCAGGGGGAAGCTCGCTGAAGCTAAGTGCTCGAACTGAAAAAAAAAAAAATAAGAAAACAACTTTCCTTCCTGTCTCTTTTGTTATGAATTCCACAATGTTCTATTTTATGGCTGCTATGTTCCACATGATGTCTTTTTTGGGAGCAAAGTTCAAACACGAACTGAGCAGCCTAAGAGACAAAAACCAGAAAAAGAGTCTCGGGAACCCCGCACGACGCCCCGCCTCATTTTCCTGACCATTATTTCTCCTCCGAGGAACGAGGCTGATATATTTGTCACATCTATGAAGTGATTCATCAGCCGGCGCAGGCGAAGTCCCTGCGTGTGATGAAGAGGGAAAATCACTCATGTTGAGTTGATCACATATCCATCTGTCGGCCTCTGCCACCCAGGGCAGCTCCGCACGAAGACGCCGCGTCGACTCTGAACCTGGCAAATAACATCTTCACTCACCAGGCCAGAGAGGCTCACACCATGTTTGTGAGTTGTAAAAATATTAGAGCACATACAGACATATGTTCACATGATAATGCTGATACATACGGTTTGTTATTAACCAGCAGATTCAGAGAGGAACTCGAGGCCTTCCAGCCCTGATCATCCAAAATACAAACAAAACGACAAATCAAAATATTCCTGAAAAAAGCGATGAATGCGTCACCTTCATGGACAAACCTTGAGATTTTTAGCAGATTTGATTAAGCCGCTACAAAACTCATTAGCATGGTTAAAAACATATTTTCATTAAGCTGCAAAAAAATCTGATGTCTTTGTCAGTCGGAGGTTTTTCTCCGGCAGCAGCATTACGATGACTGATCGCAGTGAAAAACAAGGAAAAACTGCGGATGATCACTAAAATGATATGTCTAAGAAATAAGTGACAGCTGCTGCGCCGGTGTGATTGACAACAGAAACAAATGCTGTCATGCTATAAGAGATAACACATGACTTTAGTCTTTGGTTGAAAGGATGACAACAACATTTACACAGTGGAAGCTCCTTCTTTACCGACACTGACGGATGAACCTAAAAAAACAATTATTTTTACTTTATAAATGGTTTTGGAAGACGATTCTTCAAAACACAGTGGAACAAATACCCTGAAACAGTATTTATCATTATCATTTATAAATTTGTCAGCGGCAGGAGAAATAATAAATCCTCTACAAAGGAAAAACACTCCAGTAAAAGTACTGATAACGAAACAAATTCTTATTGCTCTGTTAACTTTCACTGACATGTGATACCAACGGCAAATCAAAAACGACAATCTGCTAAAACAAAAAACAAAATACCACGCATTATTCAAGAGTAGATGAAGGATTACATGCGAGTTGAGATGAATCTGTAATCCTCAAGACAAACTTTAACGTCATCGTGTCAGTGAGGTGAAACAAGGCTGCCGGAAAGTGACGATATGAGAGTTCACCAGCATACTGTTATTTTAAGGGCTTATCCCACGAGCTGAATGTAAGAAGAAGCCAGCAGCTTCAATCACGAGACACTGTAAGTGAACTGGAATAGAGTTATAATAATTCTAGAGGGGAAAGTCTCCCAGAGCGAAAGAGAAAAAAACCTCAAGAATAAACATTATAACTGAGTCCTAAAAGCCCAATTTTATAAAAAATGAATTGAAAAATCAATTGTTTCTACTACAACTTCTACTACTTGTGTTTTCTAGGATCAAGTGCTGCTGATACAAGCTCTTTGTTTTTATTGTTTCAGGACACTCAAAAACTGAAACAACTTGATTTGTGCTACAACCAGACTAATATATTGTCCATAAGCTTTGAGACTTTTGGGCTTTTAGGACACAAAATTGAGGCTAAATGAAGTTTTTATCAACTGATTTGAAGAAAATCAAAATGTGATGAAAGATTTTTTTAAAAATTGTTTCAAAAAACTAAAACATTAAAAACTCAAAATTGGTCTCAAAGTAGGTTTTTTGCAGGCCTCACATCCAGTCCATCCTCCTCATCGTCCTCACATCCAGCCAGTTCAGGCCCGCTCTCTCCTCCTAGTGGCGGCTCTTCAATATGACCCTTCAGCTCAGACACAGACATTACATCACCTCGACCCTCCTGTACATATATATATATATATATATATAAAAAACCATCCAGTCTACACTCAGTGACGGTTACGCAACAGCCATCATTATTCGACGGCCAGCAACAGTCAAAGGCTCCGCGAAGCCGCCCACGTCAACGCTTCCCTCCCGCCCTCTTCTTCGCCCTCAACCACTACCAGGCCACCGCGGCAGCTAAAAACATTTCCAAGGCCGTCCGGCTGAAAGCGCTCACCGTCAGTATTATCTAATCAGTATCGAATTGTTCCAAATGAAATGTAAGGGTGTGAGTCACTCTCCAGGTTTGTTGTGTGTCCTGGCGCAGTGTGTAGGCTCGCTTTTATGATTCATACGTTGCCGGTGTGGAAGTTTTGCTGCGGGCTCACTGAACTCTGTGGCTCCGGCCTCCCGAGAGGAAATTGTCAGAAAAGGGAAGTTTTGTTGTCTTTTCAGCGGCTGAGGTCGCGCAGGTCGCCAGCTACTTTGTTCCCAGACATTTTTTTGTTGTTGTAATATGCTAATGCGGTGCCACGGTGTGAGGTGGAGGGTTGAGGTGCCTGCAGTGTCGCTGCCTGGCAAATTGATGAAGGGAGCTGTGCGCAGTGGCTGAGGTGCAGGAGGACACATATACTGCCATGACTTTATCCTGTATGTTCAGTTACAGTCGATACAACTTCTAACACCTTAAAGAGCACACATTTCTTCCATCTGATAGTGGAGAGTTTCAACTGTCCAGTTTTTGAGATGTTTGCCTCTAAACAAGTACAATGGAGATGACTTGAAATTCTTCTGTGGTGTTGACTTAAGGAATAAATTTGAAAAATCAAAGAGCAACTTATTTTCCTGAAACACTGTCCTGCTTCATTTGACTCATCCATAGACTGTTTTTTAAGGGTAAAACTTTAATTTGGCATATTAAATCAAAATGAGGTTTTTGTGCGAAATGACCCTTTAAAATCAAGGAGGGTTAAACACAGGAGGCACAGATGTTCAGTTCACCAGTTAAACAAGTGATAAATTTACACTTTCTCACTCAGAAGTTGAAATTGCTTTGCGCGTTTTTTTTGGTGTCGTCGAGTGAAGTCGGTGTCGTCTGGCTGACCTGTCTCCAGCTCTTCTGGAGGTGATCTGCAGCTTTCTGAGGCCGACTCTGTCCTTCAGACTCATAAAAGCACATCAGCTAATCAATGCAGATGATAATACTGTATATTCTCTCTATTACAACGTCGGGAACAGACGTTATGACAGATCTGTTTGTGCCAGAGGTTTTTTTTATCTGGAGGCTTATCGTTGTTCAAATGTAAGCTCGTCGTCTAAACGGATGTGAATGAAGGCAGCAGACTTCTGAAGACCTGGAGAATAAACAACGTCACAGTAAAACTCTCAGAAAGTCACGGTTATGTTTCATGAGTTATATCAGTTAAGCGAACCTGAGCAGAAAATACACTTCACACAGCTGCTGCATCTCAACCTGAGGCCTAACACACGTTCACAACAACTGCAGGTTTACAGTGACCAACCAAACAATTACAACCCCATCAGACTATGAAACAACATGCAGAGCATCATGGGAGCTACAGCTTTAGCAGCGACTCATCAGGTAAAGGAAACTCTGCTACAACTGAGCTGAACCACATCACACACTCCTGAAACTAAAAGCCAATGAAATGTCTGAACCTGATTTTCATTGTTTTAGGATTTGGATGCACATATATCTTAAATTCCTTTTGTGCAGCCAAGTATTGATCAAACAGACATAACTTCATAAAGATCCAGAAGTTTCTAAAGCTGCCAAACACGTCAGGCTTAATTCAGGGGAAATATACTGTACATTAAAAGAGAAGGTTTTTGTAATATTTACACTTCATGGATTGATGCAACAATAAAAAAAACTACATCAGAATATAGAGTTGACAGAGAGCAGGAGACAGAATAATCAAAGATCATTTTCTGTCCATGAATCTCCATGATGGAAAAACTGGAGAGACGCAGCTGTGGAAACCAGTCGTTGGTGGTGAGGAGGAGCAGGGCGGTAAAAGCCAGAGGCAGGCTGGGTAAATCAGGAGTGTCAGTGGAAAGCCTTTGTCTCCGGCCTGGCTTATTCGGGTGGAGGTGACGGCCGTTGCCACAGCGGTGAGGAGCCGGGCGGTGCTGGAAAATAAGCGTGGCGCCTCTGACAAATTGTCAAGGCGGCTCCCCCTGCTGGGCTTTCACTGCGCTCGCAACAAAAGAGACCCCCGGCTTTTCTCCCCCTCTCTCTCTCTCCCCGTATCTATATCTCTCTCTCTCTGTCGCTCTCTCGCTTTCTCTGCCTCCAATCCATCACTCTCCCAAGTGTATAGCTCCCTCCTTTCATTCCCAGACTAGGAGAACAAAGACAAAAGGTGCATTAGAACAGGGGAACAGTTCGGGCCACCCAGGGACTCAATGCAGCAG